>CM021103.1:197579339-197609865 GCA_007115665.2 Sequoiadendron giganteum
GAGAGATAAGTGAGGTAGAGAGAATTAGAGGGAAAAGGAGATAGAGATAGAGACAAAGATTTCTTGAGATCAAGGGAGAGAGAGAGTCAGAAAAAGGGATAGAGATAGCGAGAGAGAGGTCTAGAGTGTAAGGGATAAAATGAGTGAGATAGAGAGAAAAATAATACAATTTCTAATTACTGAAATTGTACCTCCTAATTATTGAAATGTGACTAAGTTTGAAATTTGTGAGATCTTCCAAAAACTAGAAGAGAGAGAGGGGAGAGAGGGAGGAAGGGAGAGAGAGGTAGTGGAGAGATAAAGAGTAGAGAGAAGGAGAGAGTGAGAGAGAAATATGATAGAACTTGTTGACTACTAAAATCTAACCTCTTGATTACTCAAATTTGACATGCTAATTACCGAAATTTGACTAAGTCTGAAATTTTAAAGATCTTCCAAAAACTAGAATTTGCATTATAACTCCTAGAGATCTGAAACCACTCTCAAACATCCTGGAACTATATACATGAAATATAACTTAAAGTATAAGAAATTAAATGTCCATATATAAATGTAAACTTATATGTTTATTTCATGTCAACTTAAATTTTTATTTCATTCATATAGTTTCCCTAAAAGATAACAAAAAGAAAGAGTCAAGAAAAAGAGAAGAAAATATTTTCAATGTAGACCAAAATGCGAGTGCGTTATAACGTGCTCGCGTTTTGGAAATGTTTTTTTATTTCAAAAAATGCAAATTTTTTAACTCAAAATGTGCGCATTTTTTGAAATTTAAATCATAACGCAAGTGCGTTATAACGCGCTCGCATTTTAAAACACCAATGTTAGGCTCGATAATGACCAAGCCTAGGCTCGGTCATTACCAAGCCATAACACGAGCGCATTTTACTATAACGCATTCGCGTTTTTGCTATTTCAGGATGAAAAAGTAAGTTGTCCACGAAATTGCTACCCATTTCCATGCACCTGCCCCACTAAAAGGTTGGATAGATTCCTGATAGCTGTAAAATGGCTAAAGAACACTGCAAAACTTGTGGCCAAGATTTTACCCATCTCTGTGTGTGACCATTTTCCAATCTAGATTTAAATTAAAAAGGATCAGCCACCATCAAAATCCTAGTTTAAATTTGAGACTATGTGGTGGAAGGAGGAAAATTTGACATCACTAATTGAAACATGGTGGAAAGAAAATGAAATAAAAGGCACACCCAACTTTGTCTTCATGAAAAAATTGCAACACATTAAAGGAAAACTAAAAAACTAGAATAGGTCAATCTTCAAGAACACTTTCCAAGAAAAAGTGAAAGTGGAAAAAGAATTAGAAGAGCTGAATGAAAAAGTAATCAAATTTGGAATGTTCTAGGTAGACTTTCAGAAGGAAAAACAACTCAAGCAATACCATGCAGAATTGTTAAAAAGAGAAGAAATATTTTGGAAAGACAAAGCAAGAGAAACATTGCTAATGGAAGGGGATAGCAACACGAAATATTTCCATGCCACTTCCAAAGCTAAAAGAGCCTATAACAAAATTGAGAAAATAAACAAGGTGGATGGAGGGACCCTCACAAAAAAGGCTGAAATAGAAGAAGTTGTAATTGCCTTCTTTGAGGGCATCTTGGGGTCTAAACAAAGTACTATGAACTACATGAATGAAGGTTTGCTTGATTGTATTCCAAATATTGTCACTGAAGTAGTTAACAAAATGCTTGGGGGACCAATATCACTAGAAGAAGTATGAATTGCAACATTTCAACTACATCCAAGGAAGGCACCTAGACCAAATGGTTTCCCTGCTAGCTTCTATAAAAAAAATTTGGTCCTTCATAGGTCAGGAAGTCTAGAGAGTGGCAGAGGATTTTAGGAAGAAGAAAAGTTTTTTGAAATATATTTACAACATTGTTATCTCCCTAATCCAAAAGAAGAAAGATTGTTTCTCCTTCAATGAGTATCAACCAATTTCTCTATGCAATATGTTATATAAAATCATTACTAAAGTCTTGGCCAACATATTAGAAAAGGTATTAAAAACTATTATATCTGAGGAACAAAGTGGTTTATGCCTTGGAAGGAAACTAATAGATAACATCATCATAGCCAACGAAATAGTGCACACAATGACAATGGAGAAGGTTCAAGGCATGTTAATCAAGCTAGACATTAATAAAGCCTATGATAGAGTTAAGTGGGACTTCTTCATTGAGATCCTAAAAAGATTTGGTTTTAACAAAGAATGGATACAATTGATACAATACTACATATCAACTATTAGATATTTAATTTCAGTGAATGGCTCAGTATGTGGCTTCTTCCTAGCTACTAATAGATTGAGGCAAGGGGGCCCCAGTTCCCAGTTCCTATTTATAATCATGGCAGAAGCTATGGGAAGATCGATCAAGGTTAAACAAAAAAATAATAATTGGAAAGGGATTAGTGTGGCACAATGATGTAACCCCATAAATCATACACAATTTGTAGATGACACAATACTCTTTGGTGCATCCAATATGAAGCAAGTAGAATCAATAAAGGATACAATAGAGGAATACCCAAGAGTCTCAGGTCAATTGATAAATAAAGAAAAATCCACAATCTTATTCTTCAACACTAAAAAGGTTATTCAAATAAGAATAGCAAAGCTACTGAGTTTTTTGATTAATTCTATGCCAACTAAATATTTGGGTACTCCATTAATAGCAGGGCCAATTTTCTCACAGCACTGGGAAGGAACACTTGACAAATGCAGAAATATGGCAACAACTTGGAAGAATAAATGGTTAACACTGGCAAGGAGAATCATGATGATAAAATCAGTATTGGCTATAGTCCCAACATATGTAATGTCATGTTTCCAAATCACACACAAGATTGAGCTGAATCTAGAAAGCTTGATGAAAAAAATCCTTTGGGAAGGGGCTAAGGAAGAAAAGAAAATACCCTTGCTACACTAGGAAAATGCATGTCTATCTAAGAAGGAAGGTTAAGCGGATTTGAGAAAGATGAAGGCACATAATTTGGCATTAGGTGCAAATCTATCTTGGAAAATGTATAGAGAACCTGAGAGGTTATGGTGCAATTTTTTTCAAAATAAATATTTAGACAACCAAGACCCAATGAGGATCTTAACAATGGGAAACTCAACGAGTGGGTCAGCAATTTGGAGATTTCTTTGGAACAACAAGAACGTCATCACAAATCACCTAACATGGAAAATCAATGAAGGTAGACAGGCAGACTTTTGGCAAGACTCATGGAACGGTCATAGAGAGCTTATAGAGATTGAATATCTAAAGGACCACATTACCACTCTACAAGGGCAATATGGAAGCAAGGTAAGAGATCACATAAGTAACGATACCCCCAAATTTGGAAATCAATATAAGTGGATTAATATAGAAACTATTCCAATCCCAAGTGCTATTAAAGCTATCCTCAAACGAGAGCTTGAGAGTAGAAGAACCATCATAAAAAAGCTAGAGGATGAGATTATCTGGTGTGGAGCACGATCGGGTCAATACTCGGTCAAACAGGGATATCAGATCCAAAAGGAAATATTATCAGATAGGGCTTGGCTGAGTTAGTTATGCTAGCACCCATCAATACTACCAAAGGTTGGAGCCTTTTTATGGACATCAATTGAAAAAATTATATTAACTATTGAAAAACTATTGATTATTGGCATACAAGGACCAAGTAGATGCATAATGTGTTGCAAAGACAGTGAATCAGTTAATCATCTTCTAATTGAGTGTCTAAATGCAAAGGAATGTTGGGATTGGATCCAAGATATTCTAGAGTGGTCGGGGGCTAGACAAAAAGACTTCAGAGAATGGTTGGATAGTTGCCCTCAAGGAAGGAAAGAAGCTCTCTAGACTTACTTATGGATTAGTGCCCCCTCAATGATTGCGTGGAAAATTTGCAAAGAGAGGAACAGAAGAATTTTCCAAGACAGGAGCATAGAAGCATCAAAATTAACACAAAAAATAGGACTTTGTTAGTTGTTCAATGCAAAAGTTAGAATCAAGTCAAGATGAGTTCACTAAATGGGACGAGTAGATAGAAAAAAAGTGGGACAAACTGAAAAGGCCCAAAGGACATTTCAGTGACAAAGAAGGAATAAGGAGGAGAAATTTTTTGAGTTGTCCTAACAAGGAAAATTCAAACTCAATTTTGACGATTCAGCAAAAGGCAATCCTGGTCCAGTAGGGGCAGGATGTAGAATCAGGGACATTGAAGGCAATTGTAAATGGGACCTATCTAAAAAAATTGGTATTGCAACCAACAATGAGGAAAAAATGGAGGCATTGGCTTTAGGATTATGGTTGTGCAAAGACAAAGGAATCGATAAAATAGATGTGGAGGGAGATTCACTATTATCTAAACAGGAAATAAGGAGAAGAGACACTCCCAACTAGAAACTTAAGACTTGGGTTCCCAAGATATGGGAGTTACTGGATCATTTTGAGGATTTCACACTATCACATGTGTATAGAGAAGCTAACGGGGCTGCGGACCTATTGGCCAACTATGGAGTTAATCAGGATAGTGAATTTGTCATTAAGAAAGATCACAATAAATGGGCTGACCTAAAATATTTTATTCTATGGGACCAGCAGAAGATCAATGTTGATCATCTTAGGCCTTAACCCTTTGATCTATCACTTTATCAAGATTAAAAAAAGCGCACAACATCTTCCCTCCTTGTGCCTACTCGATTTGTTTACCCAAACATCTCGGCTTAAGTAAATGATTTCCCCCATCCTAGTCTTCCACCTTCACCCTAAACGTTTTCTTGGTAGTATTCCCCTTAGCCCAAACTCACTTTTTCAGTGCTCTTGGGGCTGAACTTTTGTCCCTTTCCCAGTGACGTCATTATCACCTCCTTTCTTGCTAACCTAAAGAAACAAATTGCAAAATGCTTAAACCTTGGTGCTGAACGAGGTATCTTCCTAGTAGGTATGAACAATTCTTATCACAATTAGGTTTTTAAGCTTTCAACCCAACCTCAGAGATTCTTTTTGACTATCCTTAGAGTGGATTAATTATGTGTCAATCTTATTCCCCCTCTGTTTTTAAAAAAAACTGCTTGCCCTGGGCAAGTAACTAAGGTTTTTGTCAGTCTGCTAGCTGTAGTTCTTATTTTCAAGCTACCTAGTTTTGAAAGCTCGCAGTCTAGCTTCCCTAAATCTGAGCGAGCACCATTAAGCTTTCTAATCTCATGGTCCTCTTGAAATGTCTTTTTCAGGCTACTTTTCGTACCTTCTGTTTGGGCTGATGTCTGTCACAAGCGGACTGTGCAGAAACCTCAAACATGGGACTAAGGTTTTTAAGTTTTCTCCTTCAAATTTAACTCCTTATGCTTTGCTTTCTCTTTCTGTCAAACAGGAATCCAAACTCTGAACTGTTCATGCCTTTTATCCTTACCTTTGTTAGGCCTCTCTTTTTTTTTTCAAAATACTCGACTTATTTGTAGTTGGTAAACCAGCGAGTCCAATGTTGTTTCTCTCTCTGGTCTAATTTTTTTACGTCTAGAATCCCTCAGCTTTTCTCTCCCTATTGTCTCGTATGTTCCCATATTTTGAAAATAATCTTTAAATCTGTTGGGAGCTTCGTAGTATATTATATATGCTCTTATCACTAAAAACAACAGTTAGGACTTCATCTTCATCTACGTCTACTCTATTCTACTGAAAATTTACTCTACCTCACACTGTTTAAAATGGGAAGCACTTTCAAACGTGAAAGTGAACACCATCTAAACTTTCTTGGAAGCCCTAATCTTTTGGAAATCGGGCATCCCTTTTGAAACCTTCGGCTGACTTATAATGGTCCAACAGCCGCAGAAGTCGTAGCTGTTTCCTCCATTCAGTGTCTCCCTCATCAGAAAATTAAACCCTAGCTCTTTCACTGCCATTTTACAAGAACTAATAGGGTTGTATTGCTAAAATACAGGCACCACCAAATCTTCTTCCGGTGAGTCAAAGATATGAGAGGGATTCAGGAGCACTAAACCTAAGGATCTACAAAGGAGAAGACATGTGGGAAGATGCAGGAGGCATGGTACAAAAGTCATTGCAATAAACAAGACTTCGACAGCAAAGGGGAATGGCAAAAATAAGTAAACATATTCCATTACAAGGCCATAGCATATGGTTAAGAGGGTTAACTTTTTGACAACATTGGGCTAACTAGTAACACATTGAACACCATGTCTCAGGACATATATCTATTTAGTAAATTAATTTTATTGGGAGTTATACCACAAGGTAACAACTTACAATAATAATAATAATAAATACAATTTAAAAAAAGTGAAAAATAATTATTTTTATTTATTTTAGAGTTATTTTATAGTTATAGTTTTTAAAATATATGATTCCATCATATGTCTTGTTTTCCATTATAGAACACCTTTCAACCTAATAAAATAACTCTTTAAGTAAACCAAAATAGATCTTCAAGTAAAAGTAAAATAAAATAATTTGTGAATAGTTTTGAAATGGATTAAATTAAATCTTAAGTAAAGAAAATGATTCAAAATTTATCTATGTTTGAGATTTAATCTATACTGGTTTATCATCCAATGGAATGATTTTGTCGGTCCATTGATTCTTAATATTGTCTATATTTATATTATATTATAATTAGTATAATAATACTATAAATATAGTTTAATTAACATATTAATTGACTCAACATTTATAAGTGTATGAATTTCCTAGTAGTCATTCTAGATTGTATGTAATATTCTACAATGTAGCAATGATTTTCTTGTTTTTTTTTTTTATGTGAAATGGGGATGTATTGTTTATGGCCCCTTCAAAACCAACTTATCTTAATAGAAACATATTATTAACTCAATAAATTATCAATGATAAAGATAGAATTATTTTAATTCCCATTCTCACAATGTGACATTTCAAGGAAAAACAAATCCTATTCTAAAATAAATTTTACTATTGCAATATTTCAAAGATAAAATAGATCATTACCATGGTAGTCAATGTGTGAATTTGATCTATATGAGTCAAAAAATTGTAAAATATAATATAAAATATATATTTTTTTATTAATAATTTAATACAACTCTTATAGATATCTTCAAAATATCAGTTTGCAGCAATTTTATTTACTTCAAAATTATTTTATTCTACTTTGGAATTATTTTATTGATTGTTAAATACATAGAAAAAAAAATGATGTGTCGTTTAATTTGAAAATAATTTATTTTTAAAATATGAATATTGATAGTCAAACTTAAGATAAAAGATAAGATTTTTTCAACACACTCACACCATTGTGCACTCTAGTCCTTGTTAAAATTGTAGAATGCCTCTTGATATTAAATATTATGAATATATTAATTACATGATTAATAATCAATAATATAATCATCTTAAATACATCCATTTGAACAAGAATAATGTGAAGACTTATTGAAAATTTAATCATAGCTACCTAAAAGACCTAATCCCACCCAAAAAAAATGTGGTGTTCATTGATTTGGCCATGTAAACAAAGAAGTCCCCAAATAATACCTTTTGTAAAACTTTGTAGAATTATTGAACATCTTCCTTATACTCACTCATAAATAAATGGGCAACATTCACTCTTAGTGCACTACCACCTTGTGGACAACATATAGAAGGGATATGCATACATGCATTGCAAACTCTGTTGAGAATAGAAGGTATTAGAGAAAACATAGATGTAGGTGAGGAGAGATTATACACTCTAGGGCTCCCCATGCAAAAGAGGACATGTGAGCCTCAAATTATTTACTAGAGTTGTTGACCACGGTCAAATTCATGGTTTGTGCTAATTGTCGAACATAACAAGTCATTTTCTTAGTGATAAATAAAGATAATCTATTCTTATATTAAACCCATGAACAAATGGTTAGTGGAGGTACCTAGCTAAGAGTAATGGTAATTGTGATTGGAGTGGCTAGTCCACAAGGAGGGCTAATAGTGAAGGTAATGATCGGAGATAGCAATGACGAATTAGTTAGTGATGAATGGAACAATTTATGGAAGGTATACCATATGATTTTTATAAAAAAATATAAACAAAATTAAATCTTTAATAATTCTAAAATGAAATACCCTCATTTATGGGGCTTTCAAGTTGATCTTGTCTCTAACCATGTGAAAGATGTGCATTGGCACCCCCAAATAACGAGTCGGTCAAGATCAATTTTGACATGGTATCATGTGGAAATCTGAGTAAGTCTAGGGCTACATGTGTTACTAAAAACCAAGAAGGGAGGACTCTCTTGACAGTGACAAAAAAAATTGGTACCAAAAACAAAAACAAACAATGAAACTGAATTTCGACCAATATTATTGAGATTGACCATCAGAAGGAAATTAAATCTCAAATGAATCCATTTGAAGGGAGACTCACAATTAATGGTATTTTTTAAAACCATGCACTGAATTAGAAAATGGAAAAATGGCTTTAAAGTCAATTTGGGAGTTAATTGGGAAATTTGAAGGCTTTTGAATTTTCCACGTGTATATGGAAGGAAATGACTTGGCAGATAAAATGGTAAAGGTGGCGATCAAACTGGCAGCAGATGAAGTCATTCTTGATGAGATGGTAGCTTAAATTTCAATCACAAATTACAACACATTTAATTTTAGTAATGGTCAAGAATTCACAATAATCACTAGCACTTGCACCTAGAGGAGGTTCAAGGGATTCACTGATAGGAAATTAAAGATAAAATTTAAATGTATTTTAATATTATATAATTAGTTGTATAATAATATAAATCTATATAAATTTTCGATAAGCTAATTTTGTAATCAAGTGAAGAGGGAATATAAAGATCCTATATATGTTAGAGATATTTAATGCTCAAAAAGTAATCAAATTCAATCTCCATAATATCTAGTAATATTTTACAAGATTCATATAATTTTTAAAAAAATAACAAAAATAGTAAATTCTAGCATAGCAAAAAGTTTTTAATAGAAAATAATATATAAACCTTTATTTTTAGCATCAACTAAGGTTATCAACAAAATGAAAAATCTAATGAGCTTTTATTCTTAAATAAGTGTAGCTCGTCACTTGAACAAGTGATCCCTTGTAACATTAATAAATTTGCTCATAACTCTCTATGTCCTTATAATCAGGCTCATGTTTGAAGATGGTGCCACCAAATTATTTTTAAGTTTGGTGAAATTTTATTATAAAAAAAAGTAGTTGACAAAAAATTAAAACAAACCTACTTAAAAAAACAAAAACAACAAGCTAGTCGCCTTGACTGATGACCAAATATTTGTGCAACTAAAAAATCTCCATGACAAAACCCTTGTTTCCATCAACAACAATGCTATTATCCTATATTATCATTCATAAACCTTGCGGATGCAAAAATCTTATTCATTTATTGTTGTGAGAAACCTAAGTTAGTTATGTAGGTTTGTATGGTTTGCAGGATAGATTTTAGAACCCATGGTACTTAAGCATGGAGTTAATTCAATGATTTATTTTGACTGGTGGGCAAGTCAAACACATAATCTCTCAGACAATAAGATGGGAGAGAAACAACACCAGCGATAAAAGATCAGATGAAGATGATATGAAAGAACTGAGATTCAACCCTGAGACTCTCATCATGCTGTCCACATCATAACAGAGTTATGAAGCTTTTAAAATGATTAATAATCTTAATGTTTGGAGCTCATTGTTTAAGAATACTTCAAGATCTCGAGGATAATATATACTATATGTCCATACAAATCTCTTAATAGTGTAAGTGGTTACGAAGAAGAGTTGAATGGATAATGGGAGCAATGATGATGATGACATAGCCGGCTCTAGATCTCGATATCATCATCGTAATAAGTTGGGAGTCGGAGCAGACCAGTCAATGCGAAAAGTAACATAATAGGCCCACCGAATTTACCATCATGTACCATGCGAAACAATTTTTAATAGTTTGGGGGCCAAGTTGTGAAATATCTAAGGAGTCCACCTAAGGCTTAGAGTGGCTTGCTAGGGCCACAACCAAATAGGAGAAAACATAAACCTTGACTTTTATTGTTTAATTGTTCACTCTCAATTTTTGCATTGGTTGTCAACAGCATGTATTCCACATTTCACTAGTCAGATGCTCCACGTTTACTGACAGCATAAATCTGCCATAATTCTCATACACTTACTGAAGCATTGTCAATCAAAATGTACCACAACAAATGCGGATTTGTCTGTCTGAATAAATTAATTTAACATATAGCTGAAATGAGCTTAAATTAGATGGTCGTTAGCTCTGGTTACTAGCTATAGTGTGGCCTAGAAAACCTATAGTGCCACCCCAACAAAGGCCAGAGAAGCCAAAGAATCACGTTATCTATACAAATACCATCAAATCTGAAAAGCTAAAATTGTCACACCCGATGGATGAAATTGTCTCCGGAGTCCACATCGTCAAACAAAATTTCTTTTTTTTTTGTGTCAATCTGCGAACGTGTTAACATTGAACTAGATGGAAAAGAGTGGAATAAGGGGTAGGAACATAGGGTCAACATGTAGGCATAGGATCACGATGGCGGATCACAAGCGCAGACACGAGCGGGAGAAAAAGGAGTTCGAAATTCAAAGCAATGGAATCGGAATTGGAAGTGGAGCAAGATCAGAAAACCTACAGTTGAATCAGGAGCTAGAATCGAGTCAGAAGCAAGGTAAGGATGACTAGGATGATGTGGAATCTAGAGACAAATTACAGGTGGAACTCAGGGGAAAGGAAAATCCGGAGAATACCCCTGTTGCTTCTTCCACTGGTAAAAATGAGAAAGGTAGAGGGGGAGTGGGGACCACAGGCGGTTTTGGAGGCAATCGCAAAACCTGGACCTCTCTATTCAGGGTAAAACCTAATGGAAAGTCTTCCTTCCCTCCAGTGCAAAATATCACATCCCCTGCTAGAGGTAAGTTTGTTATTTCCATTCCAGATCTGATCATAGACCATAATATAGCCCTAATGGAACGAACTTTGGTTGGGAAATTCATGGGTCCTAGACCAAATATTGAAGTGGTCAAGGAGTTTGTTAAAAATAAATGGAGAACCAGTGGGAAAGTCTCAGCTACTACTCTTCCAAAGGGTTTTTTTTCTTTTGAATTTACTTGCAAAGAGGACATCACGACTGTAAGAGGTGGAGGCCCTTGGGTGATAGGGAAATCTTCCCTGGCTCTAAAGAAGTGGTCCTCCCACCTGGATCTATCAGACTCCATCTATGAGAATGTCCTAGTCTGGGTTAGACTTCCAAGCCTACCCCTGGAGTACTGGAGTGAAGACATCTTCCATGGTATTGCAAGCTCCTTTGGTGAGCTCCTTTCGATCGACACAATGACAGCTACTAGAAAGAGATTGGTTTTTGCGAGGATATGTGTGGGAGTTCCACATCAAGCAGATTTATCATCGATTGAGATACAATCTAAACTGGGTTCCTAGGAACAGAATATAGAGTTTGAAACCATCCCATTTGCTTGTTTCAAGTGTAGGAAATCTAGTCATTGGGCAAAAAAATGCCCTTTAAATGCTACTTTAGAGAAAGAAAAACTAGCAGAACCTGGAAAAGAGGAATGGAAAAAAAAAAATGACTCAAGAGAAGAAAAAAGGGAAAATAAAGAGCAGGAATTGGAAAACATAGAAGCTAATATTCAGAAAAGCTCCTCAGAGATTGAGGTGGTCTTGGAGTATAAAGGTGAGATCCCTAATTATCCTCATAACTTGAATCTTGTTAAAGTGTATCCTTCAAAGGAAAGGGGTTCTAATGAGGGCACCCTAGCTAGTGAAGGAGATTGGAACCTTTCTCCCTCCTTATCCCAAATGACAGTCCCTTCCGATAAAAATGAAGAGATCTCGGGTCTGGAGGATATTCTTAGTGAGGGCCTATCCTTGGTTCTGAAAATCCCTCTTCTCTCCCCGTTTTCTGATAATCTTACCCCTATGGGTGTAGAGCATCTGACAAATCCCAACTCCACTATTAGGGTTTTAGAATCCCTTGAAAAATAGGATTACTCAGTTAACCTATCCAATAATGTCTTGTTTTGTCAAGAGAACGGTAATATGGACACCTTACCTTGGGAACAAAGAATACCAAATGAAAAGGATTGGGAATCTAGTAGAGAGACGGATAGTCAAGATGAGAGTGATAAAAAAGAGAATACATCAAAGAAGAAGATTGAAAAAAACAAACAAGGGAAGACCCCAACTGGCATTTCTACCAGATCAAGATTTAAGGCAGATTGTGGAGCAATGAAGAATTCAAAAGGTAAAAAGTCTTCAAAAAAGAAAAGAGAGTTGAATAGCTTTCAAGATATAGCAGATGGATCTCAGAAAAGCATCCCGAAATGTCTTAACTCCCCCGGTATATAATGAAGATTATGTCTTGGAATATCAAGGGACTCAATAGCCCCCACAAGCATGATGTTCTTCAAAATTTTGTTAGAGATCACAAACCTGACATTCTTTTAATTCAGGAAACTAAAATTTCTAGGGAGAAAATTGAAAAGATGAAACTGTTTCAGTATTAGAGTAACCAGGGCAATAACTCGAATGGTGCTTTGGGAGGCATTATTAATTTCTGGAATAGCCAAAAAATCAAAGGAGATCTGATATTAGAAGGTACAAATCACATAGTTACTAGATTCACACATATAAGAGATAACTTCAGCCAGATTCAAATGAACATATATGCTCCTAATGGAAAAGGAATGAGAAAATCTTTTTGGTTGGAATTAGTTGCCATTAGGAGGATTTTTGATAAAGAAGCTTGGATTGTTATGGGGGATTTTAGCACACCCTTAATGAACGGTGAAAATTTTTGGGGATCCCAGATTAATTTGGAGAGTAAAGAGGATCTTCAGAATTTCATTGATAATCAAGGGCTGATTGATCTGGATCTTCATGGAGCCTCCTTCACTTGGTTCAATCGTAGAAAGGGGATGGATCTCATACAAGTCAGATTAGATAGATCTTTGATCTCCAATCATTGGTATTTTGATTACTATTGCTCCCTTAAAGCTCTCACAAGAATTGGTTCTGATCATTCTCCTATCAATTTCACTGTGGATCCAATAAAAAAGAAGAAGAATACTCCTTTCAAATTTGAAAAAATGTGGATCTCTCATCCTGCTCTTAAAGAGGAAATAAGGAAATGGTGGAATATAAGAATTGAAGGAATTGCTATGTTCAGAATTGCTAAAAAATTAAGGGAAGTGAAATGTAATTTAAAAAAGTGGAAAAAGGAATCTTTTGGGAACATCTTTAAGATTAAGTCCGATCTTCAAATGGATCTGGGAGAAATTCAATTCAAAATATAGAAGGAGGGCTACTTGAATGATACTAAGGAAAAAGAGTGAGCTCCTTACGAAGATACGCGACATAATTGGAAAGGAGGAGGAATTCTGGAAACAAAGATCAAGAGCTCTTTGGCTATCAGCTGGAGATAGAAACAACAGGTACTCCCATCTTTTGGCTTTGAAACACAGAGTTGTTAACAGAATATCTCATATAGATGTGAATGGAACTAGGTATGAGGAGGAGGAGGATATTAGAAAGCAGGCGAGCTCGTTCTTTAAACATCTTCTCTCGGCAAGTAATGAAATAAACCAAAATGAGCAGGATCAGCTAGTTGAGGCTATACCAAGAATTATCAATGAGGAAAATAACTCTTTTTTGACAGCTATTCTCACCAATGAGGAAGTCAAGCGGCTGTCTTTTCCTTTGACGGGAGTAAAGCTCTAGGTCTTGTTGGTTTCCCTTTATTTTTATTTTAATGGCTTTGGGAGATTGTTGAAGAAGATGTGGTTAATGTTGTTAAGGAATTTTTTGGATCCATATGTCTTTTAAAAGAATTAAATGCTACTTTATTGGTTCTCATCCCCAAGAAACCTGGAGCTAATAACTTTGAGGCTTTTAGGCCCATCAATCTCTATAATTCTTTATACAAAATCATCTCCAAGGTCTTAACCTCTAGATTCTTAACTTTTCAACCCTCCTTGATTTCTCCTCAACAGAATGGCTTTGTTCCTGGTAGACAAATCCTTGATTCTATTGTTATGGTTCATGAGAAAATTAATTCCCTTGTTGAGTTGAAGACCAAATGTTTCTTATTAAAGCTTGATATCTCAAAAGCCTATGATAGAGTCAATTGGATTTTCTTATTTAAAATCTTAAAGGCTTTTGGTTTTAATAATAGGGATATCCAAATGGTGGAACAACTTGTGTCCATAGCTTCCATATCGATTATGGTCAATGGATCCCCTACCTCTTTTTTTTAGAGTACCAGAGGTCTAAGGTAGGGTGATCCTTTATCTCCTATTTTATTCACTATTATGGTTGAAAGTTTAGATAGGAATCTAAAAAATTTGGTTGACTTTAAATTTCTTTCTAGTCTCAGACCTTCCTTGGGCAACCTGGTGTGCTCCCATCAATAATTCGTTGATGACACTATGCTTATGGGTCAAGCTACTATGTCTGAAGGAAAATTTATAAAACAATTGCTTGACAATTATGGGAGAGCTTCAGGACAACTAATCAACAATCAAAAAAGTTCTTTATTCTTCTTCAATACTCCGGTTCACAGATAGACCCAAATTTCTAGAATTTTGGGTTGTAGGGTGGATTCCTATCCTACCACCTATCTTGGTCTTCCTTTAAGTATGAAACCTCCTAAGTCTTTCTGGCTTTCGTTGGTGGAAAGATTCAGCAAGAAACTTGCGGGTTGGAAAGGAGCCCTGCTAAGTCAAGCTGGTAAGCTTCAGCTCCTCAAAGCCTCTCTCTAGAATCTTCCTATCTATGCCTTGATCCTTTTTAAGATTCCTTCTAAATTTGCTGAAGCCATTGAAAAAATTCAAAAAAGATTTCTTTGGTCGGGTGTTGAGGAAAATAAAAGATTCCCCCTAATTGACTGGAATCTAGTTTGTAGACCTAAAAAGAATGGTAGATTGGCTTAAGAAGAATCAGAATTGTGAATAAAATCCTCTTAGCTAAACAAATTTGGAGAATCTTCTCTTCTTCTAGGGAGTGGATTGATATTCTAGCTAGTAAATACTTAGAAAACAACTGCTCTTCCATTATTAAGAAGGACCCCCACCTTCTTCCCAGAGGGTCTATATGCTGGAACAATTTAATCATTGGAAAAAATATTGTGGATGATGGTATTGGATGGCAAGTGAGAAATGGTAATCGTACCAAATTCTGGGAGGACAGATGGCTTTTTAAGGAACCCATGATAAAAATCAACTCCTTCAGAGAATGGGTTGAGAATTGCAAGGCACGGTTTGGATCTTATGTGAAAGATTACATAGTGAATGGTAATTGGGTGGACTTGTGCAGTGTTAGTCAAGCTTTGGCTCCCATCCAGTCTTCGTTGATGGCTATTAGAATTAGTTCTGAGCAGTTGGATGATTGTGTGGTTTGGGTCGATGAACCCTCTGGCAACTCTTCTGTGTCATCCGCTTTTGCCAGGATCACTTCTTCTCTGGATCATCCTCCCTTCTGGTCTAAAGCTTGGTTCAAATATTTGATACCTAAAATTAATATCTTCTTCTGGATCCTTCTCCAAAATAAGGTTCTCACGATTGACAACTTGTGTAAACGCGGATTTCAAATTCCAAATAGATATTTTCTTTGTAAGTTGGAGGTTGAATATGTGCGTCATTTATTCCTTCATTTCTCATTTGTTGCTTCTCTTTGGGAAAAAATCATCAGGCTATGGAACCTTCCTTGGTTTTTCCCTTTGTCCATTGAAGATCTCTTTTCTCAATTAAAATCCCCGATAAGGAATCCTTTGCTTAGGTTTTTTTGGGATTTATCCTTTCCTCATATTGTTTGGGGCCTTTGGAAAGAACACAACAACAGAAATTTTAGGAGCAAAGAAGCTTTAGTGGATATTGTCTTTGATAAAATTATCAGATCCCTGAAGGAAAATTTCAATGTCGTGGCCCAGAAGGACCAGAAGACCATGAATGTAGAGTATTCGTACTATGATTTAATTGTTGCTAAGGAATGGAACATTAGTCTAAATTTGTCTAGTTCTGTTATGAAGGCCAAAAAGGATAGAGAGGGAGTTTGCTGGTCTTTTCCGCCAAATGGGTGGATCAAAGCTAACTTTGATGGCGTGGCTAAAGGCAATCCGGGAACAGCGAGCTGTGGAGGAGTTATAAGGGACTCCTATGGCAATTTCATTGGAGCGATTGCCTCACCTCTTGGCTCTTAAACTAATCATCTGGTGGAGGCAGCTGGCGCTTATCACATCATACATTTAGCACAAAGCCTTAACATTAAAAATTTATGGCTTGAAGGAGATTCCAAAAACATAATTGACTGCCTCTGTGGTAAGTCTCCCCCCTCGTGGACCATCAACTCATGGATTGAGGAAGCCATATTGAACTTGGCTAAATTTGAAAAAGTTAAAATATCACACGCTTATAGAGAAGCCAATGCTATTGCAGACTTTTTTGCTAATGAAGGAGTTAGGAGTAAAAAAGTGCGTACTTGGCTAAATATTAGCGATCTAAACTCTAATGTCTGTGCCCTATTAAATTATGATAAATCACATGGAAAAGCGACGTGTTATCCCTTTAATGAGGACAGGTTGGATCTATCACATCACAATCATTAGAATGCATGGGATCGAGCCCAGTAGAGTAATCTGCAAGAGAACTCCACATGCTTTGTGGGTTCTTAGATTTGGTGGGGCCAATTTTAGTAAAGCTTGTGTTTGGGTCTACTTCACTGTGTTGGCCGATATGGGACGAGACAGAAAGAAAACTGAGCCGGACAGCTACGAAATAGACATGAAAAATGCCAAGGTTTGGAACAAGATTAAAAGTAGAGGGTTGATCCCTTTCCTGGAGAAGCTTCATGGCTCTAACTAGGAGGCTACAGATCTCTTTGCCAAAAATTGGAATGATGCTAAATTGACACTGTTTGGTAGGAATGTGGAACTCAACGAAAATCTTATTGCTGATGTTACGGGATTATCCACTGAGGGGAAGAAGTTCTTTAGGGACAAGGCTTTTTCTGATGAAGCAGTGATTAGATTTCCTAAAAAGGACAAGGAAAGGCTAAGTATTGTTAAAATTGCTAACAGCTACTTCGATGTTGATACCATAAAGGCTATTTGGATAAAGGTTATGCGGGTCATCAAGGGGTACATTACGGTGGATGGGCGCTTCACAAAAGTCTATGGCTACCACTTTGCTCTTCTCAACCATTTCTGATACAAGGTAAGGGTCTCTATCCCCTATTATCTTTACTGCTCCTTGAAGAAAAGCTTGGAGGACAATAAGAAAAACCCTAAAAGATTCCCCATTCTGCATACTAGGTTAATAAGGATGATTGTTGAATATCTCCATGTGCCCGCTCTTGCTATTCTGGAAACCAACCCTGATTCTGAGAGTGATGATACTGAGCCCAGTGGTTCGGAGTATTTGCCTAACTCTAGTCCGGCTAGAAAAGTCCCTAGCTTGCATGTTGTTCCTTCTAGGAATTCTAGTAAAACTCGTGTTGAGCTTGAGCTTGATAGGCCCTCCCTTAAGACCAAATGTTTTGATAAGAAAACCCAAGCCAAAAGACTTGTTTCCTACTCCGAAGAGTCCTCTGAGCTAGAGGATTCTGATGCCAACAAAATTGAGCTTCGTGTTGATCCTCTGCCAGATATACACTTTAATGATAACTCCCCTGTTACTCCTAACCTTGAGAATACATGCCTTAATACTAGAAAAGAGCCCTCTCTGGATTATCTAAACCTTGCCAAATCCAATTCTGAGTCCCACTCCAAACTCCTGGATTGGACTTTCTCTAAAATTAATGAGCTGAAAATTAAAAACTGGGCCCTGCAAAGCAAGATTGATGAGATGGGTGCTAAGATTGCTGAGATGGAAAAGAAAGAAGTGGATCATAGTAACAGAAATATTGACTCCAAAGCTGAGAACTTATGGAATACCATCAAAACCATTGCTGAGAAAAACAACTGCATGGCAAGACACAATGCCATAATCATTAACGCGATGACTGAGAAGCTTGATAAAGCCCAGCAGGGGTCTCTGGTGGTGGATCCGGAGGAAACTAAGGATAAAAGCTAGGATACGGAAGTTGGCATTTCCAGAAGAACCAGAGCCAATCTGAAGCGTAAGGCCCCCCTTACTCTGAAGATGATTCAAACTTTTAAAAAGGGGGTTAAAGATATGCAGAATCTGGAGGCGGAGACGGATTCTGTCCTCAAGACTTTGAATTAATGGCTGGGGTTTTCTTTGTGCTTTCTATGTTGTTCCTTTCTTCTTGACCTTTCTGGCCCTTTTTGTTTAGTTGTTGGTGGTCTTTCCTCGGGCAGCTATTTTTTTGGAGGGACTTTAGTGTCCTCTTTTTTGCTTTGTAAACTTTGTGGCTTTAGGTCCTTGTAAAACCCATTTTACCCTTTTATCAAAAACAAGACATTTGTCACATGAATTCAAGATTTGTGAGAAGAATCCTCCTTTGTTGTTATTGACTAAACATTATGAGAAAATTATTTGAGAAAGATGGCTTGGCCAAGTTCTGAGAATAAATCAGTTGGAGGATTGTTATGAGAAATGTGAGAATAAAATCATTTGGAAAAACTAGTAGTGGACAAGAAAGAAATCACTAGGCATCGACTGTATTCTTAAATTTCAGAGATACAAAGTCCAAGAAGATTATTCTCAGGTCCGTCCTTTGTTCAACAAAATGAAAATAAATAAAAGAAGTCTTTTAGAATTTGTCTAGGTTAAATTTAATGAATTAAGTAGTTGAGATACAAGTAAATTAAATGAGGTCAGTGAGTTTTGAAAATACTGAAATATAGAAATAAATTCCCATGATCATAGCAATATTTCCTTTAAACAATTCACCAGGATCTGAAATAGGGCAATTCCCTGCATTGACCTTGTATCTATTTTTATTGTGAACTTGCACAAAAAAGAGAAACAAGTTCTCTTCAACTTCCACCTTCAATCTTGCCCAAATAGGCTAAAAACTAAAAAAATTGAAAAGCTTGAAAGATGGTAGCCAAAGTTTGAGAGATGTAGCCACAGAGAGAAGGGAGAAAAAATAAAACTTTAAAAAATAAAGATCTGGAAAATTACAGAGAGATTACAGAGTTGGCCATGTTGAGAAAGTCAGACAGGCTAAAAGCTCCCAGGCCATGAAGGACAAGTTGGATGATGTATGCGATTCTATCAAAGGCAAAGTTATTGAGCCAACAAAAAAATCAGACTATTGAGGAAATAAAACACTGGAACAAACGACCCTGTCCATCGACAATGAAATAAAGAATTTAAACACAAGAATTTATAGAATTTGATAAATAGATATTTATAGAATCAAATTAGATTTGATATACTGGCAGTGATGGGTAAAGATATTTGTAAATCAAATCAGATCAGATATGCCACCGCTTTGAGTAGATTTTATATGATTTAAATATGTCAGATGTATCAAAGTGTACTATGAGAATTTCGGGTGAATAGAAAAAGTAGGTGACTGAAAATGGTTTAGGAGTGTGAGACAACAATTTAGGAGCATGAGACAGGTTTGTCGTTGAAATTTTCACTAGCAATGCCATAGGTAGAGCCTATCGGCTAATTATGGAGTACGCAATGAAGTTGTGGAGAAGGTAGAGGATGGAGTAAAGGCGCGCCCAATTCCATAATGGTTGGATCAAGTTTTACATTTATGATTATATATAGCATGAGGACACTGTATGTCCACATTCTATGAAGTTTTCTCAAGCTTGTAAGAGATGGACACCCCTCTCCAACTTACAAGTCCACACAAATAAATGGAATTTGTGGGAGAGATCAAGGAAAAGAGGCTTAAGAGTGTTTTTAAAACTCAATATAGGTTTAAACTACATGTGGTTAAGGGGTTTCTGGGCAAAGCATTCATGATGGCAAACCACCAACATAGAGCTAACATGAAAATCTCATCCATGTTCTTCACATCATTACTAGATTTGGGTGAATTAATGGAGGTGGCGGAGGATCTCTACTAGAAGCTTGTGAGGAAAAAAAGAAAAGAAAAGAGTTTGGACTACTTCAAGATTTAAATATGAGGGAATGAGGTGGAATGATTTCTATTAATATTCAAAACCATGCTTTAATCTCTTCTTAGGTACCATTTGATTGCCACAAAGATTTTTTTATTTTTGAAGTGCATTCTCGGCTTGGAACTAGTAGAGGGATTGGAATGGCTACAAAAATATAGTTTTGGGGATACAATGTTTGAGGCTATATCAAATATAGTGAAATACAAGTAGAATGCAGGGTCTATGCACAATTATATTGTATATATTTGGAGTTGTTTTGTCATAGGTAGAGGGGTTTGGTTCATAGGGTTTTTTCACTCTAGCTTGATGTATATAGAGTTGGTTAGAACAATTATGTGGTCTCCTACTATGTATGGTTTTTGGTTCCATTTTGAAGAAAATAGTCTGGTTATGGGAATTTCAAAGTCTAAGCAATATAATGTACTATTTTTCATTGTTAATCTTATGGATGCAGATCCCTAGGACTGCTAGTACTGAAATAAAATAATTTTTCAAATAAAAATAAAGTAAATAATGTAAATAAAATAAATTATTTTTTAAGTAATTAAAATCAATAATTCAAGATTGTTATCTATTATTTTGTAGATAGATGTTAATAATTATTACAATATACTTTAAAATATTTTCAATTTTTTTTATTTGAACAATTATTTTTATTTTTATTTTTATTTTTATTTTTATTTGAACAATTATCACATACAAAGCACATTGATCTTCTTAGGTTTCATAAGTTGCGCCATCACAATTGCATTGCTATCCATCCAATTGGGTTTCTCTGTAATTCATATTGGACTGAATTGTGAAAGGCTGAACTTAGATTACTAGGTTATTTTATGAGGTCTATGCTATTTTTTATTTGTTTGACATGAAATTAGATTTGTAGGTTATTCGAATATGGTTGATACTGATTTTTTAATTTTAGGTATGCCCTATTTAATATGGAAAAATCTGCAGTATGTATAGCCAAGGGTAATGTTGTAGCAATCGGCTCACCTAAGTGTTGTATTACCCACGAAAATTTGCAAGTGTCACAGGATGTAAATTTGTAGGTACTTTGTGAGAAATTCTTTATTCCTTTCATTATCTGATGTTTGTGCGAAATTTGAACTAATTTGGTGGGGATTTGGTTAAAGGATAATTTTAATTGGCTGTGTTTTTCATGTCAGATAGGAATTTCAGAAGGATATAAAACACAACAAAAAATGATCCAACTATGTACAGATTTTTTTAAAAAATCATTGAAATCATGCCAAGTGACTTACCTCAAGATTCTGCACAAATATTACAAAACCTTACAGAAGCAGAAATTTTCTTAAAATAAGATGAACGAAAATCAACCACACTACTGCTACCTTTTAAAAAAAAGACAAGGTACCCAGACATTAACAAGCTTTGAGCACCCTAGATTGCGGCCTGTACGATGTGAGACAATGAGAGTAAATACTGCCAGAATTGTGAAACATTCCTCACCCCATGCCTCGAAACAAACTTTAGCTCACAACTAATATTTTTGTTTAAAAACTTACAATTTTTTTTGTTTTGAACTCAAGAATTGAGTAGTGATAAACCCCTCATATTTTCAAATGCTTAATTAAGTCTGTGTATAAAAATTGGGCACATCAACATGTGCACTCCATAGCTATGGTTATTTTCATATGTTTAGTCATCTATAAGGACTTATATTGGAAATAATACAAAATTGCATGAAAATGTTGAAATCCTTAGATTTTTTGGTCAGCAGTAGATAACATGATTTGCATTATATTGTCATGTATAATTTTGTTCCTGATATTCCTCCAAGAAAAGTGAACAGTATTATTGCTGACAAATGTACAAAGATAGGAGTTGTTTTTACGGTAATACTGTGACATGCCAATTTTTCCTTCATAAACTTCAATGCTTGTTTGTGTGTGTGATATTTTATTAACTAGCAAACTTCAGGATCAACAACATCAATAATTCCCCTATTAACAGTATTAAAGAGACCTCCCTTGATTTTCTCTACCCAGCTAAAACCAATTCTGAGTCCCATTCTAAACTCCTGGATTGGACCTTCTAAAAAATCAATGAGCTTAAAATTAAAAATTGGGCCCTGCAAAGTAAGATCGAGGAAATGGGTGTTAAGATTGCTGAAATGGGTAAGAAAGAAGCGGTGCATAGTAACAGGTCCATTGATACTAATGCTGAGTGCTTAAGGAATACCATCAGAACTATCGCAGAACAAAACAACCGTATAGCAAGACATAATGCTATAATTATTAATGCTATGACTAAAAAGCTCGACAAAGCCCAGCAAGGATCTCTGGTGGTTGACCTGGAAGATACTGAAGATAAAAACCAGGACACGGATGGTCGCATTTCTAGAAGAACCCGTGCCAATTTGAAGCGCAAGGCCCCCTTAACCCCGAAAATGGTTCAAACCTTTAAAAAGGGGGTTAAAGATATGCAGGATATGGAGGCAGAGACAGAGACTGTCCTTAGGTCTTTGAAGTAATGGTTGGAGCTTTCGGTGTTCTTTCTCTATTGTCCCTTCTTTTCTAACCCTCCTAGACCTTTTTGCTTGTTTGCTGCTGGTTTTTTCTCTAGCAGTTGTTTTTTCGTGGAACTTTGGTGTTCTCTTCTCTATTTTGTAAACTTTGTGGTTTCGGGTCCCCATAAAACCCGTTTTACCCTTTTATCAAAAATAATATCAATAATTGGAACTTTTAAGCCAAAGAAATACGTTATGTGATTTTCTAATAACCACTTTTTCCTGTTAATGTTGTATTGCTGCATTGTAGGATGTTGTTTCAGCTTGTAAAATAGTGAACTACAATGGTGTTGTGGTGCAATGGTAGGTAATTTTTCCATATTTTTTGTTCTTCTTTAAATCAAGCACAAGAGAATTGATGAATCTGTATAGAGTTTCAATCTTGCGGAAATGCTCACTCCAAACACAGGTTTTATTTAGTTCTCATTGTATCCTATTGCCTATTGCAGGGCATTCATGTTTTTAGTATAGCAAAGGATGACCTAGCAAGAAAAAATAAAAATAGGAAAAGCTAAACTGAAAAGTAATCTGAGACTAAGAAATACAATGTAATTTTTCTATAGAAAGAAAATCACATAATTGTGAAAAGTATTCTATGCTATCATTTAAAGTAACATATGTGACATGTCAATATGGAGACTCAGATAAACCTTCATTTGAATTATATCATTAGTTTATTTTCTTGTGCATATTACTATGAATTTCTTTATTTCCTTAGTTTCCATGATCCAATGAGCCAAGGACAACTCTTTTGCCATATTGATTTCTTTTTGTTTTCATTTATCAAGGGTCTACTCCAACTATTATTGTTCATAATACATCAGGTTATCAGCTATACCTAGGTAGATGTTGGGAGTTGTGTATTCGACTACATTCTTTGTGTGGTCTTGCAGTTAATTTCTAGAGGGTTGGCTTTTGCCAAATATGGAATGGTATAAATTCTTTTAGTAAGTATTTTGTGTGTACATGGTTGTAACATGGAATTTTGTTTGTCTCAACATTGGGTTGTGTAAGTCTTGAGACAATATGTGGCTCAGATTTACAATAAAAGTTACTTTCTAGCCGCAATTACATATTAGTATGTTGTTTTTCTCACTCTTTTATGTTCTTGGAATCTATGTGAATCATTCTACTTATCAAGCAAGAAATTGATTTAGATCTTCTAATGGTTTCAATGAAAGAAGAGTGTCATCGCATTAGATCTGATTTTTTTATCATCTCTTTTGAGATTTTATATTAGTGATATTATTTTCTAGAAAGATCTTTCATATTTAATTGAAATCCATTATTTGTTTATAATATAATTCTTTGACAACCCATCTTTCAAGATTTTGCACAAGCGAAACTACTTCCTAGAAAGGAATTTCATGTTAATCGAAACCCATTATCCATTTATACAACTACACATTGCATTATATGTTACTTTGAAAGCTACACATCTTACCTTTTGTAATCATGTAGCAAAATCACCAAGAATTATGTTTCGGCATTCAAAGTAACTGAACTAAGTCTTTTAGAATGATTTTATAGCTATGATCACAAACCTTCTTGTCAGATATGGAGAGGTAAGCCTATGAGGTTTTATCATTTGCAAGGGTGAGTAAATTTCTTCTGAGGGTATATATAATTGATCCGTAGAAAAATGGGGGGTTCCTCTATCTAGGGCTTCTAGGGTTTTAGACCTAAAAGGAGAGAGGTCCACTTTTCTAAGGCACGATTCACTCAAGAACAAACCCTTGGTATTTAAATACAAAGGAGATTGAAATCTGACAAAGTGAATTTTCTAGGGGGATTGAATGATGACAAATGAGGGGTTCACCACCAAGTGTAGAGATGGAAAAGAAAATGTTTGGAAACATAGTGTAGTATGCAAGATGACCTAGAAATGTAAGTAAAATGTAACAAAAAATTGAAAAACCTCCAAAGTACTAGAAACAACTTTGAAATTCTAAAAATGTTGACTATTTGACCAATTGGAACTCATTCGCCAACCTGGGTGAATCGGTCCCAAATTTGTATTTATGTGTAGGAGCCTATTTTGGGAAAAAGGGTATTTGAGTTTGCAACTAGATATAATAGATAGTAGTAGTGGGACTCATTCACCACTCTTGGTGGATCAGTCCCATTCATATTTTATGGGATTTGAAAACTTTCATCTGTACTTCAGCATCTGTTCTTCCTTTCCAACTTGTGTTCCCTATCTGAACCTATCAAAAACACCTATAAAATAGAATTGGATTTGATTTGGTAATGGGGGGTTTCCCTTGGTCAAACCCCTAGTTTTGTAATTAAACCTTGAAAAAGATAATGAAATGTGCATGAAAACCCTAGCCTCGAGTGTGCCTAAGACTAGGAAATTTGAAACATGATGCAATCCTATTCTAACATGAAAGAATGTGATGCAAGAATGGAAATCAAGAGATGGATGATTCACTTGTGATGATATTAAATCACACCAAATGAATCCCAATGATGCTTGTACCTTCCTTAGGTTGAATATGGAGTGATAATGGAGGATGGAATCACTTAGGAAACAAGTCTTTGGGATTGGCTTGATGGCTAGTTACATCTCCCCAACCTAGAATCCATCATGATTCACCATAGGAATCAATGATCAACCCTTGAAAATGCTAGATCTTGATTGAGAGTGAGCTTAAAAACCTACAAAAACACTTTAATGTTGCTCCAAAGTTTCAACCTTACTTACTCTTGAAACTTGAATGCTCTTGTGAGAACTTTCTTTAAGATACTTGATGCTTGATGCTTGATACTTGAAAATTCTTGGTCATAGTGCTTAAAGATTGATAAAAATGACTCAGAAGATTTCTTTTATAGGAATCAACACCTAGTTGGCCATTATTTAGATCCCAAAGGCCGACATTCACTAAAAACTTGAATTAAATTGATGAATTCTTGCTCAAATTTGAAAAAGGCCCCAAATGGAACTCTTTCACCACCCTTGGTGAATGGGTCCCACCTAAGGGAACTCATTCACCCAAGGTGGAAAATGAGTCCCCCCTTAATTTTTTGAGGTGGGTTTTTAGATTTTTCAGGATTTTGATGGGTTTTACATTATTTTTGAGTGGAATGGCCCTCAAAATTCCAAAATAATGGGTCCTAGGGGCCTATAAATGATGATTTTGAAGGATAATCAATTCAAAGGTGTAAAAATAGGTCCAAATTAAGTGTGAAATCATTTATCTTTTCAAGAGTGCATCATTTTCTATGCTACATTTTGCCCCCACTTTAGCGCCCATATGACTTTATGTGCATATGTAGCTAAAGGAATCTAATGATGACCTTGGTTTCATAAAAGGATACACATATGAGTTCAATAATGACATGGGAGAATGAAGCCCCCATTGTAGTTATCTACAAAACCACAATGTTAGGAACTACATCTTGCAACACAAATCCGTTAGTTGTCCAAAAAGAATCCTCTTAGAAAACTGTTATCTAGAAATCGTATTCAAGGGTAGATGTATGCCCCCCTTTGATTCCGCTTGCTTTATGGAGGTGGAATCAAGGTAGCAATCTAGCCATGCCAAATAGGATGTCATATCATAAGACATTTCCAAGTACCATGCCACATAATGATAGATAGTTGATGATGTTAGGAGCGGAACCACGATTCCAATGGAACAAGTTCCATCGAAAATAGAGCTCTCTAGCACCTATTATGTTGATCTGAATGAAATTCAGTTTTTAACCCTAATGTACTAAAATCCCTAATTTTAACTTACATAAGAGGGAAAGAGGTGAAGTAAATTCTTACTATTTTGTTATTTACCTTTCTGTAGCTTGAAAGTGATTAAAGAATACTAAAAGATTCTGACTAGATGAGATTGTAGGCCTGTGAGACTAGATGTACTGCAGGACCAGATGGCATGCAATGAACATCATCATGAGGTAAGTCGAATCTTCAGCCTTCTCTTTGTCCTTACATAGTGATTTTATGATTTTTATGCATTTCTAGATTAATTTAGGGCCTTGGAAATAAAGGTCATAAAGCATCCCCTTTTTTTTGTGAAGTTTCCCACTTTTATGCAAAGTGTACCTTTTGTTCGAGAAGTGTCCCACTTTTTCATAAAGTGTCCCATTTCTTTGTGAAGTTTCCCAAAAGGGTTCTAAAGTTTCTAGGGCCTTTAGAAAAGCACACTAGAGTAGCTTTAGTACACTTTTATGATTATTGATTTAAAAATTGAGGAGACTAGACTACTTATAGGATATATTGTTGTGTGTATGTTAGGTGCCCACCCATTTGCATTAGTGTCTGGGTGGTAGACAAATTAGTATTCTTAGAGATTTAGCCCCCACTCTTTCAGTGGAGAATACATCATTATTACAGACTGTTGGAATTTACTGGGTGTACCTCATGCTCCCCATGAGGTACCATGATGTGATGTTGATGGTGCTAGCATGTTGATACATGCATGTTTCATCTATTGACTAGTGAGATGACGATCACATTGGAGGACATACACTGCATACCCTAAGTTCCTATTTGGCATGAGTGAGTACACTTCTGAGTGGAGCAGTAATTCCAGGAGATGAAATATGACATGTAGTACTACCTCAACAAACCAGTACATGATGAGAGAGTGAGGGCACAAATAGACCTGGTGATGCTTCTATATTCACGAGCCTCATTGGTTAGATAGATTATGATGTTGATAGTTGCACTAGTGCTCATCTCTAATGGGTAAGGAGCACACCTGGAGGGAGGACTAGTACATCTGATACAAGGGATGGTGGAGCACTACACAATATATGCCTAGGGGCACTCTATCCTAGCTCATTTATATTATGATCTTGGTTGATTTTTTTTTCAAGAGGTGGACAATATGGTACATTGTACACTTCTACAAGTTTGGTGCCTTGAGCATTTCACTTGTACTAGACCTACTAGCTTTCCATGTCTGATAGCTTTGGGGTATCCTCAGGCCTTTAGTTATCCCTTACAATATTTTTGGTAGTATGGGTAAGTGCACCAATCTGTGACACAATTTCGGTGCCGAATCACAAAAAAAACCTGTAATAGGCCATATTGCGCTCGCCAAATTTAGTGCTCCCCAAATAGGCTTGGTAATACTGAGCCTATTTGGCGAGTGCCAAATTTTGCGTGCTCCAAATGGCTTGAATTTTCCAATGACTGAACAAGTGTGAGTTCTCTTTCTTTTTGCAATGAATTTTGGAATGCATTTTCTAAACTCTTTTATTTTCGCTTTCTCTTCCAGGGGAACTATATACATGAGATATACATTTAAGTATAAGTTTACATTTACATATGGAAATTTACTTACTTATAATTTAAGTTATATTACATGTATATAGGCAGGATGTTTGAGAGTGGTTTTAGATCTCTAGGAATTATAATGCAAATTCTAGTTTTTTGAAGATCTTAAAAATTTCAAACTTAGTCAAATTTCAGTAATCAACAATTCAAATTTCAGTAATCAAGAGCTCAAATTTTAGTAGTCAACAAGTTGTATCATATTTCTCTCTCCTTCTCTCTACTCTCTATCTCTCCACTCCATCTCTCTCTCCCTTCCTCTCTCTCTCTCCCTCTCTCTCTCTCCCACACACCCCTCTATCTCCTCCTACATCTGCCTCCCTCCCTCCCTTCTCTACTTCTCTTCATCTCTTTTCTCTCTACATCTCCTTCCCTCTCTACTTAAATTTATCTCCCCTCTCTCTCTCTTTACCTACCTCTCCCTCCATCACTTTGTATCTCACTAATGTCTCCCTCCCTACCTCTTTCCCTCTCTACTCTATATCTCTCCTCTCCCCCCCTCTACCTACATCTCTCTCTCACTCTTTATCCCTCTCTTCCCCCGCTTTCTCTCTAACTATCTCCTCTCTATCTCATAATTCTCTCTTCTTCCCTCTTACTCTCTCCTCTCTATCTCACCACTCTCTCTATCTCTCTTTCTCTCACACAAACCTCTATCTTCCTTGCTAACACTCCCTCCCTCCCTCCTTCCCTCTCTACTTCTCTCTATCTCTCCTCTCCCTCCATCTCTTGATCTGACCCTCCCTCCCCTTCTTTTTATCTCCCCTCCAAATATCTCTCACTATTGTCTCTCCCTCCCTCCCCCTCTTTCTCTCTCAGTTTATCTTTTTTCTCTATCTCTCCATTCTCTCTCTCACTCACTCACTCACTCACACACCTCTATCTCCCTACCTCTCCCTCCCTACCTCCCCTATCTACTCTTTATCTCTCCTCTCTCTTTCCCTCTCTATACATACCTCTCCCTCCATCACTCTCTCTCTCCATCCCTCTCTATCTCACTTATGCCTCCTGCCCTACCTCTTTGCCTCTCTACTCTCTATCTCTCCACTCCCTTCCTCTACATACCTCTCTCTCTGTCTCTCCATCCCTCTCTTTCTCTCTCACTCTCTCCTCTTTATCTCACCATTATCTCTATCCCTACCTATCACCCCCTCCTCTCTAAATCACCATTCCCTCTCTCCCACTTTCCCTCCTTCCCTCCTCTCTAAATCACCATTCTCTCTATCCCACTTTCCCTCATTCCCTCTCTATGTCTCACTTATCCCTATCTACCTCTCCCTCCCTCTAACCTCCCTTTCTCTCGTTATCTCTATTTCTCATTCTCTCCTTACCTCTCTACTCTCTATCTCACCACTCTCTCCATCTCACTCTCCCTCCTTACCTCTCACTCTCTATCTCACCACTCTCTCCATCTCACTCTCCCTCCTTACCTCTCTATCTCTATCCACCCTCTCTCCATCTCACTCTCCCTACTTCCCTCTCTCCCTCCTACCCATCACTCTCTCCTTCCCTCTCCACCTAGCTCTCCCTCCACTACCTACCACTCTCTCCCTCACCCCTCTTTCTCTCTTACTCTCTCCTTCCCTCTCTACTCTTTATCTCTCCCCCTTCCCTCTCTAATCTCTTTCTCTCTCTCCCCCTTCCTCTCTCCCCTCATTTTCTCTCCTCTCACTCTCTCTCCCTCTCACACACACTCACCTCTATCTCCTCCTTTCCTCTCCCACCATCCCTCCACTCTCTACTTCTCTCTATCTATCATCTCTCTCTACATCTCCTTCCCTATCTATTTATATTTATCTCTCCTCTCCCTCTCTTTACCCACCTCTCCCTCCATCACTCTATATCTCAACTCTCTCTCTCTCTCTCTCTCTCTCTCTCTCTCTCTCTCTCTCTCTCTCTCTCTCTCTCTCTCTCTCTCTCTCTCTCTCTCTCTCTCTCTTTCTATCTCTCTCCTCCCTACCTGTCCCTCCCTCCCCTCTCTACTTCTCTTTATCTCTCCTCTCTCTACATCTCCTTCCCTCTCTACCTATATTTATCTCACCTATCCTTGTGTTTACCTACCTCTCCCTTCATCACTCTATATCTCACCTATGTTTCCCTACCCACCTAGGGTTGAGAATTGAGGGTTGAGGGTTTAATGTATAGGGTAGAGGGTTGAGGGTTGAGGGTTGAGGGTTGAGGGTTGAGGGTTTAAGGGTCGAGGGATTAAGGGTTGAGGGTATAGGGTTGATGGTAGAGGGTATTAGGTTTAGGGTAGAGGGTATCAGTGTGAGGGTTGAGTGTTTAACAGTTTAAGGGTTTAGGGATTAGGGTAGAGATGGAGGGAGAAGTGAGATAGAGAGAAGGAGAGAAGAGAAGAGAGTGATAGAGATATATGAGGGTTGAGAATTGAGCATATAGGATTGATTGTTTAGGGTATCGGGTTGAGGGTATAGGGTAGAGGGTAGAGGGTTGAGGGTAGAGGGTAGAAGGTTTAAGGGTTTAGGGTTTAGGATTTAGGATTTAGGGTTGAGGGTAGAGGGTTTAATGTATAGATTTAAGGGTATATGGTTGAAGGATTAGGGTTGAGGGTCTAATGTATAAGGTAGAGGGTATAAGGGTTGAGGGTTTAGGGTTTAAGGG
>CM021103.1:197609965-197636879 GCA_007115665.2 Sequoiadendron giganteum
AGAGAGGGAAGGAGAGAGGCAAAGGGAGGGAGAAGTTAGAGAGAGAAGAATGAAGATGGATAGATTGAGAGAGGGAAGGAGGGAGAGAGGGAGAGAGAGAGAATGAGGTATAGAGGGATAGGTAGGTAGAGAGAAGTAGAGAGGGAATGAGAGTTGGAGGGAGAGGTAAGGATGGAGAGAGAGAGGTAGGTAGAGAGAGTAAAGGGAGATATAGAGAAGTGGAGTGGGAAGGGGAGATGGATGGAGAGGTAGGGATTGAGGGAGAGATAAGGATTTAGAGAGAGATGAGAGAGTGAAATAGAGAGAGACATAGGTAAGGAGAGGGAGGGGAGGGGGAGATAAAGGGAAGTAGAGAATGGAGGAGATATGGAAGAAGAGGTAGGGAGGGAGAGATAGGTGAGATAGAGAGAGGAGGGAGGGAGGGGTATTTAAGGAGAGAGAGGTGAGATAGAGAGAAATAAAGTAAAGAGGGAAGGGGGAGAGAGAGAGGTGATAGAGAGAAGTAGAGGCGTTATGAGGAAGGTAGAGAGATTGAGAGAGGGAGATAAAAAGAGGTATATAGGGGTAGGTTAGACAAAGAGAGGTAGAGTGAATTTTGGTGGAAGAGAGAGAGGAGGGAGGGATAGGTAAAGATGGATAGTTGAGATAGATAGAAGGAGAGAGATATAGGTAGAGAGAGGGCAAAGAGAGATAGAAAGAGGGAGAGGGAGAGAGGAGAGATAGAAAGAGGGGGAGGGAGGCAGAGATGGAGATAGTAGAGAGGGAGGAGAGAGATAAAGAGAGGTGATAGAGAGAGAATTAGAGAGGGAAAGAAGGTGGAGATATTAAGAGAGACGAGGAAAGGAGGGAGAGAGAAATAGGTATAGAGGGACAACTATGTAGAGAGAACTAGATATGAAAGGAGAGATATAGGGAGAGGTAGGAATGGAGAGAGAGGTCTAGGTAGATAGAGGGAGAAGAAGATAAAGAGAATTAGAGAGGGAAGGAGAGAGGGAGGAAGAGGTAGGGATGGAGAGAGAGAGGTGAGAGAGATAAGAGAGAGGAGGGAGGGATAGGTAGGGAGAGAGGGGTGAGCAAGAGAGTAGAGAGGGAAGGGGAAAGAGAGAAGTGAGATAGGTGATAGAGATCTGTGATGGAGCTAAAAAGTACAAAGATAAGGAGGAAGGTGTAGAGATTGAGAGGGAAGGAGGGGGGATAGAGAAAGATGTATAGAGGGATAGGTTAGATAGCGAGAAGTAGAGAGAAAAGGTGGGTGAAAGGAAGAGAGAGGGATATAGAGAGGGGGAGAAAGAGAGGTGAGATAGAGAGAAGTAGAAAGGGAAGGAGAGAGAGGGGGAGATAGAGAAACTTAGAGAGGGATGGAGGGAAGGAGAGAGAAGTGAGAAAGAGAATTAGAGAGGGAAGGAGAGAGAAAATAGAAAGATAAAGAGTAGAGGGAATGAGAGAGAGAGAGAAAGAGGGGAGAGAGAGGGAGAGAGGGATAGGTAAGCATAGTGAGAGGTGATATAGAGAGTAGAGAGAGATATATAGAGATAAAATGAGAGGGATGGGAGATAGAGAAATGTAGAGAGGGAAGGAGGGAGGGAAATAGGTATTGGAGAGGGAAGGAGAGAGAGATGGAAATGTAGAGACATAGTTCTTGAGCTCTAGGAAGATATTATTAGATAAAGGGATGTAGATTGTGAGAGAGAGAGAGGTCTAGAGAATAAGAGATGAAAATGAGTGAGATAGAGAGAGAAAGATGAAATTTGACCTCCTGATTATTGAAATTTGAAAAGCTGATTACTGAAATTTGACTTAAGTCTGAAATTTTTAAGGTCTTCCAAAAACTAGAATTTGCATTATAACTCCTAGAGATCTGAAACCACTCTCAAACATCTTGCCTATATATACATGAAATATAACTTAAAGTATAAGAAAGTAAATGTCCATATGTAAATTTCAACTTATGCTTAAATTTGTATTTCATGTATATAGTTTCCCTAATAGAGAAAGTGAAAATCAAAGAGCTTACAAAAATGAATTCCAGAAGTCATGAGTGACATTTGGCACTTGCCAAATTTGGTGCTCGCCAAATGAAGTATCCCATTTGGCACATGCCAAATTTGGCAAGTGCCAAATAAGTTGCATTGGGAAATACCAACCCTATGGGTTGGATTTTGCATTGGGCATCCGACCCAAAGGTTTCGACAACCATTTCATGAAAATGATGTGTCTACCCTTAACCAAGTTAAACCCTAAACCCTTAAACCCTCTACCCTTAAACTATAAACCCTAAACCATAAACCCTCTAACCTTTACCCTTAACCCTCTACCCTCAACCCTCAACCCCTCCCTCTCTCTCAACCCTACACCATCTACCCTTAAACCGTAAATCATAATCCCTAAACCCTAAACCCTCTAACCTTAACCCTTAATTTGTAAACCCTAAACCCTGAACCCTCTACCCTCTACCCTCTACCCTCTACCCTCAACCTTCAACCCTCAACCCTCAACCATTAAATTCTAAAACCCTTAACCCTCAACCCTTAACCACGTTAAACCCTAAACCCTTAAACTATCTACCCTCTACCCTTAAAACCAATACCCTTAACCCCAATACCCTCTTAATCCCTCAACCCCCAACCCCCAACCCTCAACCCCCAACCCTCAACCCTCAACCCTCAACCCTCAACCCTCAACCCTCAACCCTTAAACCCTAATCCCCCAACCCCTATACCCTCTTAATCCCTCAACCTTGAACTCTCAAACCCTAATCCCTCAACCCCTATACCCTCTTAATCCCTTAACCCTAAAACCCTCAACCCTTAAACCCTAATCCCTCAACACCTATACCCTCTTAATCCCTCAACCCTTAAACCCATATACATCGGCCCATGTACCCTCTTAATCCCTCAACCCTCAACCCTCAAACCCTAATCCTTCAACCCATATGCCCTCTTAATCCCTCAACCTTCAACCCTTAAACCCCAATCCCTCAACCCTCAACCCCTCTATGCTCTACCCTTAAACCCTAATCCCTCAACCCCTATATTCTCTTAATCCCTCAACCATTAACCCTCAACCCTTAAACCGTAATCCCTCAACCCCTATACCCTCTTAATCACTCAAACCTACACCCTTAAGCCCTAATCCCTCAACCCCTATACCCTCTTAATCCCTCAAATCCTCTACCCTCTACCCTTAAACCCTAATACCTCAACCCTTATATGATCTTAATCCATCAACCCTTAACCCTCAACCCTTAAACCTTAATCCATTAACCCCTATACCCTCTTAATCACTCAACCCTCAACCCTGAAACCCTAATCCATAAAATCCTATACCCTCTTAATTCATCAACCCCTTTACCCTCTATCCTTAAACCCTAGTCCCTCAACCCTTAAGCCCTAATCCCTCAACCCCTATAACCTCTTAATCACTCAACCATCAACACTTAAACCCTATTCCCTCAAACCCTATACCCTCTTTATGCCTCAACCCATCTACCCTCTACCATTAAACCCTAATCCCTCAACCCCTATACCCTCTTAATCCTTCAACCCCTCTACCCTCTACCCTTAAACCCTAATCCCTCAACCCCTATACACTCTAAATTTGTCAACCCTTAACCCTAATCCATCAACCCCTATACCCTCTTAATCACTCAACCCTCAACTCTTTAACCCTAATCCCCCAACCCCTATACCCTCTTAATCCCTCAACCCCTCTACCCTCTACCCTTAAACCCTAATCCCTCAATCCCTATACGCTCTTAATCCCTCAACCCTTACACCCTAATCCCTCAACTCCTATACCCTCTTAACCCTCAACCTTTAAATCCCTCAACCCTTAAACCCTAATCCTCAATACCTTTACCCCTCTTAATCCCTCAACCTTCAACCCTAAATCCCATCAACCCCTATACCCTCTTAAATCCTCAACCTCAACCCTCAAACCCTAATCCCTCAACCGTATACCCTCTTAATCCCTCAACCCTAAACCCTTAAACCCTAATCCCTCAACCCCTATACCCTATTAATCCCTCAACCCTCAACCCTTAAACCCTAATCCCTCAACCCCTATAACCTCTTAATCCCTCAACCCCTCTACGCTCTATTCTCAAACCCTAATCCCTCAATCCCTATACGCTCTTAATCCCTCAACCCTTAACCCTCAACTCTTAAACCCTAATCCATCAACCCTTATACCCTCTTAATCACTCAACCCTCAACCCTTAAACCCTATCCCTCAACCCCTATACCCTCTCAATCCATCAACCACTCTATCCTCTACCCTTAAACCCTAATCTCTCAACCCTTATACACTGTTAATCCGTCAACCCTTAAACCCTAATCCATCAACCCCTATACCCTCTTAATCACTCAACCCTAAACCCTTAAACCCTAATCCATCAAATCCTATACCATATTAATTCCTCAAGCCCTCTACCTTTCACCCTTAAACCCTAATCCCTCAACCCTTAACCCTCAACCCTTACACCCTAATCCCTTAACCCCTATACACTCTTAATCCCTCAACCCTCAAACCCTCAACCCTTAAACCCTAATCCCTTAAAACCTATACCCTCTTAATCCCTCAACCCTTAAACCCAAATCCATCAACCCCTATACCCTCTTAATCCCTCAACCCTCAACCCTCAACCCTCAACCCTCAAACCCTAATCCCTCAACCCCTATGCCCTCTTAATCCCTTAACCCCTATACCCTATTAATCCTTCAACCCTCAACCCTTTAACCCAAATCCATCAACCCCTATACCCTCTTAATCCCTCAACCCCTGTACGCTCTACCCTCAAACCCTAATCCCTCAACCCCTATACCCTCTTAATCACCCAACCCTCAACCCTTAAACCCTGTCCCTCAACCCCTATACCCTCTTAATCCCTCAACCCCTCTACCCTCTACCCTTAAACCCTAGTCTCTCGACCCTTATATGCTCTTAATCCATCAACCCTTAAACCCTAATCCGTCAACCCCTATACCCTCTTAATCACTCAACTCTCAACCTTTAAAACCTAATCCATTAAATCCTATACCATCTTTATTCCTCAACCCCTCTACCCTCTACCCTTAAACCGTAATCCCTCAACCCTCAACACTTAAGCCCTAATCCCTCAACCCCTATACCCTCTTAATCACTCAAACATCAAAACTTAAACCCTATTCCCTCAACCACTATACTTTCTTAATCCCTCAATCCATCTACCCTCTACCCTTAAATCCTAATCCCTCAACCCCTATACACTCTTAATCCATCAACCCCTAACCCTCAACCCTTAAACCCTAATCCGTCAACCCCTATACCCTGTTAATCACTCAACCCTCAACCTTTAAACCATAATCCCTCAAAACCTTATAGCCTCTTAATCCCTCAACCCTTAAACCTTAATCCATCAACCCCTAAACCCTTGTAATTCTTCAACCCCTCTACCCTCTACCCTTAAACCCTAATCCCTCAACCCCTATACGCTCTTCATCTTCCAACCCTTAATGTGAAACCCTTGAACCCTAATCCATCAACCCCTATACCCTCTTAAGCACTCAACCCTCAACCCTTAAACCCTAATCCCTCAACCCCTATACCCTCTTATTCCCTCAACCCCTCTACCCTCTACCCTTAAACCCTAATCCCTCAATCCCTATACACTCTTAATCCCTCAACCCTTAACCCTCAACCCTTACACCCTAATCCCTCAACCCCTATAACCTCTTAATCCCTCAGCCCTCAAACCATAATCCGTCAACCCATATATACTCTTAATCCCTCAACCTTTAACCCTCAATCCTTAAACCCTAATCCCTCAAACCCTATACCCTCTTAATCCCTCAAAACCTAAACCCTAATCCATAAACCCCTATATGCTCTTAATATGTCAACCCTTAACCCTCAACCCTTAAACTCTCATCCCTCAACCCTTATACCCTCTTAATCACTCAACCCGAAAACATTAAACCCTAATCCCTCAACCCCTATACCCTCCTAATCCCTCAACCCCTCTACCCTCTACCCTTGAACCCTAATCCCTCAACCCCTATATGCTCTTCATCCCTCAACCCTTAACCCTCAAACCTTACACCCTAATCCCTCCACCCCTATGCACTCTTATTTCATCAACCCTTAATCCTCAACCCTTAAACCCTAATCCATCAACCCCTATACCCCCTTAATCACTCAACCCTCAACCCTTAAACCCTAATCCCTCAACCCCTATACCTTCTTAATCCCTCAATCCCTCTACCCTCTACCCTTAAACCCTAATCCCTCAACCCATACACACTCTTAATCCATCAACCCTTAAACCTGAATCCATCAACCCTTATACCCCCTTAATCCCTCAACCCTCAACCCTCAACCCTTAAACCCTAATCCCTCAACTCCTATACCATATTAATCCCTCAATCCCTCTACCCTCTACCCTTAAACCCTAATCCCTCAACCCCTATACACTCTTAATCCCTCAACCCTCAACCCGTAAACCCCAATCCCACAACCCCTATACCCTCTTAATCCCTCAACCCTCAAACCTCAACCCTTAAACCCTAATCCCTCGACCCTTGACCGTCAATCCTTAAACCATAATCCTTAATCTCTCAACCCTCTTAATCCCTCAACCCTCAAACCTCAACCCTCAACCCTCAACCCTCAACCCTTAAACCCTAATCCCTAAATCTCTATACACTCTTAATTTGTCAATCCTTAACACTCAACCCTTAAACCCTAATCCCTCAACCCCTATACCCTCTTAATCACTCAATCCTCAACCTGTAAACCCTAATCCCTCAACCCCTATACCCTCTTAATCCCTCATCCCCTCTACCCTCTACCCTTAAACCCTAATCCCTCAACCCTTAACCCTCAACCATTAAACCCTAACCCCTCAGCCCCTATACCCTCATAATCCCTCAACCCCTATACCCTCTTAATCCCTCAACCCCTCTACCCTCTACCCTTAAACCCTAATACCTCAACACCTATATCCTCTTAATCCCTCAACCCTTAACCTTCAATCCTTAAACCATAATCCCTCAACCCCTATTCCATCTTAATCACTCAACCCTTAAACCCTAATCCCTCAACCCCTATACTTTCTTAATCCCTCAACCCCTCTAGCCTCTGCCCTTAAACCCTAATCCCTCAACCCTTATACACTCTTAGTCCCTCAACTCTTAACCCTTAAACCTCAATCCCTCAACCCTTATACCCTCTTAATCCCTCAACCCTCAATCCTCAACCCTTAAACCCTAATCCCTCAACCCCTATACTCTCTCAATCCCTCGACCCCTCTACCCTCTACCCTTAAACCATAATCCCTCAACCCCTATACACTCGTAGTCCCTCAACCCTTAACCCTCAACCCCTAAACTCTAATCCCTCAACCCCGTATACCCTCTTAATCCCTCAATGCTCAACCCTTAAACGCTAATCCCTCAACATTTAAACCCTAATCCTTCAACCCATATACGTTCTTAATCCCTCAACCCTCAACCCTTAAACCCTAATCCCTCAACCCCTATACCCTCTTAATCCTTCAACCCTTAAGACCTAATCCCTCAACCCTCAACCCTCAACCCTCAACCCTTAAACCCTAATCCCTCAACCCTCAACCCTCAACCCTTAAACCCTATTCCCTAAACCCCTATACCCTCTTAATCCCTCAACCATCAACCCTTAAACCCTAATCCCTCATTCCCTATACCCTCTTAATCCCTCAACCCTCAACCCTTAAAACCTAATCCCTTAACCCCTATACCCTCTTAATCCCTCATCCCCTCTATCTTAAACACCCCCTCTCTCTCTCAACCCTACACCATCTACCGTTAAACTATAAATCGTAATCCCTAAACCCTCTACCCTTAAGCAGGTTAAACCCTAAACTCTTAAACCCTCTACCCTTAAACTATAAACCCTAAACCCTCTAGCCTCTACCCTTAACCCTCCACCCTCTACCCTTAACACTCCCCTCTCTCTCTTAACCCTACACCATCTACCCTTAAACTATAAATTGTAATCCGTAAACCCTAAATCCTATACCCCTAACCCTTAATCTATAAACCCTAAACCCTAAACCCTCTACCCTCTACCCTCTACCCTCAACCCTCAACCCTTAAACCCAAAATCGTCAACCCTAAACCCTCTATCCTTAAGCAGGTTAAACCCTAAACTCTTAAACTCTTTACCCTTAAACTATAAATTGTAATCCCTAAACCCTAAACCCTCTACTTGAGAGAGAGAGGGAGATGTGGTGGGAGGGACATACTTGAGAAAGAGGGAGAGGGAGAGGGAGATATATAGATGGAATGAGAGAGGGAGGGAGTGGATGAGAGATAGAGGGAGTGAATGTGAGAGGGAGAAGTGGTAGGATGGAGATATTTGAGAGAGAGAAAGAGAAAGAGGGAGAGGGCATTGGAGGGAGAGAATTGAGAGAGAGGGAGAGAGACAAAGTGGGAGAGATATAGAGGGAGTGAGAGAGAGAGGGAGTGGGAGGGAGAGAGAGCAGGAGGGAGAGAGGGTGGGAGGGAGAAACCTAAGAGAGAGTGAGAGGGGGAGGGTGGAAGGGAGACACCTGAGAGAGGAGAGGGAGACAAAGTGGGAGAGAGGGGATGGGAAGGAGATACCTAAGAGAGCAGGAGAGAGAGGGAGTGGGAGATAGAGGGATGGGAGAGATACAAGAAGTGAGAGAGAAAGACTTGAGAGATGGAGAGTGGGTGGGAGGGAGAGGGAGTACTCAGGATAGAGGGATTGGAGAGAGATGGAGGGAGTGGGAGAGATAGAGAGAGGAAGGTGGTGGGGGGAGATACCTAAGAGAGAGGGAGAGAGATAAAGGGAGTGAGTGAGAGAGACAAAGACAGACCAGACAAAGGGAGATGAGGTAGAAGGGAGATAATTGAGAGACAGAGGGAGGGAGAGGGGGTGGGAGGGAGATACTTGAGACAGAGGGAGAGGGAGAGAGAGTGGGAGAGAGATAGAGGGCATGAGAGAGAGAGAGACTTGAAAGAGAGAGAGGGAGAGGTGGTGTAAGGGAGATACTTGAGAGATATGTAGAGGTAGAGGGAGAGAGATAGAGGGAGTGAGATAGGGAGGGAGTGGAAGAGAGATAGAGGAGTGACCTGAGAGGTAGAGGGGGTAGGAGGGGAGACTTGACAAAGAGAGAGAGAGAGAGAGAGGAGGTAGGAGGGGAGACTTGAAAAAGAGAGAGGGAGAGGGGGTAGGACTAAGATACTTGAGAGAGAGAGGGAGAGGTGGTGGGAGGGAGAGACCTGAGAGAGGGAGAGAGATAGAATGGGAGAGAGATAGATGGAGTGAGAGAGAGGGAGTGGGTGAGAGAGATGGAGTGAGTGAGAGAGAGAGGGGGGATGGAGATACCCAAGAGAGAGTTAGAGAGAGAGAGAGAGGGAATGGGAGAGAGATAGAGGGAGTAAGTGACAAACCTAAGAGAGGGAGAGGGGGTAGGAGGGAGAGACAAAGAGAGAAAGATAACAACCTAAGAGAGGGAGATAGAGTGAGAGAGAGAAAAATACAAAAGAGGGAGATAGAGAGAGAGAGGGAGAGTGAGAAAGGGGGTTGGAGTGAGATAGATTTATTTAGGTACCTATGTGGGAGAGAAAGAGACCCGAGAGAGGGGATTGGATTGAGAGAGTAGTCTAGGTCGCATGGGAGGGAGTGAGACTTCAGAGGGATAAAGAGTTATCCAATTAGGGTAATGAGTTAGAGAGCATATGAAAGGTAAAACCTCAACTATCCATCTACGATCACAAACTGTGCACTCTAAGCATTACCAAAGTTGTCGACCAAAGAGAGGGAAAACTCAGGTATTGTGCAAAGCAGGTAATTTGGTGCTCACCAAATGACACATCATATTTGACGCATGCCAAATTTGGTGCTCTCCAAATGTGATGTGCCATTTGGCGAGTTCCAAATTTGGCACTCACCAAATGACCTACTTTGGATGTGTTAATTGACATGATTTGCCAAATTTCCTCATATTTTCATCTATGCTCCCCATCTCATTTGCACGTCTTTCAATGAAACTATATAAAAAAAATGTGATAGCATTAACCTCTCTCTTAGCTATCTAAATATATAATTATTTTTCCATTTTGATTTAGTTAAGGTTTTGATCCATGACTCCTTTTGTAAATGCCTCCATTTTTGGTCAGAAACCAACATGTGCTAGTTTAAGGATAGATTTTTACTTGTTCATAGAAATGTGAAACAAATTACAATTTTTGAAGCTAGACTCCATTCTACACATGATGAAAAAAAAATCAATTTTTGATTAGTTTTCAAAAAATTTAGGGAGGAGCATCCTCAAATTTCAGCTTTTTAGGATGTGTCTAGTTTGAAAAATTAGAAAATATTATATATTCATTAAAAAAAAATCCGAAAAGCAAGGATAAACTACATGGTGTTAGCTAATTTCTTACCCATCATGTTATATGTAATATGGGTTATACATTTATTCTAATATAATTTAAATTTGATGTTGACTATTATTTTAAATTTTTATGGGGTCAATTTGGAGCAATCTTATATCACACAAAAATAATTGAAAGATAAGTTTATGATATATATTAAGAGAGTAAATGTATGAGATTGAACTGATGATATATAGTAAGAGAATGAATTTATGGGATTGAGTGCAAAGAAAATTAGAGTAAAGATTAATAGCCATTGGCTTGTGAACCAAGTCTAACAAAAGAGTATGATATTTGTCAATATGTTACCACATTAAGACACTAAAATCAAAACAAGCACAAAAGTAAATAAAAATAGTATGATCATATTAATTTAACCATTAAAATTACATTATAAACAAAAAATAAGTAATATATAATCAAGGAGGAGCATTATTAGAAATTTTCTATGGAAGGGTAATGTGAATGATTGTAAAAAAGTGCCTCTAATATCCTTGGATAGTATGGTGCTAGAAAAATATCAAGGAGGAGCAGGTATTCGCAATATCTCAATCACGAACAAGGAATTTGGGGCCAAGTTAGTTTGTAAAATGTACACAAAACCTGAATCAAAGTGGTGCAAACTAATGCAGGCTAAGTATCTTGACACTCCAAGCCCCTTGAGGATTCTTACTATTTCAAACCTACCTTCAAGATCAGCCATGTAGAATTTCTTGACACCATGTAGGTCGATTATTACTTTATTCATTACATGGGAAATTCATGATGGGAAAAGCATGAAGTTTTGGGAGGACTCATGGAATGGTAAGCCCCCTTTGGAAAACATTCAGGAATTATAGAAGGTAAGGGTTGTATTGTCAAGAGAATGGGGTGAGAATTTTCTAGATTATGTACATTCAATAGAAGGCCTTACAAGTAAATTAATCTAGAAAAATAATTCTAATTCATCTCTTTCTACCAATCAATTTTCATTGCTTCAAGACACTCTAAAAAGTAGAATTATGTTCATTTTGGGGAAGCCTGATAAGATTTTGTGGGCTCTTTCGAAAGAGGTCTCATACTTTGTGAAGAAAGGATATAAAGCTCTAATCAACTGTAGGGATCAATTGGTTTCTCACAGGGCTTATTCATTTTACTAGAACAATAAGATTCTTCCAAAATTTGGAGCTTTTCATGGTTAGCTTTACGAAAGAGAATTTTAACGAGTGATCTTTTAACTAATCTAAGAATAGTTGATCCTTTCAAGTGTCCTTTATGTGAGGAAGAACTAGAGAATGTACACCACTTTTTTGTACTATGTAGTTTTGTGCAAGAATGTTGGATGTCCATAAAGATAAAGTTGAACTTATACAACCCTATTCCAAATTCTATTTGGGACATCTTCCAGAGATGGCCATTATTGTATAAAACCTCATTTTTTACAGCTGTATGGCAAGTTATTCCTCCACTAGTATTATGGAATATATGGTGGGAATGCAATCTATGCATTTTTAGGAAATCAAGCTCTTCAATTGAGGTCATCAAATTTAAGATTGAAAAAACAATTTCAGAAGTGGTTAATGATTATGTGTTGAAACATTCTTACATCCTCCTTGTTCACAAGTTGGTATGGCTCCATTTTGAAGAATTGGAAGAACACAATTTTATCGTTTGCAAGAAGTTTACACCAAAATAGGAAAGTGAAGGTGAATAGAAAATAAATCAAATGAAAGCCCCCATGCTTTGGTTTTTTCAAACTTTACTTCGATGGTGCTTCAAGTGGGAATCCGAGAATCTCAGGGGTAGGAATTTGTATCTGAGACTCTTTGGGATTAGTAATAGTTGCTAGCTCATTTTCACTTCTAGTGGGCACGAATAATGTGGCCGAGGCTCAGGTAGTTCTGGCAGGATTGGAAATTTCCCTCAAATTGGTTATTGCACAAATTCATATCGAGGGGGATTCCTTAATCATAATTAATGCCTACAAGGAGAGAAAGGTGCATAGTTGTTTGAAATATATTTTAGATAAAATTTGGTTTTTTTTGGAAAAATTTCAATATTTTATCATATCACATACTTACAAAGAGGGCAATGGCATGGCAAACAAATTGGTGAATATGGATTGTGATGGGAAATAAATTGTTGTGTATAATAACATAGAGTTGAAAAAATATTTGATTGTTGTTGTAATAGCTATTAAGGAATCCATGACTCCATCCACGTGTGAAAGGACCTTATAATTCATTCATAAATGCATAATCACATTGTTATTGCAATGGATAAATAGGTGTAATCACATTTTCATCAGCCTGGCTGAGTTGGATGAAGGTGGCAATAAAAAATGATGAAGCAAGATGAAGATGGCAATAACAAAGAATAATTTGTTTGGTGGGTGACATTAGTTGTGGTGTTGATTGCTCACCCTTCTAGAAATTCTCTTCATATGTGTTGAAAATGCAAAAAGAAAAGACAAGAAACAATTGAAAATTTTACAAGAAATTTTTTGACAAAATTCCAAAGCAATAGATTCTATAGCACCAAGTTTCAAAGCAACAGATTCAAAAAACATGGTTCATATTTGGCTAGAGATATTTTAGTGGTATTAGAAAAGTAGGACCTTAATACATGACAACAAAAATGGATCTATAAGATACATGCCTTTGATTTTGATATTGAGTACATTAAGGGAAAGTAGAATGTTGTTGCCGATGCCAAAATTTTGGAGCAACAAATTCCAGAGAACCAAGTTCCGGAGCAACAAATTCAAAAAATACTGATCAAATTTGGCTCGAGAAAGAGGGGAGTAGGGTCTTGTTCCATAAATGTATCTAAGGTTCAGGCTATAAAAACAAGTTTTTGTTGTGGGTTTCTGAATATTTTGTATAATTAGCCCATTTTCAAGAGAAAACTAGGGGCTAGCTGATAGTTTATCACTGTAAAGGTGTTTTTTGGATCATATAAACTATTACCTATTGTAAATTTTATTATTATTAATATATCTACATGCCCTTTGCCTTTTGCCAAAAAAAAACTTATATATAACTTAAAATGAAGAGAACCAATCTTTATAAACATTTGAGTATTTTGATAAAAAAAAGTTACTAATGCTAAAAGCAAAACTAAGACAAAAAACAATAACAAGATAAGAATTATAAAATGCATGTACAAGAGCATAAAATGTTAAAAACTTATCATTTGTTTCCTCTAGGTAATCTAGAAGTGCTTGCTAGTTTATAACATCTAAAAATTAAAGAAACGAGATTTTTATAGTCCATAAAGATAGAGTTTGTAGCTTCATGATTAAACCTTGTGAACATTTTTTATTCATCAATATTTTGGATCACACTACATGATCCATCATCAAGATGATAAGCAAGAGAAGAGAATGTAACACCATCCAAAACATTGGTAAATATAAATTATTCACACAATTCAATTAAAAAACTACAAACTCTACATCTAATTTTTTTTGAAAAATAACAAACTACTATGGCCATAAAGAGAGTGCCTTGATAAATTATAACTACTATTGGTCCATAGATTTTTATATATAAAAAAGAAACGTTAATAAATTAAAAGGTAAAATGTTTTGCACAATGAAGGAATTTTAATTAATGTAATAGTCAAATTTGTATATACATATTATTATTTTGATTAAGTTTTGTATCTATTTTAAAGGGAATATTTTGGTACATAGAATCATTGATAAATTTTCCTTAATAATATGTAAAACTTGGGTACTTACCCTATTTTATCCACCTACCTCATTTGAAATCTTCTTATACACCTACACCTTATCACATTTCACATATTCACATACATTTATACATTCACACTATCCACCGATTTACCACTCTTATGGACACACATCATTCACTTATATCTAGCCCTTTTATATCTTAAGATTAGTTTATAATCATGAGCTCATCCACATATTCCCAAACTCATCCATTTATATTTTGGTACAAGTGATCTATTAAATGACATATTTGTTTCATCCCATGGAATAGCTATGGACTATTGGTGCATTTGTACTCAAGAAAATGATTGGAAACCTAAGCCTTGCCTTGTGGCACAATCACATAACATAGTAGCTTACCTACAATTCAAGTGGAAAATACAAAATTTGACTAGTGCAAGTATTTTATGAGCTAATCTAGTTATGTGGCATAAGTACAATTAATAGTGGAAAAAATATTTCACCTAGTAGCACGCAAGAAGATCATTCAATAGTGTATGCAGACTTATCAATGACATAGATACTTCCATGAGATCTAGTAAGATATCTTTAACATTTTTACACCAATTTGTAGCTTATACAAATTGTAATTCTTTTTTATTGTCTTTAGCATTTTTTCTTTCTAAAAATTGTTAATATCATTTAATCAAAGTAAGTGATTTGTGTATTATAGTATATACACTTTGTATGACATATACACATTATGCAACAATTCATTCACTTAGTTCTAGGAATTTTCTTGAGTATTTATATCTTTCTCGCTAACCATAAACCTTGTTGGTGTGTATCTCAATCATTTGTGCCATTCACTTACTAATTATTACATATCCATCTATTTCAAGACAAACCATAAAATAAATAATTAATGGTGATTGGAGGTTCATTTGTAGAAGACCAAAAATCTAAAACCTCTTTCAGACACCTTGATTTTCATAAGGAATACATCTTTCTTGTGTGCCATATTTGTTTTCTTTTTATTTTATGTGTTTATGGAATGGTTTGTTTATTTTCTTCTCTTGCACCACAAGTAAATCATGAAGATAGAAAAAAATTCACTTGCATTTTTTAAGGAACCTTAAATGTATGCTCTTTCCTCACTTCTTAGGGTGACTTTGGAGATCAAAAGAATGTTCCAACTTCTTTATTTTTTTTATGGGGTCTAGCTTTAATTTCATCACAAAATAGTGACTCAAACACTCATGTTTCATAACGATATACAAATTAGTAGGAAAATCAAAAGAATCCTCCCTTCATGGTGCAAATATTGTTTAGGGATATAATCTTGCAATAAAATATACAAATTTTAAGTGAAGGAGAGTTGGTTACTCTCCCATACTAGCCTAGAATAGTAGATCCACCAACCATTTGGTCTTTATAGTGCATTGGTAAATAGTTATCCCTAGGAATTTACTCACATTGTACTTCTAGAAATAGATTAGTAGGATACATATTCTCTCCTCTCATGTCTTAGTATGACCTTGAGAATAAAAAGTGGTCAACCCTTTGAGATCAATAGTCCATGCTATTCACAAGTGGTTCAAAGTATATTTATGGGAATACAAAATAAAACACTCCTACTTTAATAGCTAGGATGTTCTCATGTTATCTTTGTCATGTTTCTTGTAATTTAAATCTTTACAAATATAATCAAGTAAAAAATACAAGAAATCATGATCCCCCTTTTTTATCCAACCCACAAATCTCTTTGACTTTGATGATGATGATCTATCATTGTTGATCATGATGAGTAGCATGATGATGATAATATTGTGGATCAAAATGAATACATTAATGAACACCTTGATGATATTGTATCAAGTAAGTTCTCCATAGGTCTTATTCACCTAAGAATAAACCATCAAGAGCCCTTAGAATGAGAACATCTTAGAACTAACTATCTCATAAACCTAAGTCAAAAACCCATTGGTCATCTCTATGGAAAGAGAAGCACTCCATTAGATTATATCTAACAACAAGACAAATATTACATGATTAGGCACCTTATAAGCATAGGATCCAAACTTTCCTCCAACTATGACATGTAATACCGAAGTGGGGGAAACCTCCCAAATCAAGAACCATACATGGCTAATACTCATCCATAAAATCTACCAATGTGAATTCTTGGTTTATTTAATATATATTTAAAATTTATGAGATGAAAAATAGGTTTATGATTTAGGTTTACAAGAAAACCTACAAGACAACTTCCCCAACTATTTGGAGATCCATTATGAAGCTACTTCTCCATTAACAATAGATGAGATGACAAATAATAAAATGAAGGGACGATTGCAAGTGCAAGTGCAAGGAAATATTATTTCCAATAAACCATCTCAACAATGATGGAAAGAAAAATGAAAATTATACATAATTGAGTTGTTAATATTTTCATCTATTTTAGACTTTGTTCACACATTTTCTCACAATTTTTTTAACATTATATTGTTCATGAATTTTTCTTTTTCTTTTATATTTTATTTTTTAATGTAGGTTTGGGATTTGATGAACTAAAGTGCATTTTCTTAATCTTAAATTGTATTTTATAGTTTAAAAATTTGTTGAAAAACTTTACGATTTTAAGATTGTTAAGTTGTATAATTTAATAGCCATTAAGAATTGATGTTCTAATTATGAAAGAAAAATTATTTAGAGTGACAGATATTTTTTAAATATAAAGATATCAAAATTTTAAAATATGTCATGTTTGTGTAAATTATGGTTAAGTAGGTTTAAGTAGATGATGCTATATTTATAAATTCTTGATTGAAGATGTGAAACCTTGAGATTTAAAGATGTAGTATAGAAATATATGGTTAAGATTGATTTGGAGAAAACTTGCTAAAATTTTGCTAGCTTTTAAAAGAAAATAAGATATGAATGATCGACATTGAGTGCAAATGGATGGTGTAAATTGATTGAGATGATTGTTTTTTATTTACTTATTATATTTTTATTTAATAATTGTGAATGCTTAGACTTTTTATTTTTATTTATTTATGTGATTTGGATAAATGACATGAATTTTTTTATTTTTTTGAATAAATAGAGAAATAATTAATTAGAAATGATAATTAACTAAATAATAAATAATAATTTAGTTAATAAGAGAATATGAGAACGTGGTATATTTAGTAGTATGAAAAGAAGAATTATAAATAAAAATGGTATATAATGAGATAATATGATATATGATATATTAAAATATCAATTTTAAATGACTATAATACTGAAAAAAACATATATATTTTGAAACTTTAATAATTATTCTGAATAATTCTAATTTTAATTTATTTATTTACAACCATTAATATTATTATTTTTAATTATAATTTACCTCGAATATATTACCTATTTGAAGTAGACCAAGCTAGTTTGCTCAATCAACGACTCTGTCACATCCGGAGACAATTGAGTTGATTTTAACCGTTAGTTTTTACATTACCAGTGAAAATCTGCCTGAAAGAAAGATCAAGCAGAAGGAGTCGGCTCTGCCATTAACACAACCCATAGTCACAACACGACCATCATAGTATAGACAGACGTCTCCAAGCAATTAGAGGTTACACAACTATTCAAAAAGGTGGAGGAGATCTTCAGTTGTGTTCACATTTTGGTAAACAACGCAGGGATAATCGATTCATCCTATTCTTCCATAGATAAATGCACCCTTGACCAATGGGAGACGAATTTCAATGTGAACTACAAAGGCCCCTTTTTGAAATGTAAGGAGGTCGCCAAGCGGCTTATGAGAGATGGAGAAGGCCAGATTATAAACATGTCGAGAACCCTGGTGCTCACTCTCGTTCCAGAGTTTGGGGTTTACGGGGCTAGCAAGGTTACACTAGAGAAATTCTTGGAAGTAAATTAATTATGTACCAATATGTGTCGGCATAGACTAGTCCAGAACTGTCTAGAAATGTCCACAACCGACCATGTGTTGAATACTCTTCCCCATCTAGAATCTTCATGTTGAATCCTATTTCAACTTCCCACCATAAATATTTCAACTAATACTAAGTTACAGCTTGTATTGAATTAAATGTATGATGATCTATAAATTCAATGGAAGAGCTACGATCATTAGCGCTCAGGTTTTCTCTGAGTTCTCATGTCTAATTTCATCTCTGTTTTGTGTTTATGTGTTTTATCTCTATCTATGAGTCTCCTTCATCTATCTACATGGAAGCATGTTTAAATCTTGGGCAGTGATGTGGAGATTTTTTAGTGTGAAATTATGATTTTGCAGGTTGCAATTCGGTTGAGAGTAGCACTAATATTCCTGTGGTAAGTGAATAGTACTCTAGTAAAGGAAAGAATATCAATATAGAAAGATTGGTGAGAAATTTTCATTTGGATATTAAGGATTTTTGAAGTTTGTTTCATTCTCATTTAAAAAGGAGGGAATTTGATATAATGGATTCTATTGGCATTTCTTTGCCTAAAGTTATATTAAATTAAAAAACATATATGATTGGGTATCTCATATAGAGATTGATCTAACACATCAAAATTGCTATGAGATTATTACTAGCAATGAACAAACACTAGCAAGTCCTAGAAAAGATCGAGAAGATTGGGATAAAGGAGACAAAAAGGCAACATCATTAATCAAGCTCACACTTTCAGAGGAAGTCTTTCCAAAAGTTCACAATGAAAGAAGTGGAGTTAAAGTATGGGATAATTTAAAATATATATATCAAAATTTAGGTGATGTATGGATCCTAACTCTCACCACAGAGTTATATAATATGAAATTGTCAAGTTCACAAGAATTAGTCCCTCATCTAAGTAAATTAAAAGAAAATAAAAATGAGCTTGATTCTCTTGGAAATAATATAGATGATACAAATTTTGTATAAATAATATTACAAAGTCTTCCAGGATCTTATCAATCATTCATAAGGTGACTAGATACTGTAAATAAATTAAAAAGTATTAAATCTGAAGAGTTGTGTGCTAAGCTAGTGCAAGAATTAAAACATCAAATTAAATAAAGAGAATCATTAAATGGTGAGTCTCAAGCATTCATAATGAAGGAAAAACAAAATTACAAAAAGTCACAAGATAATCAGCTTAGAGAAAGGAATTAGAAGTATGAAAATAAAAATGTCCCATCTAAGGATTATAATAAAAGCAAATGGAAATGTAATTATTGTGGGAAAATGGGTCATAAGGCAAATTAATGTTACAAGAGAAATATAGATATAGAAAAGAAGACAAACAGGTTTACAAAATCTTTTGATTCCAAAAGAAATGTTTTTTGTGTTGCACTTAAAGAAAACAATTCTTTCAAGGATGATTGGGTTATTGATTCTAATGCTACACAACATATGTCTCACAGTAAGGAACAATTTGAATCATTAAATGAGAGTAATGCAAAAATATATATTTGGGATATAATAGTGCTTTAGAAGTCAAAGAGACAAGAAATGTTACAGTTGATAATGACATGTTTAAAAATGTGAAGCTAATTCCTGACTTGGCAACAAATCTTCTTTTTGTATCTCAAATTGCAAGTCAAGGATATAAAATAGAGTTCTACAATGAAAAATGTTTAATCAAGGATGTAAAAAATAATTGTGGAGTGATTGCAATTGGTAAAATGGAAAATGGATTATATAAATTTCAATAATTTCTTCCTAAAGGTGGAGATGAGAATATGTGTGCTATTGCCAAATATGATTATATGAGTAGGTTATGGCATGAGCGTATAGGACATATCAACTATCAAAGTCTCAAAATTATGGAGAAACTATATATGCTGCATGGGATTCCAAAAATATCACCAAGTCACAAGGTGTGAAGGATGTGCTATGGGAAAACATGTGGAAAGTTTCCCACAAGGTAAATCATGGAGAGGAAAAAATCCTTTACACTTGGTTCATAGTGATGTAATGGTTCCTTTTAGAACACAATCACTTGCAGGATCAAGGTATGCCCTCACCTTTATTGAAGATTATACTAGAAGAATTTGGGTATATTTTCTATAAAGAAAGGATGAAGTGTTTGATAATTTAAAGAGTTTAAGGCATTGCGTGAAAATCAAAGTGGAAGATCTTTAAAGATAATAAGAATAGATAGATGTATGGAATATATGAACAAATATTTCTTATATTTTTGTAAACAACATGGTATAAAGAAGGAATCAACTATGTCCTAATCATCCCAACAAAATGGAGTTGTAGAAAGAAAAAATAGAACTATAATAGAAATGGCTAGATGCATGCTTCATTCTAGAAATATAGAAGCTAAATTTTGGGCTGAAGCAATTTGTACTATAGTTTATATTTTGAATAGAACACCTACTAAGGAAATTTTTAATATAACACCAGAAGAGGCATGGAGTGGTAGAAAGCCTACAATATCTAATTTTAGAGTCTTTGGATGTAATGCACATGTCCACATCCCTGATGAAAAGAGGAATAGGCTTGAAAGGAAAAGTGAGAAGTGCATAATGGTTGGGTATAGTAAGGAGTCAAAAGGATACATGTTATATAATCCTAAAATAAATGAAATTCATATCAAAAGGAATGTATGGTTTGATGAAGATATTGAAAGTAATCATTATCCTACATTATCTTACTTTCCAATATTGATTGAAGGAGACAAGTCTACTTATGCTAATAATCAAAATCAAGGTGTGCAATCTTTTGCAGGAGGAGAAGGAACACAAGTTGAAGAATCAAGTGAAAGTGACGATAAAAAAACACAAAAGACTAGAGGCATTCAAGAAATCTACCAAGAAGGTCCTAGGAATATTTTTTCTAACTATGCTCTTATGACTAGGGTGATGCAGATAAACACTCCAAGTACATGGAGGAAACAAAAAGAAAAGAAGACTGGGATGCAACAATACAAGATGAGTACAATTCTTTGATGAAAAATAGAACTTGGGAATTGACAACTCTTCCAAAAGGTAAAATTGTGGTTTGTTGTAAGTGGACCTACAAAACAAAGTTCACATTAAATGGAGCTATTAAAAAATATAAGGCAAGGCTAGTGGCTAAAGGCTTCTCACAAATGAAAGGTATTGACTATAGCGAAACCTTTCCTCTAGTGGCTAAAATTAGTTCAATTCGTACAATAGTTGCTTTAGCTGTAAAATTTGGTTGGAATTTTTTTCAAATGGATGTAAAAAGTGTATTTCTACATGGTGATCTTAAGGAAGAAATTTACATGCAACAACCACCAGGATTTGTTAAAATTGGTGAAGAACATCTAGTGTGTAGATTAAAAAAACTAGTATATGGTCTTAAGCAATCTCTAAGGGCATTGTACTCCAAAATAAATGAGTACTTTATAGATGTAGGATTTAAAAGAAGCAAAGTTGACCTAGATGTGTATGTAAAACATAGTGAGGATAAAATTTTTATTATTGTATTATATGTGGATGACTTGATTATTATAGGAGATCACACACATAATATTGAGATAACCATGGATCAACTCAAACAAGCTTTTGAAATAGTTGATCTAGGGTTGATGCACTACTTTTTGGGTGTGCAAGTATGGCAAGAAGAAGGAAGGATCATGCTTTCTCAAGCTAAATATGCTCTTGATGTATTTAAAATATTTAATATGAATGATTGTAAACCATCTAATATACCATGCGAAGTAGGATTAAAATTGAGTGCTAACTCTACTCAAAAGGTTTATGGAAAACTATATAGACAATTAGTTGGGAGTCTTTTGTATCTCACCGTAACTAGACCAGATATTGCATATGCAGTTGGTATTGTATCTAGGTACATGTTAGATCCACACATTGAGCATTGGAAAGTAGCCAAGAGAATATTAAAATATATTAAAGGCACTTATCAACTTGGAATTAAATAAAAATATGGAGGAGCCTAATTTAGTTGGATATAGGTGACATTGATGATAGAAAATCAACTTCAGGATATATGTTTCATCTTGGGTTAGGAACAATTTCATGGAGTAGAAAGAAACAAGCAACAATATCAATATCATCTATAAAAGATGAATATGTTGGTTCATCAAAGCCATCTCAAGAAGCATTGTGGCTTAGGAGACTACTTGAAGAAATATACCATCCACAAAATTCTCCCACTATTTTATTTTGTGATAATCAAAGCACCATCAAGCTAGCAAAAAATCCTATTGAGCATGCTAGATCTAAGAATATAGAAGTACATCATCATTTTGTTTGTGACTTGATTGAAAGTCAAGTAATAGAGCTACAATTTTATGGAAAAGAAGATCAAATCGCTGACATATTTACAAAAGCATTTGCTATTGAAAATTTTTTCAAACCTAGAGACTCATTACAGCTTAAGACAACTCCTATCCCCTTCAAATAAACATTAAATTCTTGTAGCAAAGTACAATAGCAAGTTGATAAAGTAATTTGCGAAGAGGAATTATCAAAAATAGAATTAGAATCTTTGATGGTCATCATTGTAGTAGTAAATGAGTGATTGTAAATGGGTACCTAAGTGGTCCCACAATACTATTTTACAATTTTTGGGAAAACTGGACATTTAACTATTTGTTTTAACTAAATCTTCACTTTCGGGCTCCTATAGCAGCTAAATTGTGAGGAATTTGAAGATGATGAAAACTAGTGATTTGTGATGTTTTATCTATAAATTCTAAATATATTTTTTTTCATGTTTTTTGGAATTAGATTGCACTTTTTTTCCATCTCCTTCAAAAACTATCTTTAAAAAAAAAAAACAACATTTTTAAGGAGTGACACTCACCATATACAACATAAATTTTTTTGTATGAAGGATAAAATTATAATTTTTTTGAATTTAGATTCGTAACTATGATATATAACCCATTCATTTGATTTCATAGTGTTTTATTAAATATTTTTTCATTAATCAAGTTTCAAAGTCAAACCAATTACAATTCAAACATAGGCAGACTGTATACAACATACTTTTTTTGTTTGTATCGAAATTCAATTTTTTTTAAATAGATCAAGGACATCAATACCCAGCCTGAACATATTTTTCAAAATTGTATTTTGATAATATGCTATTGTTCCACATGTGCAAAACAAAGAGCTTGATTTTCAGTGAAAAACCTATGTTTAATAAAACTAAAAAAGAAAATACATAATAAATCCAAAAGATATTAAAATTATATTCGTTGGATAGCTTGTTTTGAGGACTACCATCATCCAATTGGGTTTATGAAGTCTCCTTCATTTTCATCCTCAACCTGAGCTTCGAAGCGCAAAATTCTAAAATTTTTTACTACCTAAGGGGGAGAAGGAGGGAAATGGGGGGTTCGAGCGAACCCCTAGGGGTTTGCTCGAACCAGGGCTCATTCAAGCCCTAGTTCATTCAAACCCCCTTTCAAAAAGGGTTTCCTTTGGGGTTTTTTGTGAGAATGGTGGGAAGTTAATTGATTGGGTTCTCTCGAACCCTAGTTCATTTGAACCCTCTTTAGGTTTGTTTGAACCTATTAGTTCGTTCGAACCCCAAAAATGATTTCTTTTGGCATGGGGTCATTTTTTTCAACTTTTCCTTCCTCACTCCAACTGTAAGCCAATTTTGTGGGTTCACCCACCTAATAAGGTTGTACGCCAGGACCCATCTTTTTAGATTATGGGAGGATAGTTAGAGTAATTAGCATAATTAATTTATGGGGGGATGTTGGAAGTAAATTAATTATGTACCAATATGTGTCGACACAGACTGGTCCACAACTATCCAGAAACATCCACAACCGACCATGTGTTGAATACTCTTCCCCATCTAGAATCTTCATGTTGAATCCTATTTCAACTACCCACCATAAATATTTCAACTAATACTAAGCTACAATTTGTATTGAATAAAATGTATGATGATCTATAAATTCAATGGAAGAGCTACGATCATTAGCACTCAAGTTTTCTTCGAGTTCTCGTGTCTAATTTCATCTTTGTTTTGTGTCTATGTGTTTTATATCTATCTTTGTGTCTCCTTCATCTAGCTATAGAAATTTACTCTAATCCATGCCAAGGAGCTCAGGGGCACCACAATCACCACCAACTATATAACCCCCAGTCCTATTGCCATCAATATGATTTATAGTGTGAGGAGTGAGGAGTCTATGAAGATGATTTCCATGACACCTCTATTGGAAAGGCTAGGAGAGTGTAAGGACGTGGTTTTTATAATGGCTAGGAGAAAAAAAAGAACAAAACGCAATAAGAGCATGTGACTCTTGTAACAAAAATAAATCATTCTTCTTGGCATCACAGATAATCTCAAGCTATATAAACTTCAACACACATAATATTTAATTAAATAGAGCTATGTAAAGTTTAAGATTCCAATTCATAATATATTATTTAGTATTAACATATTCTTAATCTAGCTTTGTGCGTTTGGGCTTTTGGCAAGTGCATTCTCATTCTTATCATCTTGGGAGGCATAGGCACTAATGAGACAAATAATGACTCATCTTATAGCCATGTAAAAATATATATTTTGCCTAATTATTAAGTTATCAAGACTGATCATGATGATGAAAGTAAGATATTTTTAGTTGCAGTAGTCAAAGATTTCATCATATCTTGAAAATTACGATCTGGGTTCTGGAGAGTTTTGGTCCAAAATTCAAAGACAATATGGTGACAAAACCCATTAAATTTCACAAAGACCTAGTTTGTGGTTTGAGAGAAAAATTCACCAGAATATGTTGCTCTAGAATTTGTGGGGAGGTGCTCTAGAACTTGTGGGATAGCACTTGAAGTTGTTCCAGAATTTGTGGGTTGCTCCGGAACCTTTCCAGAATTTGTAAAAGCAACAATTGTGAGCATTAAAATAGATTGGGGTGACTTGGACATAATTTGAGAGCATTTAGGAGGCAATTCTAGGAGTTAAGACAATTTGTTGGATTGTGCAAACAAATGGAGAATATTTAGGAAACAATTTTGGGTAGTTTTAACCATTTTGCAAGCATCTAGGAATTGTTTTATGAACTTTAATGATACACAATGGGAAGACATGAATTTTTCAGCAGTCAAATGCCTTTTTGGAGCTTGTTTAAGGGCTATAAAATAGGCATATTTATTTTGGACGACCAAAGAAGATTGACTCAACAAGATGAAGAAAGATCTATCTTTTTCTCTTAACACATGTTCCTATCTTCTAGCAAGTGGTTGCACAATCATAAAGTTTATCTTTCAGATCAGTTGAAGACAAGAATTCTTAAATTCATTGTAATCAAGAAATAAAATGGGGGAATAGTTCATAAAATAATATAGTTCAGTATTTTAGTAGCAATCTCTTTGTCTGTAGTTTCATTTCTTAGTAGTCATTTCATTTCTAGCTCTTTACATTTTTAGTATTCTCTTTTACAAGTTTCTTAGGATAGATTTGATTCAAGCATTTCATTTACAAGCTCTTAGATTAGATTTGATTCTAGCAATCTCTTTGTTTGTAGTTTTATTTTTTAGTAGTCATTTCATTTCTAGCTCTTTACATTTTCAGTATTCCCTTTTTACAAGTTTCTTAGGATAGATTTGATTCAAGCATTCAATTTACAAGTTCTTAGATTAGATTTGATTTTAGCAATTTCTTTCATGCATTGCCTTTCAATTTTGTTTGTAGAAAAAACATGGCATTCAAAATATTTCTTCTCCCTATTGCATATAGCCATGGACACCGCCTTGGATTGACATTAATAGTTAAATGATGAGGATTGCAGCGACACTCATCAATTACCAAGATTCCTCATGTCATTGCATCATTCTCTACCCTCACTACTCTCCCCTTGTGAGGATTCAAACCCATTTCAACATCATCTGTGAGAAGAAAAGTCCCAAGCATTTGTTGTGCAACTTTCTATTGCTCAAGGAATTTGTCACATATTGTTGTTTCCTCCATAGATTATCACTGGCCCATCCCAGGGGTAAACTATTATGTGGATGTAATAAAATTTATATTACGTGGGTTGAAAGCTACAACAACTGCATCACATCGGCCCTTATTGCATCCTACACAATCAAAAGCAAGGTTTTTAAGTTCCTAATTAATGGCCCATGTCACCGCTTTCCCTTTCTCCCTCACATTCTCCATAGGTAAGTCCAAATTTCCTTACCTCTTCTCCTTCTCTCACTCCCTCTCTGTCCAGTTTTATCACCAACTCCAACTCCATATTTTGAGTAGGTCTTAACCATAGTGTCCACAAACATATAAGCCAACCACATAACTAGACTGCAGTACTCAAGCTAAATGTACATGTAAAGAATGGTGTGGTAGTGCGCATGTTTGTGTTCTCACCAAATGCCTCACCAACAGGAAGGACCACAAAAATGAAATTTTGAAAAGAATTAGGAAGCTGAATGTTTGACAAATTTCCTCAAACAAATGTTTCCCTATGACTTGCCATAATTTCACAATATGAATTTTTTCAAAAAATTCTTCAAGAAAATACAATCGACAGGTATAAAGCCAAATCTCATAAATGTTGCCAGCATTCTACCTACATGTCCAAAAATTGGATCTTTGGAACATGATATGGACACTTATGCAAGAATAAATTTAATAGTTTTTTTATAGCTAGACATTACTCTTTCTTTGTTTCTTACTTTTGTCAAGTTACGTGTCAACTCAGATATCGATTACAATATGTTGAAACCAAAAACCGAGCCTTCATTTTTATAATCTATTTTATACCATCCTAGTTTTGATTTTTTCTTTGGTGAAATTATTTTGTTACCATCACCCATATTATACCATTCCTATTGTTGTTTGGTGTGTTCGAAACATGGTGAGGAATTCTACAAAAAATGTATATATTATATTAC
>CM021103.1:197636979-198032417 GCA_007115665.2 Sequoiadendron giganteum
TTTAGGCTACATGGAATTACTAAGAAAATTATATTAGATAGAGATGTTAGATTCACTTCAAGGTTTTGGACAACTCTCTAGATAGCTTTGGGAACACAATTGAATTTTAGTTTAGCTTACCATCCTAAGATCAACAGGAAAATAGAAAGAACTAACCAGATAGTGGAAGATCTACTTTGGGTGTATTGCATGGATCAACAAACAAAATTGTAGTATCTCCCACTAGTAGAGTTCACTTATGATAATACCTTCCAATCATCATTGGGGATGGCCCCTTTTGAAGTACTATATGGTTGACCTTTCCAGACACCTTTGATTTGGGATAGCCTTGAAAATGGAATAATAATTGACCTTGATATGTTAAAGGAAATGGAAAGGCAAACTAAGGAGATAAGAAAGAGATTAAAGGAAGCATTTGATAGAAAAAAAATCTATGCAAATATGCATAGAACTTAGAAAGAGTTTAGCATAGGTGAAAAGGTATTCCTAAGAGTTTGAAATCACAAGAGTTGCATAAGGTTTGAGAAAAAGGCTAAGTTGGCACCCCATTATATTGGACCTTTTGAAATATTAGATAAAATAAACTCAATTGCTTATCGGTTGGCCCTACCTGCCCAATTGATTCATATCCATAATGTTTTCCATATATCACTTCTAAAGAGATATGTATCTGATGAAAAACATATTTTAAATTGGAATTCATTATAGATTTGGGAGCCAAGGAGGATAACAATAGAGCCATACATAATCTTGGAGAGGCATTAGTACCACTTGCATAGATGAGAGGTTAACCAATGCAAGGTGTAGTGGGATCAACACGATGAAGAAAATGCTACATGAGAAGATATAGAACAAATGTAGCAGTTATTTCCTTTCTTGTTTTGAAAAAACTTTTTTGCTTAAGAATTCCCGATTTTGGTTTGTTGTATAAATGCATCAGAACGATACAAAATATAAAGGGGGGAGAATGTCACAACACCCTCTTTTTGAACAATTATAAACTACTATTTTTTGCTATTAATAATTAAGTTATTATAATTATTTTTGAAATTGAATTAAATTAATTAAATGTGTATCGATTAAATAAATAATACAAAACATTTTATAAATTATGATAAAAATATGGACATTGGATCTATCAAAAAAAAAAACTTAAATGGAATTTTAATTACATCACTATAATAGGATAAACTATTATTAAATTTTTGAATCATGATGTGATAATGGAAAAAAACCAATAACTCTAGAATTGTAAACTGCTCATCATTTTGGTGTAATGGAAAAAGTGAGGGAAATGTAACCGTCGCTTCAGTTACAAGAAACCGTACCATTGTGAGAAAAGGGAAAATGAAGGAAAGATACGCTGGAGGATCTAAAGGAAACATTCTCAAGTATGCATCGGACCATTTTGTCTTATCTTTATCTTAATAATTTAAAAGAATTGTGTTGAAGATTCTTATTCTTTAATATGATCATAGTTTCCTAAAAGAAATTAGTCGTATAATTAGTAATTGAAATTGTGGTCTTATTACCTTTAAATAATTTTAAAAAATTGTGTTGTATATTCTTATTCTTTTAAATTTGAAATTTATTTCATAAAGAAATTAGTGAAATAGTTAGTAATTGAAATTGTGATATTTAAATATTTTAAAAGAATTATGTTGTATATTCTTATTTTTCTAATTTGATAATTATTTTATAAAGAGAATTAGTGATATAGTTAGTAATTGAAATTGTGATATATTTATCTTTAATAGTTCGTTGTTTGTCTATTAATTAGTATAAGCATATTCTTAATTAGTAGATTTAACAATCATTACAAAAATATTTAGAATATTACTAAATCTAGATGCATGGCATACTATAATTCATTATTGTGAAATTCTAAATATTAATAATCAAATATGTACCTTAAGTTTCTTATATATAAGTGATGAAACAAGTATATCCAGGAATGAATTAAATCTTAAACTTGTTTTCAAAGGATAGTTAAATTATTATCAAATATTTTACATTTTATCTGGTTAATGATAGTTTAAATTTTGTCTATAAAGTAGATTGGTGTTTTGTTAAAGCAAGGAACTCATATGTTACTTATTCATTATTATTAATGATTTAATTATTTTATGCTACTCACCTTATTCAAAAGTAGAATAACTCTCACCACTGAAAAAGTGGAAGAGTGTGATTATTTTTGTCATTATTTTAAATTTCTAACCCCACTAAATAAATGAAATGTCACTCACCATTGAATAAGTGGAAGAGCATATGATCATTTTGTTGCTATTCTAGATTTCTAACCCCATTGAATAAGTGGAATATCACTCACCATCGAATAAGTGGAAGAGTGTGTTTTCATGTTATTATTATTTTTTAAACAATTGAATAAGTGGATGTTGTTTGTATTAATCCATATCCTGTACATCGTATGCTCTCACCTCACCTCAAAGAGGATCTTGGTGATCAAAAAATGGAAGGGAAACTTGTATTTAAATTCTTTTATTTATATGAACAATTAGAATGTTAGACATGAAACTCTCATACATTGTATGCTCTTACCTCGCCTCAGTAAGGATCTTGGTGATCAGAAAGTGGAAGGGAAGTATTTAAATTCTTTTATTTATTTAACCAATTAGAATGTCAGATATGAAACTCTCATACATTGTATGCTCTCACCTTGCCTCATTGCGGATCTTGGTGATCAAAAAGTGGAAGGGAAGTGTTTAATTTGTTTTCTTTTAGTTAGAAAACTTAAATAAGAATTCAAACCAAAAACTAGCAGCATTCAATATAAGTGATGCCTCTAGCTCACATTTATAGGTAATGTCATTATACTTGAGATATTGCATGCATAGCCTAATAAAGCAACATTAACAGTGTATGTGGCATTGTCCCTTTAAATTGTCGAGGAGTAATACGGGTTATTTGTGGCTTAAAATCCAAAAGATGGGTAATCTCTCTTGGATCAATAATCTAAATAAGATAAATCAATGAATCCAATCTGCTAGTTTAACTTAGGAAACCCTCCAAGATTTTTAAAACTAGTATTTTAATGGTTATAGAATGAATATTTAATCTCAAGCTAACAATATTATTTAAATATGTATTAACAATTTTAGAAAATAAGTATTAGTCATGGTGACTACTTACTTTTTAAATATTGCTTGCCTTTGTGTGTAGCAGTCGCAAAGGAATTACCTAGGGAAAGGGAGCCATAGAAAGGGTTGCATACCCACATATCAATTCACACAAATTTAGAGTAGTAAACAGAACTACATACATTACACCTTCATCCTATTTGGAAGCAAGGTATGTAAGCAGTCTCAGAAATGAAGGACATTCCCAATACTTAGTTGCTCAAGTGAGGGGGCTTAGGACGTGTTTTCAATTGGTTAATGACTTTTCAAAAGGAAATCTTGATTTACAAAATGATATAAGACTCTAAAACAATGTAATCTTGTATACTCAGAACAAAACCCAGATGGTTTCACTTGTTATCCTGAGGCATAGAGCTAAATTTTGAGATGGGTCTCATGGTAATTTATTCATACACTTTAAGGACGACGACCTCGATACACTTTCAATAAGTGTAGTCCTTATGCCGATGGGTCTAAGACTCTATATAGAGCATAATACTATTCTTAATTAATAGGTACCTACCCCATTTGGGTAGATTCCTACCTCGTTTGGGTAGATGCCTACCCTATACGGGATGATGCATGTCTCGTATGGATGGAGGTATCTAGGTATACATATTGTAATACCCTCCGTTTTGCTTCTTGTTCATGTTGCTTTATGCTTTGCTTGGGTTGCAGCTACTTTGATACTAGACACATTTTGTTATGATGTTTTGATCGCTACTATTGAGCGACAACTATTATTGTGTGATGTGATTATTTGATTTTGTTTCACATGCTTTAATGGATTAATGATGTTAGTAGAGTTATCATGAGATTATATATGTGAGTATTGATTATGACGTTAATGTCAATCTTTGATGAGTGTATTGGTGAAGAGGACGGTTTTGCATCAATCGCTTGCGAGCACCCTGCGAATCCGTGATTTCTTCTTCACGGTGTGTATTATATGTTGGATATATTATGTTGTTTACTTGGTTTCAGGTTGCAAGTACATGACATCGACTCCACCTGGTTTCATAGGTTTGAGCGTGTCGATCCAACGGTTAAGTTGAATGGGAGATAGTAGCTAGGTAACATGTGGCAGGTCTACACCCTAGCCTTAGTGTGTCGTCAGTCCTGATTATTGAGTCATGTTTTACCTTATTTGATGTTATTTAATTTTTGAAAGGTGCTTACTTATTAAATGAATTTTTAGAATAATTGCATTGGTTGAAAGTGATGATTATTTTATATTAAATTAAAGTTATGCTTAGATGTTATATTTAAAGTTATTAATAGAAATTAATTTAATTAAATTTAAATTATTTAATTAATTAAATTTAATCTCAAAAGGGTTGGATTTGGTTATTAAATAATTCAAATTAATTAAGTAATTCTATTGGATTGAATTAAATTAAATTAAATCAAAAGAAATTGAAAGGAAATTGAAATTGTATTTTAAAGTCAATTTGGATTTTCTAAAATGGGAAATGAAATTAATATCTAAATTTAATTTTGTTTTTAATGTGAATTAGGGTTGCATTAGGTATTTTTTGGAGTTATGAGGAAAGGATGTTTTAAATTTTAGGGTAGAGAAGTTTTGGGGAGTTTTTCTTTCTTTTTCACAGGCATGAAGCATTTTTGGGAAAAGTTTGCACAAGGAAGGGTTTGAAGCATTTTTTTTTGTAGAATTGATTTGAAAGAAAAGAAATTATGTTGAAGAGGGTTGAGCTCTTGGATCGTTGCTTGCTAAGATTCATTGCACTGTCGAAGAGGAGTTGTGAGATCTTTAGGGGAGGCTCTGCACCAAGAATCCTCTTTGTTTCCTGTGGCTTCAAATACCAGGTTTTCCTTTCATTCTGTGATTGATTGTTCTTCGTTTATTTATTTTAAAATCATAGAGGTTGCAAATTTGTTGTTTGGTTAAACCTTAGATTGTGCTTCAACATTTAGGTTATTGTATGAAGATTTTACCCATTTGAAGAAACATCCAGATCTATTCTTCAAAATACAAACCCTCTGTAGAAAATCTTTTTTTGAAAACATCAAGATCTATTTATTTCTTTTCCTATATTTAATTATTTAAAAATTTGAAAGAATAGTTTAAAGGAAATTAAATTTACACCTTTTGAATTTAGAACAATATCCTGGAAAAATTTAATTAATTTCCTATTACTGGTTATTTTATTTATTTTTCTCAGTTTTATCAATAAATTTGTTCTGTGATTAAATATATATATATAGTTATTTATTATATGTATTATGTTCTTGAACATAAATACACATAATATATTTATATATAGTTATTTAATTGTCAAAGATTAAATTATATCGTTCTTGTTATTAAGATCGTCATCCGTATGGTGTGCCTGTGAATCAAATTTCAAAACAAAAAAAAAAACGGTGAAAAGTTTTTGATTCACTTTTTATTTACCATCGGATTTCGTTTTATGCTATGGACATTTTGTTTGTTTTAAAATAAAAAAAATCTTTTTTTTTAGACTATGGTTGGTGGGGAGGTCAACTCCCACCACCCACCATACCCAGTTGGGGAGCGTTGCTCATGCGCTAGGGACCGAGTTGTACATTGTACAGACCGGTGCCCATTAAGAGGGGTGGTCGACTGTACAATGTACAGTCCGGCACCCTGTGCGTACCATCGAACCTACAAATGCCGACAGGGGGCGGCGGTACTGTCCGCGCCCAGTGTACCGATCGCTCACTGTTGGCCTTCAACCCTTTTGATTTCGAGGGGTTTAAATTTTTAATTTAATTCCTTTTTTAAATTATTTTCTTTGGTAAATGATTTTAGATCATTTTAATTTTTATATAGTTTGGTTAAAATAAATGTAAATATATATAATTTAATATTATATATTAATATATAATATTTTTTATGTATATATATATATATATATATATATATATATATATATATATATATATTTGTATTTTGGAAAATGGATATTTAGGGAAGAATTATAACCAAGATTAATTAATCTTCACACTGGTAATTTTTGAAAATTAAATCAGGGGTTTTATAAATAATGGTTATATAAGCATATGCTTTAAATATAGTTTGTGCAGAAATATAATAATTGTACTTGACTATATAATGCATGTTGCATATATTGGTTTAAGTTTATATCTATTTGATGATTATGTTTTAGGCATAATATTGCATGCAAGGTTCTTTGACAACAAATTAAATTGATATGATTGTGCATGATTAAATAAGTTAGAGAAAATATATTTGTTTAATGGAGAAATTTATTTGTGTTAATGAAAATTTAGAATTATATTATTTTAATTTCTGCGAAAAGCTTTAGATGGAAATGGATTTAAGATATCCAAATATAGTGGAATTTATTGCCAATGCATTTTAATATTAAATTTCCTTATGTTGTTTGCTTTGGGAATGGAAATTTGTGTTAGAAATCGTTAAGTCTTCCAGAGATTGTGGGTCATTCCCTTGTTAAGTTAATGTTCGTTTTTCCTTGGGTAGTGTCATAAGTGTTTGCTTCCTCCTAGTGTTGGGGTGGATTTCTATATTGTTGCCTCCTAGGATAGGATAGATTACATTGTTCAGATCAGTAACACTTGAGTTACCCTTGGAGTCTAGATTGTGTAGTGTGTTATCCATTAGAAGAGTGGTTTTTGTTAGGGGTCGGAGCCCAAAGAGGTAAACCGGGTAACCTTCATAAGTGATTTTAACAAGTGAAAATTAAAGTAATGTACTTAGATGACTAGGATGCATTTCACATTAATCAAGATAAATTAACCTCACTCATAGGCATAAGGGCTTGTTTAGACTTGGGGTGAGTGAGAAGGCCTGGAATGGCAAGGTCAACTATCTTGTCCATACGAAAGGTAGTTGATTCCACATGAGTGAGTATGAGGGTCGGGATTCAGTTGAGGCCACTAGGATCATCGGAGCCTATGAAGAATGCCCAAAGGAGATCTCATGACAAACCTTGCGATGACACTCTGTCTATGATAGCATAGTGTTGTATGTTGTGTGTATGGATTTTTATCAAACTCGATCAATTTTATGTCTAGAAGCAATGTGACCATGCTAGTGTTAGACTCTTATTGTACATGTGTTTGGTTGAGTCAGTATGTGTTAGTATGAGTTTGTCTTTGGTTAGAGGTAGTAGTTTCTTGTCCATGTTGCATTGTTACTATCTCCTAGCATGGGGGGTGGGCCTTCAGGTACCACTTGATTGGGAGGAACATGCACCAAAACCGTTGGGTCCCCCTTGATCTTCAGTACTTGGTGGCGAGACATTCAGATGGATAGCTCATAGATCTTGTTATTAGTTCTTGTACTTTATATTTTAAAATGTATTAAATTGATTTTACCCCTCTTGTATTTATGAGGTGGATTTGTGTAACTGAAACACTTATGTATTTATGACTCATTCTGGGAATGAGAATTGTAATCAGTTATTCTTTTAAGGGATTTATGCTATGGATGCTATCTTTTTATCCAGTTATTTAATTATGTTGAATGAATGTTTATACTTAAGTATTTTAAAGCAATGAATCTTAATGATGTATGATAATGGGGATTTAAGTAATCTTGGTTACGTAACCCTAGGGGGTGTTGTCAATTATAGTTGAACATGTATGTTTAATTAACTTTAATAAAAAAAAATTAGTATGCTGATATAGTGAATTGAAACTTCCTCTAGGGTTGTGTGGCGAGGCGTTACACATGGTATCAGAGCCTAGATTTAAACACTAGGCACTCTAGGATTATGATGTACCCATTAAGCTTAGTTGCGTAGGTTGCCAAGTGTACCTTGTCTAATATCCTTTTTGTGTTTGTGTAGGAGTATGCCTCCTAGATGCGGATGAGGGAGAGGACGAGGTTGCAGCCGAGTAGACAATCGAGAGGAGAGTCATCATGACTCTCCAACTCATGTGCCACATATACCAGACCAGGAGGAACATCAGGCCTCACAAAATGGCCCAGGGGGCAGTGGTGGACAGCAGGATCCTCTAGGGGTCGAAGCTGCACGTAAGGCTTTGGAAGATGCGTTGGCACTCCTAGGTCCGAGATGGGAAGGTGCTGAGGTTAATCCTGGGGTGAGAGTAGTTCCGGCATAGTCAGAGAGGTTAGCATCTTCTCATATGAGAGATCTGATTTAGTCACAACCACCACTGTTTGAGGGAGTAGGTACAGGTTTAGAGGCTGAGGCTTGGCTGATAGGCCTTGATCGATGCTTTTCTATGCATCCCTTTGATAGTAACACTAAAGCGTGGTGCATTGTTATTCACCTCCAAGGTTTTGCAGCCACTTGGTGGAAACTCGAGGAGAAGAAGCTCTATATTGATATGAGTACGGTGTCTTGGGAGATCTTCCTTGAGCGGTTCAGAGCCTACTTTCTCTCTGATCATTGGCATCAGCGTAGAGGTGATGAGTTCCATGCCCTATGATAGTTGGCCTTGACTGTGGACTAGTATGAGAGGCGATTCTACGAACTTAAACAGTTCGTTGGGATAGGAGATGACGAGGGGATGCTCATGCAGCATTTCATCAGGTGCTTAAATGCCCGCATCAATGGAGGTGTGTAGGTCTTTGAACCCAAGTCTATGGAGGTAGTTGTGGAGAAGGCACGGCTTGTGGAGGAGAACCTGACTATGGCACTGGGAGGTCATACATGTGTTATTATTGGTAGTGGTACAGGAGCTAGGACTAGTGTTTGAGGTGGACAGTCACACGGAGTGGTGCCTCCTAAGACTCAATAGGTATCAGCACAGGGCAGTCAGCAGCACTCATTCCAGGGGAAACGAAAGGGTTTTCAGCAGGGATAGGGTAACGGGAACTGGAGGCGCATGAAGCATTTCAATTCTGAGCAACCCGCTCAGAGCTTCCAGTCCACTTTTAGAGGCAGTGTACAATAGTCTAGTGCACCAGCAAGAGGCAGAGGCTATGGTAGAGGCACAGGTTGCTTCTCTTGTGGTCAGTAGGGCCATATTGCTAGGATGTGTCCTAATAAGGGCACGTCGGGATTCATGCAAAGACCAGCGGCGTCAAAGCCGATAGTGGGAGATGTTGGTAGAGGCCATTGTGTATTCACAGTGGTTGATAACCGCTAGGTAGAGTACTACGGTACCGTAGTTGAGACTCATGGTATGATATTGGGTAACCAGGTTACTATTCTATTTGATTTAGGAGCATCTAACTCCTTTATTTCTTCATCTATAGTGTCACATTGCAGACTGGGAGCCGTAAGGCAAGTCGATAGGTGGCAGGTTGAGTTAGCATTAGGTGTGAAAGTTGCATCACATTTTGTAGTACCTGACTATAGGTTGGAGAGTGGACCACTTCTTACTACCTTAGATCTTCGGGTTATACCATTGGGATCCTATGATGTTGTCATAGGTATGGATTGGCTAGAGGCTCACCGAGCAGTTATTGATTATCAACAAAAGTTGATTCAGTGCATTAATGCATTTAGGGGTTGAGATTATAGGAGTACAAAGACTGATATCTTTGAGGATTATCTCAGCTATGTAGTTGAGGAGATGTGTTCGGTAGGGATGTCAGTTGTTTGTTGTTTCAGTTGATGACTTGGGATTAGGAGACGTAGAGGAGAAGGTATCTTTGGGTAGTCATCCTATGCTTCAGGATTTTTTAGATGTCTTTCCAGATGACATTCCAGGGATGCCACCACAGAGAGATATAGATTTTAAGATTGACTTAGTACCTGGATCAAAGCCTATTTCACGAGCTCCCTATCATATGACTACTCAAGAGCTGAAGGAGCTTCGCTTGCAGTTGGAGGATTTGTTAGAGAAGGGATTCATTTGTCCTAGTGTTTCTCCTTGGGGAGCACCTATCATCTTCATGAAGAAGAAGGACGGTTCACTTCGGTTGTGCATTGATTACCTACAGTTGAACAAAGTAACGATCAAGAATCGTTATCCACTTCCTAGAATTGATGACTTGTTTGACCAAGTCAAAGGTGCTACCATCTTTCCTAAGATAGACCTTAAGTCAGGATACCATCAACTCCGTATTTTTGATGCAGATATCCATAAGACGGTGTTTCAAATGTGGTATGGTCACTATGAGTTTACTGTGGTACCATTCGGGTTGACGAATGTACCATCTGTGTTCATGAGTTTGATGAATGGAGTATTCCACACGTACTTGGACAAGTTCATTCTTGTGTTTCTTGATGATATATTGAGATATTCTAGGACAGTAAAGGAACATGAGGAACATTTGCGACAGGTTCTGCAGTGTTTTTGAGAAAACCAACTTTATGCGAACTTGTCGAAATGCGAGTTCTTCAAGTCTGAGATCATGTATCTTGCTCATGTGATCTTAGGAGAGGGAGTGTCTGTGGATCCTTCCAAGATCCAAGCTATTCTTGATTGGCCTTTGCCCACGAATGTGATAGAGATTCGTAGTTTTATGGGGCTTACAGGATACTACAGGAGGTTTGTTCAAAACTTTTCTAGAGTAGATCATCCTATCACTTCTCTTCAGAGGTTTGAATGGTCAGAGAAGTGTGAGTCAGCTTTTTAGGTTCTTAAGGATAAGTTGACCAGTGCATCAATTTTAGCGATACCTGATCCCATAGGATATTTTATGGTTTGTACAGACGCATCCTTAGAGGGCTTAGGAGCAGTCCTGATGCAGGAGGGTCAAGTTATAGCTTATGAGTCACAAAAGCTTAAAGATCATGAACTGAATTATCCCACACATGATCTTGACTTAGCAGCAGTAGTCCATGCATTGACCAGATGGAGACACTTTTTACTCGGGCATAGATTTGAGCTTCATAGTGATCACAGGAGCCTTCAGTACATTTTCACTTAGCCGAACCTTAATGCTAGACATAGGTGTTGGATGGAGTTTCTTTGTGAGTATGACTTCGAGGTGAAGTATATTTAGGGGAAAGAGAATGTCGTAGCTGATGCACTCAGTAGACGTAGGCATTTGATATCTGAGATGACTCTTATGGTAGATTTACGAAGTCAGATTCTTGGTACTCTTCCAGCGGATAGTTGGTATCAGGATGTGAGAGAAGAGATTGTGGTAGGTAGATCTCTTGAGGGAAGGTTCACAGGTTATTCACTTGAGTCAGATGGGTTACTTAGGCATTCTAAGCATATTTGCGTTCCTTCAGTAGGTGACCTTTGCACTTTGGTTTTGACAGAGGCACATCATGCACCGTATTCAGCCCATCCTGGGGTGAAGAAGATGTACGCAAATCTGCGCCAACTATATTTTTGGCCAGGGATGAAACGGGATATTGCAAATTTTGTAGCTAGATGTTTGGAGTGTCAGCGGGTGAAGGCTGAACACCAACATCCAGCAGGTCTTCTACAACCACACCTTATACCTGAGTGGAAGTGGGATATTATCTCGTTGGACTTCATTGTTGGTTTACCCAACTCCTCACTACGACATGATGCTATTATGGTGATAGTCAATAGGTTGATGAAGGTAGCACACTTCTCGCCTATGCGCTCTTCCTATAATGCGTCATCAGTTGCTAGAGTGTTCATGGAGGATATTGTGAGGTTGCACGGTATTCCACGTCGGATTATTTCTAACAGGGATCCAGTGTTTACTTCAGCTTTATGGACATCATTATAGCATGCAATGGGGACATAGTTGAACTTCAACTCAACGTATCACCCAGAGATAGATGGACAGATTGAGAGGGTTAATCAAATCCTCGAAGATATGTTACGTATGTATGTTATGGACTAGCAAACACGATGGGAGGATTAATGGAGTTTGCTTATAACAATAGTTACCAGAGTTACATTGGCATGGCACCTTTTTAGGCCTTGTATGGGCGTCCTTATCGTACACCTCTAAGTTGGGATCGATTAGAGGACAGAGTGTTATTAGGTCCAAAGATGTTGTAGGACATGGAGCAACAGGTGGATCAGATTAGAGAGCACCTTGTAGCAGTGCAGGATAGGCAAAAGAAGTATGCGGATGTGCATAGAGTGGATCGTCAGTTTTTTGTTGGCGACAAAGTATTCTTGCGGGTGTGTCCATGAAAGAGTCCAATCCATTATGGAAAGGGTTCTAAGTTGGCGCCTCGCTTTGTCGGACCTTTCGAGATACTCGAAAAGATTGGTCCAGTTGCTTACCGACTTGCTTTGCCACCCAGTCTAGCACATATTCATGAAATTTTCCATGTTTCAATTCTTCGGCCATATCATCCGGATGTTACTCACGTCCTTGATTGGAATTCTTTACAGGTAGAGGACGGGTAGATAGCTTTGGAGCCCATGGCCGTAACGGAGCGCAAAACGCTTGCTCTTCGAGGGTGAGATATTGATCAGGTTCGAGTTCAATGGGATCCTAGGGATGATGCTTCATCCACTTGGGAGGATACAGTTAGGATGAGGGAGTTATATCCCTACTTGTTTGTAGGCTTCCAGGAGTAAGCCTGGTCTTTGGGGGGGAGAATTTAATACCCCTCCATTTTGCTTCTTGTTCATGTTGCTTTATGCTTTGCTTGGGTTGCAGCTACTTTGATACTAGACACATTTTGTTATGGTGTTTTGATCGCTACTATTGAGTGACAACTATTATTGTGTGATGTGATTATCTGATTTTTCTTCACATGCTTTAATGGATTAATGATGTTAGTAGAGTTATCATGAGATTATATATGTGAGCATTGATTATGACGTCAATGTCAGTCTTTGATGAGTGTATTGGTGAAGAGGACAGGTTTGCATCACTCGCTTGCGAGCGCCCTGTGAATCCATGATTTCTTCTTCACGGTGTGTATTATATGTTGGATATATTATGTTGTTTACTTGGTTTCAAGTTGTAGGTACATGACATCGACTTCACCTAGTTTCACAGGTTTGAGCGTGTCGATCCAACGGTTAAGTTGAACGGGAGATAGTAGCTAGGTAATATGTGTCAGGTCTATGCCCTAGCCTTAGTGTGTCATCAGCCTGATTATTGAGTCATGTTTTACCTTATTTAATGTTATTTAATTGTTGAAAGGTGATTACTTATTAAATGAATTTTAGAATAATTGCATTGGTTGAAAGTGAGGACTATTTTATATTAAATTATAGTAATGCTTAGATGTTATATTTAAAGTTATTAATAGAAATTAATTTAATTAAATTTAAATTATTTAATTAATTAAATTTAATCTCAAAAGGGTTGGATTTAGTTATTAAATAATTGAAATTAATTAAGTCTATTGGATTGAATTAAATTAAATTAAATCAAGAGAAATTGAAAGGAAATTGAAATTGTATTTTAAAGTCAATTTGGGTTTTCTAAAATGGGAAATGAAATTAATATCTAAATTTAATTTTTGCATTCAATGTGAATTAGGGTTGCATTAGGTATTTTTGGGAGTTATGAGGAAAGGATGTTTTAAAACTTTAGGGTAGAGAAGTTTTGGGGATTTTTTCCTTTTATTTTCACAGGAATGAGGCATTTTTGGGGAAAGTTTGCATAGGGAAGGGTTTGAAGCATTTTTTGTTCTAGAATTGATTTGAAAGAAAATAAATTTTATTGAAGAGGGTTGAGCTCTTGGATCATCGCTTGCTAGGATTCGTTGCACTGCTGAAGAGGAGTTGTGAGATCCTTAGGGGAGGCTCTGCATCAAGAATCCTTTTTGTTTCCTGTGGCTTCAAATACCAGGTTTTCCTTTCATTTTGTGATTGATTGTTCTTCATTTATTTATTTTAAAATGATAGAGGTTGCAAATTCGTTGTTTGTTTAAACCTTAGATTGTGCTTCAACATTTAGGTTATTGTATGAAGATTTTACCCATTTGAAAAAACATCCAGATCTGTTCTTCAAAATACAAACCCTCTGTAGAAAATCTTTTTTTGAAAAGATCAAGATCTGTTTATTTCTTTTCCTATATTTAATTATTTGAAAATTTGAAAGAATAGTTTAAAGGAAATTAAATTTACACCTTTTGAATTTAGAACAATATCCTAGAAAAATTTAATTAATTTCCTATTACTGGTTATTTAATTTATTTTTTTCTTAGTTTTATCAATAAATCTATTTTGTGATTAAATATATATATAGTTATATATTATATGTATTATGTTCTTGAACATAAATACACATAATATATTTACATATAGTTATTTAATTGTCAAAGATTAAATTACATCGTTCCTATTATTAAGATCGTCGTCTGTACGGCGTGCCTGTGAATCGAATTTCAAAACAAAAAAAAAATGGTGAAAATTTTTTTGAATCACTTTTTATTTACCATTGGATTTTGTTTTATGCTATGGAAATATTGTTTTTTTTTTTTTTAAATTATTTAAATTTTGGTTGGTGGGGAGGTCAACTCCCACTGCCCATCGTACCTGTGGTGAGCATGGCTCACGCACCAAGGGACCGGCCTGTACATTGTATAGACCGGTGCCCTTTATAAGGGCTGGCCGGCTGTACAATGTACAGCCTAGCACCCTGGCGTACATCGGCGTCTGTAGTCCACAGGGTACCGACGGTACTGGTCACCCTCACCGTCGCCCAATGTTTTTTTTTTTCTTTTTAAAAGTTGTTTTTTTAATTTAATTTATTAATTTATAATTTTTGGTTAAGTTTAAGTTTTTGCTTTATGAAAATTTGTGTATCATTCAATATTAAATATTATTATATAATATTTAATATGTTGGTATTTAATGATAATGTATTTTAATGTTAGATTTAATAGAGTATGCATAGTTATATATATATATATTAATATTATATAGCAAGGTATAATATTTAATATGTATTTTATAAGTTTATATTGGGAAAGGAATATATGAGTTTGGTTTTTTTTCCAAAAGTAATTAATTTTATAATCTGGTAGTTTTAGTAGTTTTAGTAGGACAGAAGATTAAAATCAGTGTTGAATATAGTGGTCATTTTATTTCTATTTTACTTTAGATTTGTATATTCAGGTATATATTTTATATGCTATTTCAGATTTTTGGCTTTATGCAAGTATTTATTTATTGATTTTTAAAACTGAAATGAATAGTGTGCATGGTTAGATAGATAGAGAAGATATATTTATTTATTGCAGGAAATTAGTTATTTTTAAATGAAAATTTAGAATGACATTATTTAATTTCTGCGAGAAGCTTTAGATTAGGAAATGGATTTAAGATATCCAAATATAGTGAAAACTTTTGCTAGTGCCTTTTAATGCTAAAATTTCCTTTTTGTTGTTTGCTTTGGGAGCGGGTAATTGTGTTTCAATTGTTAAGTCTTCTAGAGATTGTGGGTCATTCCCTTATCAAGATAATGTATATTTTTCCCTTGGGCAGCGTTATGAGTGTTTGTTCCTCCTAGTATTGGAGTGGATTTCCTTATTTGTTGTCTCCTAGAATAGGAGAATTTGCATTGTTCAGTCTTGTAACGCTTGAGTACCCTTGGAGTCTAGAGTGTGTAGTATGTTATCCATTAGAAGAGTGGCTTTTGTTAGGGGTCAGAGCCCAAAGAGGTAAACCGGGTAACCTATGAAAGTGATTTTAACAAGTGAAAATTAAAGTAATGTACTTAGATGATTAGGGTGCATTTCACATTAATCAAGATAAATTAACCTCACTCATAGACACAAGGGCTAGTTTAGACTTGAGGTGAGTGAGAAGGCCTGAAATGGCAAGGTCAACTATCTTGTCCATAAGAAAGGTAGTTGATTCTGCATGAGTGTGTGTGAGGGCCGAGATTCAGTTGAGGCCACCAGGATTACCGGAGCCTATGAAGAATGCCTAGAGGAGATCTCATGACAAACCATGCGATGACACTTTGTCTAGGATAACATAGTGTTGTATGTTGTGTGTATGGATTCTTATCATACGCGATCAATTTTATGTCTGGAAGCAATGTGACCATGTTAGTGTTAGACTCTTATTGTACATGTGTTTGGTTGAGTCAGTATGAGTCTGTCTTTGGTTAGAGGTAGTATTTTCTTGTCCATGTTGCATTATTACTATCTCCTAGCATGGGGGGTGGGCCTTTGGGTACCACTTGGTTGGGAGGAACATGCACCGAAACTGTTGGGTCCCCCTTGATCTTCAGTACTTGGTGGTGAGACATCCAGATGGACAGCTCGTGGATCTTGTTATTATTTCTTGTACTTTATATTTCAAAATGTATTAAATTGATTTTACCCCTCTTGTATTTATGAGGTGGATTTGTGTAATTGAAACACTTATGTATTTATGACTCATTCTGGGAATGAGAATTGTAATTAGTTATTCTTTTAAGGGATTTATGCTATGGATGCTATCTTTTTATCCAGTTATTTAATTATGTTGAATGAATGTTTATGCTTGAGTATTTTAAAGCATTGAATCTTAATGATGTATGATAATGGGGATTTAAGTAATCTCGGTTATGTAACCCTAGGGGATGTTGTCAATTATAGTTGAACATGTATGTTTAATTCACTTTATAAAAAAAAAAATTAGTACGCTTATATAGTGAATTGAAGTTTCCTCTAGGGTTGCGTGGCGGGGCGTTACATGATGTCCACTCGATTCCCACTTAAAGCATTACTAATAAAGTTTACCATTTGTGTTTGCTCTAGAAGCCTCCCTTTGTTATAAATTATGAGACTTGTCGGACTGTTTATTTACTTTCCCACACTTAAAATATTAAAGTTTCTCCTCGATATTTTCCAAAGTGGATTCCAGTCACCACCTAGTTAATGGTCTCTATCGCATGTAAGTTGTACCCAACTACCCACTTCCCTTTCAATGGTGTAAATATATAAAGAGAACGAACATGTCCTTAAAAGGCTCTTGTATCATACCTGTTGCACATCATGTGAAAGGAAGGCCTGAATAGATGGTTGATGGTTTTGGAATATGGTACAAAACATTTATAATTCATTGGCCTTGCTTATATCACAAAGAGATATTTTGAAGAGATAAATTGATATTATAGATTAAGAGAGATTAAGAGAGTAAATGTATGAGATTGAATCTATGATATAGATGAAGAGAATAAATGTATGTGATTGTGTGCAAATGAAAGTAGAATAAGGATGAATAGGTATTGGTTTGTGAACCAAGTCTAAGAGAAGAGTTTGGTATTTGTCAATACGTTATCATATTAAGACACTAAAATCAAAACAAGCATAAAAATAAATAAAAAATAGCATGAGCATATTTTTCACCATTAAAATTACATAATAAACAAAAAGTAAGTACTATGTAATTGAAAATGAAGAGAACCAATCATTAAAAACATCTGTGTATTTTGATTAAACAAAGTTAGTACTGCTATAGGCAAATAACTGTTATAGGCAAAACTAAGACAAAACAAAAATAACAAGATAAGAATTAGAAAATCCATGTACAAGAGAATAAAATGTCAAAACCTCATCATTTGTTTCTTCGAGGTAATCTAGAAGTGTTTGTTGATTTATATCATCTAAAAATTAAAGACATGAGATTTTCATAGTCCATAAAGATAGAGTTTGGAGCGTTTGGATTTAACTGTGTGAACATATTTTATTCATCAATGTTTTGGATCACACTACATGATCCATCATCAACATGATAAGCAAGAGAAAAGAATGTAATGTGATTCAAAACATTGATGAATAAAAAATATTCACATAATTCAATTTAAAAATTACAAACTCTACATCTAAAAATCTTAGAAAAATAACAAACCAGTGTGACCATAAAGAGAGTGCCTTAATAAATAACTACTATTGGTCCATATATGTTTATATAGAAAACATGAAACATTAATAAATTAAAAGGTAAAATATGTTACATAATGAAGGAATTGTAATTAATGTAACGGTAAAATTTGTATATGCATACCATTTTTATTAAGTTTTATGTCTATTTTAAAGGGAGTGTTTTGGTACATAGACTCATTGACAATTTTTTTTTAATAATATGTAAAAATTGGGTACTTATCCCTATGTTATCCACCTACCTCATTGCACATCTTCTTACACAGGTCTACAACTTATCGTATTTCACATATTCATATGCATTTATACATTCACACTATCCACTTATTTACCACTCTTATGGACACACTTCTATGTGCACATCATTCACTAAGATGTATCTCTTTTCTATCTCAAAATTATTTTGTAATCATGAACTCATCCTCATATTCCCAAACTTGTCCTTAAAAGTAAAAATAATAATTTAAAGGTGATCAATTTCTCACCTCTACCCTTCTTATCTAGGACTGGCTAAACACAAGTTTGTGTAATATATTTTTGTCCTTGTAAATAGGTCACCAATTACCCTTTTAGATTTGAACCCTAAACTTTTATAAGAATTTGAAAGAACCATACAAATACCAAGTTTTACTTCACAAACATACAATTTTGAACTCACAAAAAGCAACTTGTTTGTTGTTGTACTTGTGATCAAAGTAGATTTTTATGAACCATAAGAAGGTGGCATATGATAGCCAATTTTAATTAAATGTTAAATTTGTAGGGAAATTTTATGTAACAAGGGCATAGGAGGCCAAAGTGCTAAGTCCCATTAAGAGATTCACAAAGAAGATCTTATTTTTTAATGACTAAGTAGTTCTAATGATTGCCCTTAATATTGGAATTCTCTTGCCATTAATGTTAAAATAAATTTATGCTAAAGAAAACTCAAAATAGAAAAGAAATTCTATAGAAAGATTAAATAAAAAAACAAAAGATGGACCACATTTGAATAAGTTGTCATTTTGTTGGATTAGCAAAGACAATTTGTTCCAATCATGCTCAGTCAACTTCCCTAGATTCTCTTGCAGAATATCTTGTCCAAAATTAGCTACAACCTTTTTCATCAAATAGACTTGAATGTTGGCCCTTAATTCTATATAATTTTCCTTGGTATTTCAAAATTTTATCAAGTAGACAATTTAACACTCCTTTGGTGATTCTCTAGACATAAATCTCAAATGCCACAAGGAGCACTAAAACTATTTAGTACAAAATATATACTTGTTGTAATTTAGAATAGTGCTTCAGGGATTTAATAAAAATGTATGCAAACTCACATCACTGCATAGAATGGAGTTCAATGAAAATCTTTATTCTGAAGTAGATTGCTATATTAGCATAGTAACTTGTAACATTTTAATATCTGACCATGGTCTAGTACTTCATTACCACTCAATATCAAATCAAGCATCTTTTGATGAGGACGAATTACATAACAAAATATAACAAGAAAGTAAGGGGTCCCTACACGTGCAAAGGAGTTGGAAATTGCATGAAGACATTAGGGTGGCCAAAATAAGCTAGGTCTATAAATTAATGTAATAAAATGGGTAGAATTACCTCCAAAAAAAAAAGAAAGACAAAATGTAATAAGAAACAAGTCTAAATACATAAAGCAATATGCAATTATTGATACCAAGTAAGATAAAATAAATAATAAAAGAGGAATACATTTATGGATGGCATGGGCACAAAGTTAGCAAAAAACTTAAAGCATCTCAAAAAAGGCAATAATTATATGATAGGATCCAGATGATAAAAAGTACAAATTTGAAGTCATTCTTACATGAAACAACAAGAACTACAATTACCAAAAATCAATAACAACAACTGTAATAGTAGAATTGATATCATAGGTATCTAATAATGGCTCTCGATAAGAATTGTTAAATATTACACTACGTGTCAATACATAGCACATGTCAACTATAAATTACAACATTTTCAGCAAGTGTGACTGCATAATGTTTGATAGAATCTCCTACATTATATAGAAGTAAAATAAATGAACTTATAAAATAAATGCCTATAACCTCTCTTTGTGTATTTGAAACAAACTTGAAATAAACTGAGGTATTCTATCACGTGACCTTTGGCAAGAACCATTTATCATAATTTAAAAAGTCATAACTAAATAATGCATAATTTGATCCAATTTTAAGAATTAAAAATATATCCATTATATCAAATATTGTTGGTATGTGGCGATTGATCATTCTATACTGTACACTCTTCATGTATCCTTGCAAAATTATCGAAAAAGGGGAAAATCATAAAAAGGGAAAAAACCCCGATTTTGTATAACCCTAATTTATAAAGGGTTTGGGATAGAGTTACAGTATCATAAGAAACAGGCGATTATTCACGATATTGTAATAGGGTTTTGCACTAGTTAATAATATCATTGGATGGCTGCGGTTTGGTGGATGTAGCCCACATTGGGTGAACCACGTTAAATTCTCTGTGTTATTTTTCTGTGTGTTTTACTTCTGGTTTATTTGATAAAATCTGCATTTAGCTTTTAGATATCTGCCATTGAAAACCTAACAAGTGGTATCAAAGCGGGTTGTTTTCGATTATCATTTGCAGGAAAGTCTCACGGTTGAGTGGGAGTCTCATAGTTAAGTGGGAGCAATGGTAGATGAGGGTAAGATGAAGGTTGATAAGTTCAATGGGCAGAACTATCAGTTATGGAAGATGCAGATGGAGGACTATCTCTATCAGAAGGATTTATGGCGGCCATTGGAAGGGAAAACCAAGAAACCCACAGCAATGACAGATGAGGACTGGGATATTTTGGACAGAAAGGCACTTGGCAGTATTCGCTTATGCCTGGCACAATCGGTGGTGTTCAATATTACAATAGCAAAGACAACTCTAGAGTTGATGGAAACCCTAGCAAAGTTATACGAAAAGCCTTTCGCTTCGAATAAGGTATTTCTTATGAAGTGTCTATTTAATATGAAAATGGTAGAAGGTGGATCAATTACTGATCATTTGAATGAATTTAATACGGTTACCAGTCAATTAACTTCTGTAAAAGTTAACTTTGATGAAGAAGTTAGGGCTCTTTTGATTTTGTGTTCTTTGCCTGAAAGCTGGAATAGCTTGGTAATGGCGGTTAGCAATTCTGTTTCTAGTTCAAATACATTGAAATTTGATGATGTTGTTGGTATTATTTTGAGCGAGGAAATTCATAGGAAAAGCTCAGGTGGAACATCCACATCAGGCAGTGTTTTGAATGCAGAAAGCAGGGGCAGAACAAATGAGAGACGAAACAATTTTGGGAGTCGTGGGAAGTCATGAGGAAAATCAAGGGATAGAAGGTCCCAATCTAGAGACAAGAGGGATTGCTAGTACTGTGGTAAGCCAGGGCATGTAAAGAAAGATTGTTGGTCTCGAAAAAATAAAGAAGGAGACAAACAAGAAGGAAATAAAGAGGCAAATGTGGTAAGTAATGAATCTGATGAGGATGCTTTGATTCTTTCTCTTGATAATGCTGATGATTCTTGGGTGTTAGATTCAGGGGCTTCATTTCATGCTACGCCCCATAGAAATTATTTTCTTGATTATGTCTAAGGGGATTTTGGGCTAGTTTATTTGGGAGATAATGAACCCTGTCAGATTGTTGGAAAGGGAAGAATCAAGATCAAGTTGTAGAATGGGAATCATTGGCTACTACATGAGGTAAGGCATGTTCCAAAGCTAAAAAGAAATTTAATTTCTGCAGGGCAACTAGATGATGAAGGTTGTGTTGTTACATTTAGTGATAAAAATTGGAAGGTTACAAAAGGTGCCTTAGTAGTAGCAAAAGTTGCGAAAGTAGGCACCTTATATCTTTGTATAGGTCATAATGTTCATTCTACTTTAGCTATTGCAGATAAAAATCAATGTTTAGGAACAGTTGCTGCAGTTCAACAGGAAGAAAATCAGATAGTTGCTGTGAATTTTGAATCAGCACTATGGCATAACAGACTTGGGCATATGAGTGCAAAAGGTATGAAAGTACTTCATTCAAAGAATGTTTTACGAGGTCTAAAATGTGTTAACATGGATTTTTGTGAAAGTTGTGTGTATGGGAAACAAAAGAGAGTTAGTTTTCTCAAGGATGGGAAACAAAAGAAGGATGAGAAATTGGAGCTTGTGCATACGGATGTATGGGGACCAGCTTAGGTATCTTCTCTCAGTGGCTCTCATTATTATGTCACATTCATCGATGATACAACTAGGAAGGTATGGATTTATTTCATTAGGTAGAAATCTGATGTATTTGAAACTTTTAAAAAATGGAGAAGCTTGGTTGAGAATGAGACAGGTAAAAAGTTGAAATGTCTCAGATCTGATAATGGTGGTGAGTATTGCAGCAAAGAGTTTGAAGATTATTGTTCCTCTAATGGTATTCGTAGGCAAAAAACGGTTCCAAGGACTCCACAGGAAAATGGAGTGGCTGAACGTATGAACAGAACAATAATGGAGCGTGCACGAACTATGAGATTGCATGTAAGGTTGCCTTTAAACATGTGGGTAGAGGCTATAAATACTACTATTTATTTAATTAATAGAGGTCCTTCTAATCCTTTGGGTTGTGGTATTCCAGAGGAAGCATGGAAAGGTAAGAAGGTGAGTTATTCTTTTCTGAAAACCTTCGGTTGTGAAGCATTTGCACATGTAGATTCTGAAAATAGAACCAAGCTTGATGCAAAATCAAAGAAATATATATTTGTTGGATATGGCATAGATGAATTTGGTTATAGGCTTTGGGATTTTGAAAATAAAAAAATTGTGAGAAGCAGGGATGTCATATTCAATGAGAAAATGTTGTACAAAGATCTATTGCACCAGCATGAGAAGACAGAACAGGATTATGCAGTGCTGGATGATATTACAAGCAACAATGTTCCAGTGGTTCCTCATGCTCCACAACAACAACAACAAGAAATACCACAAACTCCAGTGAATGTTAGGTGATCTTCAAGGTTAAGTAGACCTCCAGAAAGATTTTCTCCCTCTTTGTACTCTATTCTATTAACTGATGCTGGTGAACCAAAATGTTATCATGAAGCTATGCAGGTGGATACCAAGGTTCAATGGGAGCATGGAATGGAAGAAGAAATGGACTCCTTGCTGAAAAATCAGACTTGGGAATTATGCAAGTTGCCTGCAGGTAAAAGGGCTTTAGCAAACAAATGGGTTTATAGGATGAAAGAGGAGGATGGAGGTAAGAAAATATTTAAATCCAGATTAGTTGTAAAGTGATTTGCACAGAAACAGGGTATTGATTTTGATGAAATATTTTCTCCAGTTGTTAAAATGACCTCTATTTGTACTGTGTTAAGTATTGTGGCTGTTGAAGATTTGCATTTAGAATAGCTTGATGTTAAAACTGCCTTTCTCCATGGTGGTTTGGAAGAGGAAATTTATATGGAACAGCCACAAGGATTTGAGGTCAAAGGTAAGGAGAAACTAGTGTGCAGATTGAAGAAAAGCTTATATGGCTTGAAGCAAGCACCTCGACAATGGTATCTTAAATTTGATAGTTTTATGGCTGAGCAAAGTTACAATAGGTGTAATTCAGACCATTGTGTTTATTTTAAGATGCTAGGTGAAGATAGCTACATTATTTTATGTTTATATGTTGATGATATGCTTGTAGCGGGGTCTAACATGGATCACATAAAGGAGTTAAAACAACAGTTAGCAAATTCATTTGCTATGAAGGATTTGGGGGCAGCAAAACAAATCCTTGGTATGAAGATTACAAGAGATAGGAAAAATAGGAAATTGTTTTTATCTCAGGTTGATTATGTTAAAAAGGTGTTGCAGAGATTTCATATGGAGAATGCAAAAGCTGTCAGCACACCTTTGCCCAGTCATGTAAAATTGACTAAGGATATGTGTCCAAAGACACAAGAGGAGGAAGAAAAAATGTCCAAGGTACCATATGCTTCAGCTATAGGTAGTTTAATGTATGCCATGGTATGCACGAGACCAGATATTGCACATGTTGTAGGAGTTGTTAGCCGGTATATGAGTAATCCAGGAATTGAGCATTGGAATGCAGTAAAATGGATTCTCAGGTATTTGAGAGGTACACCAGATAAACATTTATGTTTTGAGGGCTCTAATACAGATTTAAAAGGCTATGTTGACTCAGATTTGGCAGGGGATATTGATACCAGGTGGAGTACCACAGGTTATGTATTTACCGTTGGTGGGACAGCAGTAAGCTGGATATCTCAATTGCAAAAGGTGGTTGCTTTATCCACCACAGAGGCAGAGTATGTGGCTGCAACAGAGGCAGCAAAGGAGATGATATGGATGCAATTTTTCATGGAAGAGTTGGGAAAACAACAGGCTGAAAATTACTTGTTCACAGACAGCCAGAGTGCTATACATCTTGCAAAGAATTATGCCTTGCACTCTAAAACCAAACACATATAGTTGAGGTATCATTTCATTCGGTCAGTGTTGGAGGATGGACAGTTCCTTAACCAAAGTCACATTAGCCCATATATAATACAAAAAGCAGTGCAAACTTGTAAATTTGTAAAAATACTCAAGTATATTGATAAAAATTCCATATTATTTAAGATTTACTTTACACAATTACAAACAAATATACCATGAAGAAATAGTTCTAGCACAAGAGGGTTCTTCTCTCCAAAACAAAATCTAAAATTAAAATGTTCGTAAGGGCATGTGCATTAAGATGGGGCACAAAGAATGGCCAAATGTCAAAAAATGAGCAAAATGTGCTCTCATTTTAAATAAAATCAAATAATACGCTTGTTTTATGCCTTGAAAAATCCAAGTCATAACATGAGCACATTATTTAAACAAATAAAGCACACACATTTTTATGAAAGAAAAATGTGTACTTGTGTTTCTATGAGAGAAAAATATGTATGTGTTTTTCTCAATAAAGTTATAAAAAGAAAAAATTTGTCCATTTTTCTCACCCATGACCCATTTTTTCACAACATTTTTCTTTCCCTCAACTTTGCAAAATGTGAATGTGATCTTTCCCTTTGCAACCTAGCTTCACAATCCCATGTCAAATAAGAGATAAGTTTTATTTTTTTGTGCATTAGATTTTATATTTTTTTACATTTGAAAAAAAGGATTGTTTTTGATTAATTTTATGGTTTCTTTTTAATTATATAAAAAATCATATAAAACTTTAGCCACAACCAAATTTAAATGATGAATTTATTGAGGAAAACCCTAGGATTCCTTACCCTCTTCCAACCCTTCCAAAAAACCTTGGACAAAGCCAAGAGGTTTTGTTAGGGCATATAGAATAAAACAAAGTTGCAATTCCTGAATTAGTTTCAAAATTGAGGCGTTCGGCATCAAACTAGCATCACGTATTCCTTGCCTTGACATTGGAAGATTAATGAAAAATATTGACACAATCAAAAATCAAATCAATCAATGGAAAACTTATAGAGATTCATTTCGTCAATTTTATGCAACAAAATTGTCCTATGATGAAGTGAAAAAGAAAGAGATAAGAAAATAAAACATGTGCTCTTTTTATGGATCCTAGAACCAATGAACCTATTCCTCCAAATTTAAAAAAATTTCCAATACATTGGTGTAATCATGATGAGATAAGAAATAATTTTTGGGATAGGTGGTGGATGGTAGATTTGACCAGTTCCTTAATGTAATAATTCTGAGGTGTTATTATATTTTCTAGGAAAACTATACTGTGAGTTTATCCTTCATCAAATTCCTAAATATTTTGATATGAGGGAGTTTCAAGGTAGAGGTCTAGAGGCTCTACCCAAAATAGAGTAGCAGATCTTCAGGTAGATAACCATGTACATAGAAGAATAGTAGCACAAAGACCTATTTATCATGTGATGGTTCGAGCAGCCATTAGGGAGAGTATGGAGGTGCAAACTCTCCATGCATTTGCTAGCTTGATGGACACCATTATAGAGCATGGCACATAAATATCGCAAAATTTTGCATTACATGATGATACAACAACTCAACCATCTAGCTCTAGTGCCCCTAGCTCTCATATATGACCAAATTGTTGCAATCTATGCTTTGGGAGAGATAGTGATGTAGAGGGTGTAGACGGTTCCACCTCCCACGTTTGCTATCATTGTTAGTATAGACCTCATGGGAGTAGAGGGGGTCGTCACAGTGGTGTATCACATAATGTGGTGATGACAGATGAGTTGTTGAATGAGGTGTACACTATTCAAATGTAGGTATGTTGATTTACATTTATAAAATTTTATCTATTAAATACTTAAAAATTATAAATGTAAATAAATTTTTAATTATAAAATTGAATTAAACTAATGTATATATTATGAATTTTAGGTTGTAATGTTAGATTTTGGTACATCATCGAGAATTCCTTCAACAACTTGTACAGTTGCATCTTTATCAAAGGTAAAATTTGTATAAGATATCAAAATAAAATAATAATTTCTATTTGAAATAATGTTTAAAAATTTAAAACACAAATTTTTATTAAATAGGTGGACATTATATCACCATCTAGTATAGATGTTTCCATGGATTCTTATGGCATTGGATTTACAGAGGCATAGTTTGTTTTTCCAAAAACAAAAAAATTGTTATATATATATTTGTGAAATTTTGAGTTTATTCTATTATTGTTTGTTTAGTTGATGAATACAATAGACACAACTCCTAGCATAAGCAAACATTTGGATGTTGGTGTTAGTGTAGAAATTTCATTATTAATTTGTTTAACTCAGGTATGAGTATGAATATATAAGTTTAATTTAATGTTTATTTTGTGTCAATTGATATTATTAGACCTATCAAAACTAATTGATTAATATGTATTTTTATGTTATAGATGGATGTAAACACACCTGTGCAAGGATAAACAACTCTTGATGATGATGAGCATCATAGACAAGAAGAATCAAACTACCAATATGTTGTAAGTGTGTTTCTATATATGTATCATTTTCAATAATTTTTATAGCTTTTGACTTTGGCATAGTACCTAATTTCATATTTTGTATGTATAGGTTAGGCTACAAAATACCAAGGAGCACAGAACATACTTGAACGATGCAAGACACTAACGGTTACAAGAGGTCCAATATTTCAAGAATAGTGTTCAATATTCATAGATGAGTTCACATTTTGTATGCCTATACATGGCACATAGATAACATTTTTGGTGTGGCTATATGTATCGATGATATTTTGTAGACTCGGAGATAATACATTGGTCTCACGGCATTGTATGATATTTTGATAATATTTTGTGCACTGTCATGATGGTATTGTATGACATTTTGATCACATTTTGTCTTCCCTCACGATGGAATTGTATGGTATTTTAATAGAATTTTGTACAACATTTTGGCCTTATGTAGATCAATTTATATAAATATTTTATGCATAGATTGGTAGCTTAAATGGTAAAAAAAATTCTCATAATGTACTTATCCCCAAGTGGTGTATGTATGAATAATATCCCATATCTAAATTTGAATTTTTGACTCTAATTTCCTATATCATGTCACAATAGGTTAACTACAAATTCAAATTCACCACCTTATCAAAAAAAAAAATCAATAAAGATAAATATTTCCCAACAAACATCAATCTAAAAGTTATATTTACAAAGTACAATGTATAAAACACAATAATTAATAAGTTAATAGTAATGTATTAAAATTTTAAATATTATTTACTAAAATTCAAATTACCGACCACTTGATGATGAGAATATCCTACATCCTTTAAGACTATAATACATTCTTTATGACTATCCTACATTCATTAGGACTGATATGGGTTCATTAGGAATGGCCTAGGTTCATTAGGATCTCCTAGGTTTAGTAGGATTGTCCTACATTCATTATCAACTTATTCGTGGAGCTTAGATTTTTTGTCTAAACCTACAAGGTCACGTAGGATAAATCCATAATAATTGTTGAAAACACTTATATTTTGAGAGGGGGGGTGAATTAATACCTTCAAAATTAAACCCTTCAGCATAATGCAAATTCAAAATTTTAACAAGATCATCATCCCTTAACTAGGTCACCAACACTTAATCAAATTAGTAGCAATGAAAGATAAATAAATGAACATGCACATGCACAAGATAACACCAGATATATATGGAAAACCTGATGAGACCCAGTGAAGACCTCATAATTACTAAGTTTATACCTTTTTAATACTTTATATTTTGGCTTTACAACTCATAATGTTTTCCTTTATGTATCCATTTATGAACTTAATGAGGTATAAAGACTTAGATTGTGAATGGTCGATATGAATTCTTATTTCTGTTAAATGCATGATTAATCTGGTGATTAACCTATGAATGTTTTATGATAAGTGCACCTTTATTATGCAAGTCTAATATTTATTTCTCAGTTGAATGCTAACTATTTTTTGTTTAAAAGTGATGAATGGATGACTTGTGTGTGACTCATCCTCAAGTGAGTTATTTGTTAGTTGATTCCTTTTGACTCATTAGTTCGGATAAGAAATCCACCAGCCACAACCATGGTTCTAGCAAAGAACATCCACTTCAGAAATTTGGAATTCAATGCCAACTCAAGACGGTTACAAGGATCTACACAATTATGTTCCTGCACGCCAGGGTATCTTGAGATTGGGATTAAATTTATTTTCCGCTCATCTTTCATTTTGAAATAAGAGCAGGATATTTATATCCAGCCCCAACTCGGTTGGATGTTAGATTGTATCAGTTTTTAAAACTTTCTCATGTAATTTTTTATTTCTTTTAAGTTAGAATCATTTATGTACTTCATCTCTATCTGGGCACATTATATGAAAATAAAAAATAAGTTGATCTCAAATCTGCACCAGATTCTTTCAGGATGCTTTCTAAATGAGGTGATCCTATTAGTTGTTTAGCTCATTTGTTACTACTATGTTCCATTTTTTGTATTATTATAAGTCAGAATCATTTCATTTGTTGTGAATTGGAAAGAATCTTAGATTAGAATTACGTTCTATTGTTGTTTTCACATTGTTTTGTTAAAATCAAATGTCCTTATGCTTTATGTAGTTTATCTCTTCGTTAAGAATCATTTACATATCTAAGATAGTCTAAATCATCATTTTAATGGATTATGTGCAAAGAGGAACAATTACTTGTCAATTTAGTAAGTGAGGAATGTAATAGTTTATTTCTAGAGAAATTAATTAAGTTTTGAATAGATTTCAAGATTCAACAAATTAGACTAAGTTAATCTTCCATTCCTCCACAATCTAAATTTTCCTAAAATGAAACCTCTTTGTTTAAATTCCATTTTGAAGGTTATTTAGAATAGATCAAGAAATAGAAGGTTAGTACAGAAACGCTCCCGAAAAAGTAAAAATAACTCTGAAACGCTCCTAGTCGAGCCGAAACCAATAAAACCCCCCCAAAAACTGACTGACTCTTACCACAAATAGATTTAGACACCCCTGGGTTGACATTCAAGAGATTAAATGAGTAGGAATTTTGATAGCATCGACAACCTACCATCAAAACCCAAGAAGGGAAAAACCATAGTGAGATATCTCACAATATATGAAGCTCATTGCTTATAGAATCATAATTTTTTTTAAGGCTTACTACCTAAGGAAGTAGACTTCTCCTTGAAAGACTTGCAGGCTAAGGCACACAACCTTAGGGAAAGATACAAAGGACTTGTAGGCTGAGGCACACAAACCTAGAGCAAGATACAAGGACCTACAAAAGATACTCACTATCCAATAGTAGGATATAAGAAGATATAGATTTACAACATATGTCAACAATACACTCTGTTGACTGAGGTGTTAAAGTGCATCTAACTTTTCTTTTCTATAACTTACTTCATCATTTCATACTCGCACACCACAACACCTTGCAACTAATTTTTTCTCCATTTGTATTCTCTACAAGATCTCAAAACACCAATTAGGTTAGCTAGAATAGAATACAAACAATTATCCCAACAAGTCAGCCACAAAATATAATTCTGATGAATGCAGTGCTATCTAGGAGATAGAAAGGACCAAAAACAATAAGTATTACATATTCCAATATGATGCCAAACATCACACATTCTAGCGCATGAAATCCCAAGTCAAAAAACAAGGAAACATATAGAAGAAACCTGTAGCACATTACTAGTCGACCCAAAAATATAATTTCAACTGAATTTAGTCAATGTAGCTCTCAACAAGATAGGGCGCGACCCAAAATTTAAAAAAATTCAAATGTTGGCACAAACTCTCAAGCACATAGCACAAGAAAGAAAATAAGCCCTATCACCTAGACATCCACAAATTTCAAAAAAACCAACTCAAAACAATGTGGGGAACCAAAGAGATCAACCATTGATGTGCAGACAACAAAGAGACATTCTATAAACATACAAAAATACTTCACCAAAAACATAACACTTCATTCCAAAAACCTTGAAGACATAGACAAGAGATAGAACATTAACAAACCAACTTATAGTAAACTTTACTACATGAGAAATAAATTGAGACATTACACAAGCACTGAGAGCATATTCACCAAGCCACATGAGCAAAAAAATCAATACAGATAAATGCAAAGAATTTTTTAAACCATTCTTGACAAGTACAACAATTTTCAACCCACTACAATTACCAAAAAGCTCCTCAGCAACACTAGTAACCTAAAGGCGTGCTAAGGCATGACCCCAAGCTTTATGTAGAGTTCGCTACCTCATGAGAAAATGGAACTGTCACCATTAATGGGTATTCCTTCACATTAACAACTAAGCTTTATGTAGATTCGTGGGACTTGAAACAAACCACCAGAGGATTGTAGAGAAGAAACATTTCTCACAGTCCACAAACAAACAACTCTGTCAGACCAGTTCACAAACCGGTGAACACAAATTTCATTGTCCATCATCCTAAAAGCTATAACTCAGGATATATCACCCAAAGATGCCCATAAACAACACTACAGATCCACACAAGAATAGGATCAACACAAAAGAAATGTAGAGCATAATATCATAGCACATTCAGAACAAACATACAATTTTGTCTTCATTGTATATTAATTTTCTCAAAAGAACTTGATAACTCATCATATTAGCACACCTACAACACCATAAAGATAGATCCATATACTCACAACATCTCTATATTACCTCAACCATACATGTACCACCTACAATCACCTGATTCCTTTCTCTGTAATAACCTAAATTGTGTTGACATCAATGAGAACATTAATGACAACACCACCATACTCATTCATACTTGTAACATTTTAGACACCATGCTTAAGCATGGTTAGCAATTAGTAGTGGTTTACATGTTAAAAAATTTCAAAAAAAAGCTAGTTGTGTCACTGTCGAACGTGTAAAATTATGGGCATGACATTTGGTATCAAAGCCTACTTTCCAAAAATGGAAACTTTGGGCATGTTATGTGATGGGACACTTGACAATTATGCATGATTGTGGGAGGCACATGTCTAATTCATCACTATACAATTTAGAATGTCATAAGATACCCCATTCAAAGATTTCTTAATATATTGTTACTAGTAAACCTCATGTGGATTTTGATACCTTAGGCGCTTGAAGAGTGTACTCTTTTTTATAAATGATTTAAGTATCCTATAAGTCCTAGTTACATTGGTATAAGTAGCCAACTAAGTGTTATCTTTGAAAAAATTGATAGGAAACAATATATCTAGTTTTAAAATTGACCAAGCTATACCTCCACTCTTAGCCATGGAATTTATTAAACTTGTGATAGTGTTCATTTTCAACCTTAATATTTCCTACCTTATAAATGTAGTACTCGAGACTATCAAGGCTACCTATGAATTTTGCAAAGTCACTTCTAAGAATAAGTGTTGTTGATGCATGGTGTGGACACTCACATAACTCTAGTATGTTGAATTCAGTATATCCTACCATATAAACAAGGTTGTTTGTCTTGGTAACACTAACATGGGATTTGAAAGTGGAAATGATAATATTATTATGTTTTGATTAAAAGGGGAAAAACAAGCTTTGAAGGGAATCTGAAACCGTTTACAACAACAAAAACAAAATGTTGCATGAAAGGATATTCTAAAAAACCACCAGCAGCAAACTAACAGCCGAAAAACACCACAGAATAGGTATTGATCTAAAAATAAGACAAGAAGTTTCCATAAACACCCAAAAACCATAAAATATTCAGAAAAATAACCTAAAAGAAACCAAAACCCAATAAGAAATAGAAAGCAACAAAGAAAACGACTAGTTCAGGCCACTCAAAGTATTGGCCACCTCCAACTATTGGTTCATATATTTTTCAACCATATCCAATAGTTCCTTTTTCTCAACATCAGATGTTTTCTTCCACTCAGTCAATCCTCTAACCATAGGATTTTTTCATCATCCTTAGCAGCTTTCTTAACTTTTTCCTTTGCCACACATTCTTTCTCCATAAGCTTAGAGAATTAAACCTGATCCTCTCTAAGCTCATTGATTTTTCTAAAAAAGACTTCCAAAGAGTCTACATTGTTCTTTACATAGATATGACACGCCTGTAGAATTTTTTTGATATCCACATTTATACCTAACACCTTGGCCTCCAGAACAAATAATATTTCCTCACAAAGAGACTTAAATTCATGATAGGACCCTTCAAGGTCCATCATTCTATTAATAAGAATGTCTGGCACTGAACCTTTTGGAGCATTCTTAAGATTTTCCTTTAAACCTCTGATTTTAATGTTAATCTTATTGAACTCCTATAGAGTCCATTTAGCTAACTTAAAAGTACCCGTAGCCCTAGATTTGGCCGTATCCAACAAACTATACATGGAGGTAGCATCATCATCAAGATAAGAAAGGTCCTCAAAAAGAGTATCTACCTTCAAAGGCTCATGTTTGGCTTCTTTCTTTTCCATATCCTCCTCCTCTTGAATCCTATTCTCCTTGTCCTCCTCCTCCTTAGGCAAGTCCTGCAAAGGAGAATCCATAATGGTCACCGTCTTATCACCAACATTCTTGTCCTCACCAGCCTCATCTGGGTCCTTAGTCAAAACCTCTAGGGCATTGTTCTTCAGTTTCCTTGCTTTGTTGACCGCACCCGCATCTTTGTCCTGAGTCCCCACCTCACTGGTAGCACCAACAATATCTCTACCAACAACCACCTCCACAGACTTAGGATAGTGATCATCCAACCCCGCATATGTGTCATCACTCCCAAAAAGGGAAATCCTTTTACTTGGCGTATTACTCTTAGCACCCACCACCTTCCTTTTCTTTAAAGACATAACCATAGTGGTAGGAGAAAGATCCTCCTCATCTTCGTTCCATTCCTCCTCCTCCGAAGAGGATTCTAACCTCGACGACCCAAACTCATCACTTAAATTCTTCTCCTTACCCATGATGGCAAGAGAAGGGAGAAGAGTCTTGACATGTTCCATGATCAATAAAATAAGCCCTTCATATAGGACGGGGCCTTCCTATTATTTAGGTGTACATACACTGAAACCTCCAAAGAAGATAACATAAAGAAAGGAAAAGAAATGAACAAACCATGTTGGAAATGATTGAGGAGAGTAAAATGGTGACCAAGAATGGCCTTAAATCAAACTTATAAAGTTACATAATGCATCAACACCTCAACAAAACTCACCCAAATTTTCTTGAGGGAAGTTCTCTCATAACCCTAGCTCTCCAGTTTAATTAATTACTTCCTATCATCATCTTTAAAAAAATGGCATAGCCTCTTCATTGCTCTTTTTATCCTTGAAGAACTTCCGACCAATTGTCGGCAACCCAATAACCGTGGTGACCAAATCCTCATTCACCTCCACATCTATATTTTTAAGCCTAAGCTTCCAATTATGTCTAAAAGAAACAAATTGGACCAAGGAATTAGGGCATGCCCATGCAGTCTCTCCAAAAATGGAGTAAAATTACCATGGCGCAAAATATTCCAGATTTTCTCCTTTCGTCAAATGTCCCCACAAGAATGTGGCTTGATTCTGCTCCTTTCATCACCCATGGTGGCCAACACATGACTCATAAATCCCTTGCAAAAAACACACAACTAAAGTCCAAAAAGCAACAAGACACCCACAAAGTGTGCGAAACAGAGGCAAGTACTATACCATAAATTTCACAAAACCTCAGCCCACACCATCATTCCTCAATAAACTCTTGGCTTCCTTGGGAAGAATTGAGCCCTCCTCCCACAAATGAAATTCATTTTAGACTAATAGCCTTGTTGGAAAATTTTTTTACCAATGAGTTACCTTCTCGATAAACATGAGAGACGTGAGTCTCATCACAATATTGTAGCATCATTATCGTATCCTTGATGATTTGTTCAACACTCCAACTCGAAGTATGAGTGCCATGTAGATAGTTAATAATGTTCATAGAATCTCCTTCCACCCATAATTTGGAGTAGCCTTTGCTGATAGAATACTTAACACTTATGAACACAACCTCCACCTCCATGCGATGGTTGTTGATAATGTTATTATGTTAAAAAGCAATATTCATCAGTTTTTTGGCATTAAGATGAATATTAATATTATTTATAAGTATGAAAATCCATACCACAAATAATGTTGTATGAGAAGCCATATAGGCATTAACTTGGTCGAGTAGTATTAAAACTACTAACAATGGAAACATTAAGAATAGTAGCAATAGTTATAATTAAGTTATTAATATTAATATAATGAATATTATAAGATGATATATTTAAAAAGATATATTTAATGGACTAAGGAATTCTATACCCTAATTCACCAAACCCAATCATGATAATTGAATTAGTCACATCTCAAAAATGAGAGAGTTAGTTTCCTATTTTATCAAACCCCTTGTTGAGACATCAAGATGTCGAAGGGTATTAGGTTAAACCTTGCTAGCATTATAGTGTTGGTCACTCCTATTAAGTGAATTTATGCCTAGTAATAAAATAGATGATGACCTACCTGGATGTGGATTGTGGTAATTCTACCTTGACTTGGGCATTCTTTAGTATTTGTCTCGATGTATATTGTTTAAGGGCATATTAAGGGGTATCACCACATGTATTCTCATAGTAAAGTTAAAAATGATAATAAGTGAATTTGGGACCCATCCATTCTCTTAGAAACCTTGTGACACCTTAGGTGGCACTTAAAGATAATCCTCTAGTATCATACATATATCTTGTGGGTATAAGTATTGTGATGCTCATAAGCATTGTGTCATGCTACTCCTTACCCAATTTAAGAAGGATAATATTTTATATAATAATTGAACTAAACCTTAAGAGTATGCGATCTATATAATTTGAGGTATTTGAGAGGAATTATAAATTTGTGGTTAGAATCTTGACCACCTTGATAGAAGCTGGTAAAGTTAAGATAAAATATTTGCTAGCACAATTACCTCTCTCCTTAGTTGGGTGTATAAGTCTTGATAAGATGATTAATATTTATAGAAAGCAAGTTGTTGTGATTGAACTAAAAAAAAAAGTGTGTTGATCGATGGACCTTGGGTAAACCTTACATGCTAATGCATGCTTGTTTAAGAGAATTTGTGTGTTCCCTCATATTACAAGGGTTTGAATTTTAATAAGAAATTTGATCCTCCTTGCTTAATGTTTTGCGGATTGAGGAATTTTAATTGAATATAGATTAATGTGATCATGGCATAACATAGATATGTTCGAAAGGAAAATAAAATGAACTAAAATTCAAGGAACAATAACATATCCTTTTAGCTTCAATGAAAGGGTGGGGTAGTTAGACTTAGGCGAGTAGAGATCCAGTGAAATAAATTTAGCATAGAAAACATGATACTTATGTATAATAAAACCTGATTGGAAAACCAAACCATACTCAAGATATGTTGAAGTGTGATTGAAATAATAATAATAATAAATTAGCTAATTGTATCCATAAAGAGTGGATTTAGCAAGAAACTAAACCTTTTTAACTAATATAGGAATGAATAAGATTTAAGTGCACCTTCCTATTCAGCATAATGTGATAAAGTATGTAAAGAATTTAATGATGGCAATGGAAATTTGGGGCATAGTTATGTTTTGTACCCCTCCTAGAATGCATGCTAGAATTATCACCTTACCTATAATATGTGTATGATGCCCTTTTCTTTAGTATTTGTTTGAAAATAATAATGGCTAGGATATAATTATTACATAATTAGTTAAATGTTATACCTATCATCCCTCCTAAGAGAGCTATATTTGTTAAGTTAATTTCATCTTTAAGTTATAACTCCTTCAAAAGAAAGATTGGACTTGTTATATATGCATGTACATGCTAAGTAGGTGATATAACCTAGAAAGATGAAAAAAAACTCATATAAATGTCTTAACCGTGTTAAAAGGTGGTATGATTCAAATGAAGCTTAGTATATCAAGTATCCAAAATGACTATTCAATAACACCAATATAGAGAAACTCTTGTTTGTTAGAAAGCACTCTTGGTGAGATAGAAATGTGGATTATTGGGAAAGTGATATGTAACCCTAAATGGACTCATTAAGTTCCTATCCTTGCAATTAAGGTCTTCACAAATTGAGGGTTTCCAGTAATTTATAAGTATCTCTAGGACTTACACTCCTAGGTTTTGACACCAACCTAAATATTATGTAATCAATGATCTTTTTGTTGAAGATTAATTATAGAATGCATCCTTAAAGAGGGACATACCAACCATATTTTTCCTCCCCTATTAGTTGATTAATCCATAATGTGTTTTTGAGGTGCAAATTTTTCTTAGTGTCAATTTGGTTAATTTCTTTGATTATGAAATTTATTGGCTTAAGTTTTGGTTCTTTTAAAATTTAAATTTAAATTGAAATTGTTTTATCAATGATATTTTGGGCTACTTGGCCAATTATTTCTATATGGTCCCTTGACTCAGGGACCTTTTCACTTGAAATTTGGTTAAATTTAAATTTATTGTATTGGTAGCCACATTTGCATTTTTATTTATTGTGATTTCTTTTGGAAAGTGATTTAATGATTCCTTGATTTATTAAGAATTATATTTTCAAAGCCTTATATTATCCATTTTTGTTGGTATTTTGGAGATATTGCTAAAATTGTGATTGTGAGAGGCACCTCAATAAATTGCATAAAAGGGGAAGAAAGTGGTTAGGGATTTGCTTAAGGCCTCATGGTCTTCAAAACTATAAGTTAGGAGTAGAATTTCAATCTCCTACTCAAGTATGTTTGAGTATGACAATTTATCTTCCTTTAACATATAATACGTATAGAGTTCAATCAATAAGTCAAGTGATAAAAGATTTGAGTTGTCGGGTTAAGGGAATATTTTTTTATGGAAGCTTGTTTCTTAAAGATGTTTCCCTATTATGTCTCTTAGACTCTTGAATGTCTACATAATTGATGATTAAAGAAGAATTGAAATTTTCATTTGAATTTTTGTGGTAGGCCCATAGGTCAAAGTGTGTTTGGAGTGTGTTGTTAGAAATCATTTCCTTCAGGAGACCCTTTCAGTGTTTCATATACTAGAATTGAAGTATTAATCACATTGTCCTAACTTGGGAATTAATTTTATGATGTTGTTTGTAACCTATGAAGGAGGAAGTATCCAACCTTGTTAAGTTGTATTATCTAAACTGTAGAATCCCTCTTTAGATTCAAACTCTCTAACCATAAGATTGGGCTACATACTTTACCTTTCTGAGACTTCTAGGAGGAAGTCCATTCCTAGTGGGGAGGATGTGAATCCCATCATCAATTTGACACCTAGACTCATATTTTTTTGTTATTCACCTGACTGTGTGAGGACACATGGGTATGTGTAGGATCATGATGGGCCAAAAAGTGGTGATATGTAAGTTATATGATGGCCCATGTGGTTGATGACTTTTTTTCTACTCAAAATTGATGAAATGAAAAGGGTTTTTAAAGGAGATTCTTAGCTTTCCATTAATATAAATTATGTTTTACTTTGAATTTAATGAATAATTAATATTCATTTTCTATTTTAATTACGACTAAAGTCCTGATTAATAGGCTGATTGAAACAATCTATAGCTTTCAAACAGTGTCACATTTTTTGAATCTGAAACATGTGTCACATTCTATGCTTTCCATACAATAGGGTTTAAAAAAATAAAAAAATCATGAAGTTTTGACCAAGTTAAGGTGGTCAGACATACGAGTTTTTATATTTTTTTAAATTTGTAATAAAAAATTCATAATTAATTATTTACATGGAAAAAAATTACAAAAGAATATGCATCAAATCGGGACATAAGTCCTCTACTTATATCTAAAATCTTATAAAAATTTGTTTATCATTTTATTGTGGTTAGGGTGGTCAAACAAACACCTACTAATTTTTTCCCTGAAATTTAAGTACTATTGCATTGAAATTTCAAATTTTCACCAAATAGTTTTTTTTTTAAATAAACCTAGTAGTTTAGAAACTACATTCAATTTTCTATAGAATATATTCTTACATATTTTTGAAATAATATAGATAAATTATTCAAATTTTTACTTCAAGTTCCCTAACTTTGATTTTCTAAATTTTCATTGCCACTTAAGGGCCTGTTTTTTCCATGATGATCCTGCACATACCCACATTTTACTTTTACCTTATCTCTTATGATGGTTAATTATGAAGATTGGACATAATCATTAATATGCATGTTAGATTTGCTATCTTATGAATCGTAAGTTTATGAATATGCTAGTTGAACAAATTGATATCTTGAATGTTATGAAATTTGAAACAATGTGCTCAAAATGAAATATGAGATATCATTTCAATCCAAGTGAATTTTTTGAATTGTCATGCAATGTGATGCATGTATAATACTATTGTGATTTAAAATAAAATATTTGAATTACTATGCAAGTGATTATAAACATCATTGATTAATGTTGTGGAAGTGAAATTGATATTGTTTTGAATTGTAACAACATATTGTTTGAATTTTTAAAAAGAAAATGTGAGCAATGATTATGCTTATATGTATATTGAAGTGAGATGAACATGTTAATGTATTATGCTTCATCGTATTTATGCTCTTTGATTTAATTGTACTGGTGATTAGACTAATGTTAACATGGAGTGTGCAGGTTAACCATCCATAGCCATGGAAATCAGAGGCAACCAAAAAGACCCTTGTGTTTAACGGGTAAAGTTTGACTCAACCTGTATGGAGGGGCTAGAGTCTCATGTTGTTGTATAAAAGGTTATGTAGCTTGTGACATGCATGTTGGTGGTTAAGGGTTTAAATATTTGAATTTTTTGAAACCAAATGTGATCTTAAAATGGGAAATTCATATTTCTTATTTAATGAATTTTAAGGGGTCAAAAAGGTCTTAGTTTTGATTAGTTTTTTTCTATTTAGAGACCCTACACATATGACCTAAGGGTTGGGGGTCAAATTTGGGCCATACCCTTGGCCACCATTCATTTATGACCCCTCTTAAAGTGCTTGTAAGAGGGGTGATGAATTTGGGGGTGTGGGAATGGACTTGACCCATCCCCAACCTCATTTATGAGAGGAGGGGAGAGTCCATGTGGGAACCATGCCTCTTAAATGTAAAAGAGGACATGGTGGCTGGGGGAGTTTTCTTGAGGAGGAGTTGAAAGAAAGTTAAATGTGAAGTTTTCATTTTTTGCTAAGTGAGGAGGAGTTGTCGCAAGGGCTAGAAGAAGTTGGAAAGGTATCGAGGAAGCAATCAATAAGTTCTATTTGATTTTTGAGGTAGGATCTTCATCCTCTTACTTTTCTATGAATGTATGTATGTCAAATTAGTGTATTGATGTGTTAGTTCTTATTGTTTTGTTTTAAAAAAAATTGTGTTAGTCTGTTGAGTATGTGGTTACCTTGTTGGGTTGGCTACCCAATTTTGGATGTGAACAACCCATGTAGAGGATAGAGGAGGATAGATCCCCATGAGGATCTTGTATTTCAATTGTGGAAATAATGTATTTCAGTTGTGGAAATAATATATTTCAGTTGTGGAAATAATGGGTATGAGTACCCTCTTTGTGTAAAATGGGAAGTTTGGGTAAGAAAATAAATTAAGAAAGTTTTGGGTGGAAAAGTTTAAATAAAGTAGTTGCTACTAAACTGCCCCCATAGTTGTGATCCTCTCAGATCTCCCCATAAAACCATTAATTGGTTTTTGTGTTGTGTTTTATATTTCCTAAATGAGTGTTGTAATGTGTTAAGTGTTGTGAGACTACTTTTATGTTTGGGATGGGTTGCTTGTGTGTATCTTTGACTTTTTAGTAGCCTCCCAACTCAAGGGTGGCAGTTTTCTAGCCTAAGGTTGGGTGGTGAATGCCTTATTGGCCTTGAAGATTTTGTTTATATGTGTAGGTGGAAAAAATATTGAACTTGTAGATTTGGAAGGGATTTATGTTGGTGTGTAGGTGGATAAAAGTATGGAAACTTGTATAATTGTCTTGCTTTGGTGTTCATGTGATGGGAAGCCCAAATCTTTGATGTGATATCCTATAAATTTTGTGTTATAAAGTATAAAAGATATTGTCTCATGACATATTTGTATTTTATTTGAAATAAACAGTTGAATAAAACATCTTTTTCTCAATGAATCTTTTGAAATATAAAATAGAATTTTTGTTTAATAATTACTATTTTATTGTTTTCATAAGCTTAAGTAGATCCATATTTATTGCTTTGGATAGGAGTAAGTTGTAGTATATAAACTATGATATATTGTTGATTTGAAGGAAAATAAACTATGTATTCAACTCTATTTAAATCACATCAATTTCCTTTTACTAGAATTGTTTATTTTATGGTTTTATAATACATGTGCATATTGTTCTTATTTCAAAGAGGAATATATATATGTTTTAAATAAAAAATGATATAAAAATACTAGTAGTGGAAGAGTTATATACAAGGGCATGTCGAAAGAAATGCAATATGTCTGTCATTTGGCCCTATAATACCCTGCACCACCTCTACATAATTGGACATCTACACCTTTGCATAAAATTTTCTAAAGAGTTTATCATATATATATATATATATAATTAGTGATTAAACTCGAACTACGAAATGTAGAGGTAATGCAACAAAGAATAATAATGAAAAAAAATGTGTTTGCTCCAGCAAAGGAGTGACTCTCATGTGGGGCTCACAGACTTTCCATAGGGCTCAACCTTGAGTGAGTTCAAGGTCACCTCAAGATGTGATGCCTTATAGGCATGACCCTGAAATGGGCATGACCTCACAGGAAGTTGCACATCAGTATGGAAAAGAAGTGGTGGTACTTGCAACTGAAGAATAAAACAAAAACACTTTAAAATAAAATAAAATGAAACGAAATATAAATATACATAATAAAAACACCATACAGATAAAAATATTTTTCTTTAATGAAAGCATTATCAATGGATTCAAAACAAAACCCTTGTGGAAGAAATGGGGGTTCGATTGTAGGCTATCAAGTCTAACGCCATGAGGAAGGGTTGTGGGCCCTCTTTGCCTCATGCTTCCTATGTAGGAAAACAAGGATTTCATTTACACCGAAGGCGTATCCAATTTGAAAGAGAGAAACCTAAATTTCTCAATCCATAGTTGCCCTATGTCTAGAAAACTAGCCAACAATTGAAATGTTTCTGACTCTTGATCATCAATTTCCATTGACTGTGTGGTTTCTAGCTTTCCTTCACTGTACGATATTGCCAACAATCATAGCCTAATAACACAACCTAATTATGCCGAAGGCATGTCCCTATTTGAGCTTTTGGAGCTCAATTTTCCCTTCAACAGTTTAAATTCAGCTACAGGGCTTGGTTGACATTGTGCTTATCATCAACCATTAGATTGTTTAAAGCAATTTTTTTTGCTTATATTTTTGTACCGTTTTGTTTAAAATTCAAAGCAATGAAGTCAATTACTACTTTCCTCACCGCTATTGATTTTCACTCCTCCAAACTCTTCCTCACTAGTATTGATCTTTGACTTCTCCAATTTCGTGAGCTGCAACCTGAAAATAAGGTTTTGACGAGGGTGTAATCACAACAAATAATTAGCATGTTCAATACAGTGGACAAAACATAAACAGTGAAGAATGGCTATGGATTTGATAGTGCAAAATGCTTACAGATTGAAAAGGTTGCCCAAATTTCCTAAATGAAATTTGTCCAGTTAAGCCTATGTTGTATGATAAATCTCTGCAAGAACAACTTGTTTTAATTAATCAAGAATCGAATCTAAAGCCTACAAATTTTGTGCTTTTAATTGATGTATAAAACTTACCGACTTTGGAGACTCGTAAGACTTCTAATTTTAGATGGCAGTGCTCTGTTTAGACCCATTCAATCTAGATGTCTATAAAAAAAATAGACTTGCTAAAGATAAAACAGAGTAGGAGGAAAGGCAGAGTGAGTTACAGATATAACACTTGAGAACCATCGCAAGTAACCCCAACCCAACTTGAAGCACAAGGATCTTCACCTTCGAATCTTAGCTAAGACATATTTTCCCATTGTAGTTGCGGCAAGGTCATCGTCGACATTGTAATTCATACATGCCAAGAATATTTTAAAATCACTTCTTCTTAGCAGACACTGACATGCAAAACATTCTACTACAACTTACCATCTTTACTGTTAGTGACTCCTCCATTGATCCAAAAATGGAGAGAAGCAATGATGAATAGTAAGCAACGCTTGGGGGAATGCTCACATAGCTAGCTACCATGCTAGTCAAAAGCAACCAGAGTCAGTAGGAAAAGAAGAGGTCACATTGATAAGGCCCATTAGAAATACACATCGAAGGGTTACTACAATGGCAATCCATGCCCTTTCAGGGCTTCATGCACCTACTACATTGTCCACTCTAGTGTAAACATTGGAGATTAGTGTCATTGGAACAATGTACATGAGGCTGGTAGTTTGGATGAGGATTAAGGTTGTGACCACTGCGTGATCAAGAAAATACTCTGCTAAGCGAGTCAATATCTCATACTACCACCATTCAAGATAGATAGTAAAACAACTGGCCAGAAGATTGGACTCATCTCCCTCATTCTCCACATTAGGCATATATGGAAAAGGTGGAAGCATTGATAGGGCACACGAGCTATTTGAACAAAATACACTTATTATAGGAAATGTGCCTCCATAGTCCCCTCCCCTCTTCCCCATATCCTCATATTTAGTATGCATGCAAAACGTTGAATATAGTCATGGCATGTGTATGGTTTTGTTGTTTGCATGCAATCGTTGGAGTGTAGAAAAGACACATCAACTATTTGCAAGATGTCAAAGGCATGAGTTTTTGTTCAGTAGTTTCTAGAATAAAAATGTGTAGAGAACCATCTACATGGATTGAGTGCTTAGTTTTGAAGTAAAAGACTATTTTAACAATGTGGACAGTATTAAACACTAACAAGTATTGTATTTTAACAATGTTTGAGTACTACGTATTGATTTAAGTGTCAAAATGTTATAACATTAGCAAGCCAAATGGTATTTAAAAAAATATAGTTTTCTATAGAAGTTTGTAGTCATTCAATTAATTTTGTAGTAACTACCTGGATTGAGTGGTTAGTTTTGAAGTAAAAGACTATTTTAACAATGTGGATGGTATTAAACATTGACAAGTATTGTATTTTGGCGGACTCTTGAACGAAAATATGGAATGCCTGTTTGTGTGAAAGTGATTTAGGGTTTGGGAAAAAATGCATAAAGAAGTAAATGTATCACAAAGCAAAGGGTAGACCAACTCCCATCTGTAGTAAATGCATGAACAGGGTAGAAGGAAAAAATACAAGAAGAAATGAACGATGAAGATCTATCCTATCGTGTTGCACCTTTTATCCTATGAAATTAACAGCCAATTGAGAAAATGGGTTGCGCAAAATTTATTGAGGGAATGCCGAAGTTGGTTGACAGTTAAACGAATCTCGGCCATTCATCATTTTCTACCATTTTTTCGATCATTTTTCACCATTTTTTACTACTTTCCCCATCAATTATTCTTGTTTGTGCAAAGTCTTGAGGTAAGTCACTTGCCATGGTTTTAGTTACTAATTTGTTTTTATATCTTCTTTACAGAATTTCTCCATTGGGGAACATTGCAAAAAATACTAAATATTTTGTGGTAAGCTCTCATGGGTATCTCCTCCTGTTTGGTTAGCACTACAGAATAAATTACACCAAATCCTTAAAATTCAACTTTAGAGAAGCCAACCTTCAAAGTCTTCCTTTCTTTACTTTTTCAAATGGTAGGATAAACAAACACTTATGGGCTAGAAAGTAGTTCTAAATTTGTAACTGTTTGGAATAATGGTTGGAATAAAGAGCAATGTACAATTGCTTCTGCCAAAACTGCATTAAGGATTATGTGTTTTCACAATCCTCTAGATGAATCTGATTCTGGTTGATTGGAGTTCTATTTTCACTTTATAATAATAGAACCTTGGATTTCTACATATCCTTTTATGTCTCCTTACAATTTAGGGATTTAATGCAAATATATACCTAAATAGTCACGAGAAAAATGAGCCTTGAGGCAACAAGTGACAGGAATGTTGAATTGAATTTAGCATCTTTGAACTTCTAGGAGTGCAATTTAGCATATGTAAGAACAATTTTCTTGATAGCAAGGCAGACAAACAACATATGGCCAGTCAGGGAAGGAGCTTTAAAATTTATTGTTGCTAATGTTTTTAAGAATACTAATATCAAAACTAATACTTGCCCTAATTTACATTTGGGTTCCAAACATATTAATTATATTCTTAAATTGGCTCTGAAAATTTTAAAACAAATTTGTGTGCAATTGGAAGTGACCTTTTGATTGTAATTTTGATAACAAGTTAAAAAAATTGTAATTTTTTTATGATGAACTAAAGCTTCTCTCCCGTGTTTCAACAAAATTCAAAGATGAGATAAGGGATCATGTTCCAAATTTTAACATTTACATAGTTGTCATATTTAAATCATATATCAATTAATAAAGGGGTATTGAGCCTTTTTTTTTAATTCTCCATATAAATTTTTAGAAATTTTGTTCAAAAGACTATGATTGAAAAGAATGGATGGTTGTAATGTAACAATGCTAAATCCTTTGGTAGGCCTAGGGTTTTCTTGGTCAATAATGTCTGAGAAAATTTCTCTTTCTAATTTAAAAGATTTGAGAAAATCTAAAGCTATCACTTCTCCATTGAGATCTTTCTTGCACAAACAACATCATTTGCTAAATGTTCTATCAATTGACCTCATGTACTACATAAATGTATGCAAAAATAGACCAAAATTTATCCTAATTGACCTTCCATACTTCTTCGGCATACCCATTGCACACTAAGGTGCAATTGCGAGTAAATATCTCCTTCACTTTTAAGCGCTATTACCACATGTAAAGCTAGAAGCCTCAACCTATGCAAGCAAACATAGATTTCCCTCCATCTCAGATATTTCAGTTGCCATAAATGAGGGAGAATTTTATGCCGAAGGCGTTTCCACACTGAGCTTTTCCAATCCATTTTGACATTGAAGGGCGCAAATTGACTGATAAGCAATATACTATGATGTAAGGACTCTTAGGCATTCATCATTTTTAGCCATTTTCTCGGCCGTTTACACACCTCTTCCCTACTTTCCCCACTGTCAAAGGCTTTCCCTCGTTGAACAAATCCGAGTGATTGTTTGATCGATGGCACAAACAAGCAGTGATCCGATGCAAGATGATTAAAAGAATTAAGATCATTGAAGCTTTACTCACCAAAAATTGTCCCTGCATTTATAATAGCCAACTGTCACATTCACCAATAGAAAGAATCCTCTTCTATCGGTCTTTAGAAAGCTGTGGTTTTCTCATTTAGTTATTTGATGGAGAGTGTAGACATGGAAAATGTACAATTTCGTTTTGGCACACTTGATCTTGATTACTAATGACATTTCTTCCTGAATCATACTCACAACATTTCATCATATTTTGTCTCTTAATCTAATGAATCATCATTTATTTGATTAAGTTTATCACCTCCTTTGATTAAATTAATCAATTTAATTTAATTAACCTTACATTTATGTTTAATTAAATAAATCATTTTATTTGATTAAAATCCCTAAAGTCTTCTTATTAAATTGAATAAATTAAACCTTATTTAATTTAATCTAACATTATCTCCTTTAGTTAAATAAATCAAAAAAATTATCTAATTAAACCCTTCCTCTCAATTTGATTTAAATCAATTCATAAATTTAAGTCTCCTATTAAATTAATCAAAACCTTGATTAAGTTAATCCCTCTCACTAAAATCCTCTAGAGAATGCAACTTGCACAATAAATCAATTACTTTGATTTATTAATTCATCTATTTTCCCTCACATGGCATCAAAAGGGAATATTCCCTCAATTTGAATTCAAAATTCAAATGGGCTTGGTCCTTCCAACAAGGCATTCAATGCCTCTTACATGTCCTTTGCATTGAGCCAAGTGACATTAACTACATTTCTTTCATCCCCCCTAAAACATGTCACTTCATCAAATTCAAAATTCAAACTTGCACATTGATCAAAATGTGCTCATTTCTCAACCATTCACATGTTGACAAGTGGCACTTGGCCATTGGATGTTGAATGATCCCACATTGCTCAATTTCACTCTCTCTTCCATGTTGGAAATCTATAAATGGGAGACTCTTCCTCTCATTCTATCATCCACAATTTGAGTAAACTTACTATACTCAACTTCATCATCATCCACAATTACATGCAAAGTTACTCTCTTCACATTGAGAGCTAATTTTGCCCATTTCACTCAACCTATCACCATTTTCACAATTTATAACAAGGTTATGCTCAAATCTCTTTGGAGATTTAACCATTTCTCAATCACTCAACATTGCAACTTGGGAATTGGGAAAGGGCCAATTGCAAGATTCCATTGGCACTAATTCCCCCATGGGATCTCTAATCTACTAGCTTAATTAGGATTTAACTTCATTTCTTGTATTGTGTTCTTTATTTTCCTAATTTTAGTTTAAATAGGTGGATTTCATGGGGAATCTCTCATGCTTGTGTGCTTGCATTTGATCTTGTAACATGATAGATTTTTTTGCAAACTAGAATAAAAAAGTTAAATCTTAATCTAAACAATAATCTAAAATCTAACAACAAAGAACAAGGAAATAAACTAAACAAACTAAACAATTTAATGGAAAGCTCTCACCGAATATGCGTTCACCCCTTCGAATTATCTTGATTGGTCTTCTCCATTTTGCCTTTCTAGTTTTCTTGCCCTCAGATTTATGTGTTTGAATGCAAGTATAGTTTTGTCGAGTGTCTAAGCAAAATATCAAAGATAAGTCTCTTCTCAAAAGTGTATGATTTCGGGAGGAGGAATAATGATTATGACAGGCCATTTTATAGATTTTGGGTTTTCGAACGATAGGCTCAGATTGAAAGAGAGATCAACAGACGAGATTGATAAATGCCATGCAATGTGAGTTCTATCTTAGATAGAACGTGAGTTAGAACATGAGTTAGAAAAGACTATAGGATAAAGACTAAAGATAGAGATTAAGTTAGAACACGAGTTAGAATAGGCATTCAGGATCTTAATCTCCAAAAATAGAAGAAATAGACTTTGTATGGAAAATCCAAAGTTAGAACTCGAAGACTAATGTATTTGAATGCAAACAGGAGTTAATTAATTAAATAAAGATATTTAATTAATAGAAATATCATGCATATGAGTTAGAACTAGTTATGATAGAGAGTCTTCTCGTAGAGATAAACTGGTGTTGAATTCAAAGATAACTGGAGAACTAAAAATAGATCTTGAGTCAGAAGGTGACTGAATGACTTAGATAATTGAATGATAGAGGAATGTGACATAAATAATTAAATATGAATTAAATGTTAATTTTATTCAACATTCAAAAATAAGAGACTTTAATTAAATAAATAAAGTAATTTATTTAATTTGACTGTTTGAAAAGGATAATATAAATAATTAAATAATAAATATTTAATTACAGATAAAGGGGGTTAAATGAATAATTAAATAAAGATATTTATTATAGTTGGAAAAGTATGATAAAGGGGTAATTAAATAATAAATTATTTAATTGATAGATAAAGGGGGAAGAATTAATTAGTTCACAACATAATTAAATAAATATGATTTATTTAATTAATCAAGGTGAATAAAGGTTATTTATGAATTAATGAATTAATTAAAAAGGGGTATTTAATTAATAGATGAAATACATGTTAGAAAGGTTAATTAAATAATAAACATTATTTAATCATGACCATGGATAATAGAAAATTATGTTGAAAGTGGTGTTCGCAAGCCTAGACCAATTTTCGGTGTCTATAGTTTGCCCCTCTTTGATACAATGTTGTTTCAGCATTGTGTTGAAGAAAATATGCCCTGATCATGCCCCAGTATGAAATAGGTTAAGGTATGCCCCAATGAAAGGGAGAATGACGAGGAGGTAGTGGTATGCCCCCTCGAGAGGATAGGCGAGTTTGAAGAACATGAGTGTGCTCTCAGAATGGATAGATAATGGTGGTGAAGATGCAAAAAATAAGAAATGTTAGCATGGATAATTCAAAAGCGTTAGTATTGAAAAAGAATGGTTATTGATTGAGAAAAATATGATCTTCAATATTGTGCCAAATATGCTATGCTTGCTTTTTATCAGCATTGGGCGGGACATGACACAAATGGATAGTACACACTATGATATGAGATAGACCATAGTGTACAAAGTTATCCATCTGTGAAAAACAGGCAGTCGTAGACAAGGAGTGTCTTAACTCAGACTAACAACAATATGCCCCAGTCATTTTGTCTTAACAAACCACAGACAACAAACAAATAAAAGATGAGTCATGAGACGTCATTGCTCCTCTAAATCCTTGATAGGACATCCTTGAGGAAACTAGTAACATGACTCAAAAACCAATGTTAAAAAAAGACAGTTGACAGACAATAGCCAAAGAAAAAGAGTCCCGAGACATAGTTGCTTCTCTAAATCCTTCAAGGGACATCCTTGAGAATGTTAGTAATAGGATTTTGCACAAATCGATAAAAAGATAAGACAAAATAAGATATAAAGTCATAAAGCCAAATAAATGTATTCACCAAAAATTGATCTTGTGGGATTGTTTGATGTTTGATGTTTGACATAGCGTAATGTGAGAGAATGACACATACTACATAAGACGTTGAGTCTGATTTCAACCTGGTGAATTCTGTATAAGGCATGACAAAGCCTGGTTTCAGAAAGACATGTGCCGTATAAGACATTGGAGTCTGATGATGTTGAAGTGACAAGCCACATGAGACTATGACAATTAGATGATGTCTGTTGACAAGAAAGACATATCTTGCATAAGACATAGGTTGATCGCTTTGACAATGTGTTTGATATTGACTTGATGATTGTTGAGACATTTTGCCTTGTTAATGCATGACTTGCTTTGATTCCTTGATTGATAAACTGTGTGTGTAGACAGTGTTTGACATGAGACAATACCCTAAACTATGATATGCAACTTGTGTGATAGTGATTGTGAATGAACCCTATTGGACTGACCTAGTACGGTCTTGGGAGCTCATCAATTGATTAGCCTTGCCTACATTGTACACGTAGAGACCTCGTAGTTCGACATGACCAACGACTTTGAATATACAAAGTGTCATGATTTTAATGTGTGTGATACATGAAAAACCTAGACTGACAAACCTAATGCCTCGGGGGCACATCGATTGATGGTCTTGCCTATGTCCCAGTCGCAGAGGCAACGTAGTTCGACTATGTCTACAACTTGACTTAACATGACCGACTTGACATAATTGACTTGACATGATTGACTTGACTCTGTTTTTGGAATTTTTTGACATTTTTTGATTTGTTTGGATTTTTTATGTTTTCTAATATTTTTGGGATTTTCAGGACATTTTCGATGGTGTGATGTTATGTAGGGCATAGAACAAGGATTTTCCCCTAGTCAGGAATAAGATTTGGAAGATGGAATGGGTAATATGACAGAATGGATGCTAGATGTCAATCGTTCCAAGTAATGGATAAGACAACCATTTATTATGAGTGATGGTGAAAAAGTCCGATTAGAATGATGGTAGACGGAAGGGCGAGCTTGAATACACATGGCGCTTGTTTGCCAGGTTTTCACCATGGTACTTATCCATAGCACCACCAAAGTGGTTTTCACTAGTGGAAAGATTTATTTCTCTTTACTTTTTTTATTTTCTCAATTTTTTTGTTGTTACAAAGACACCTGTTTGCGAGGTTTTCATCAAGGTAACCATTTTTTTGTATTTTTCAAGATTAAGACATAGATTCTCAAAGACTTACACGTAGAACCTCTTTAGATGCAGACTATTGATAAGGGACAAAAGCAGTTCTCCTTCAAGAGTAGAGAGTTGGTACGCTTCGGATCCAAAGGATTCTATGACAATATACGGCCCCAACCAATTAGGTTCAAATTTTCTTGGCTTTTCTCTTTCAGCTTGGTTCTTAGGATTCTCCATTAATACCAAGTCGCCAATGTCAAAGTGTCTATTGAGAACCTTCCTATTGTAACTACGATGAAGATGATTCTGATATGCTTGCAAATGATCTAATGCTTTATGTCTTCGTTCATCCAGCAATTCTAGCTCTTGTAACCTAGAGACACGATATTCTTCATCGTTAATATGACCCTTCAAGGATACCCTTAGAGAAGGTATTTCAACCTCAATAGGTAAGATAGCTTTGGACCCAAATATGAGGGAATATGCCGTGGCGTCGGTGGGAGTACGGATGCTTGTGTGATAAGCCCATAAGGCAAGATTAAGCTCTAGGTTCCAATCACGACTAGCATCATTGATAGTCTTCTTAAGGATTCTAACAATTGTCTTATTAGATGCCTCAACTTGGTCATTACCTTGTGGGTAATATGGAGTGGAGAAATGGTGTTTAATGTGGAATTCTTCACATAAATGGTGTACTTCTTGGTTCTTGAATGGGCAGTCATTGTCTGTGATTATGGATTGGGGTACACCATACCGACAAATGATATAGTTTAGGATAAACTTAGATATTTGTGTGTCAGTTATGTATGTCATGGGAATAGCTTCGATCCATTTGGTGAAGTATTCGGTAGTGGTGATGATGAATTTGTGGCCATTAGATGATGAAGGGTGTATCTTACCTATGAGGTCAAGTCCCCATTGGGCGAAGGGCCATGGTGAAGTAATTGGGCGAAGCTCCTACACTGGCGCTCTTATCAAGTCTCCATGTATTTGACATTGTCTACATTTCTTTACAAAGACATATGAGTCTTTCTCCATTGTAGGCCAATAATAACCTAGTCTCATAATCTTATGGGCTAGAGTAGGACCACTCAAATGAGATCTGCATATACCCTCATGTATTGGTCACAAATTTGTTTGTGCTTCCTCAGCATCGAGACATCTCATTAGGGCATTATCTAAGGTACGTCTATACAGGGTTTCTCCGATGATGGTGTACTTAGTGGACTTTCAGATAAAGGTTCGACGTTGGTTATTGGACAAGTCTAGGGGCAAGGTTTGGTCAGTGAGATAGTCGAATATGTCTTTATACCAAGGAGATGTAGGACCAACAATGGTACACACTATTGTAGTATCGGGGACATCATAAGCGGGGACCAAAAGCTGTTCAACCAGAAACTCGAACTTAGGCACATTACTCAGCATATCCAATAAGGAACCCACAGTTACCATAACATCTACAGCTCTATTTTGGATACATGGTATTTGTTAAAAAGTTATGTCATTGAAATACTGCTTGAAACTATCAGCCATTTGCTTGTAAGGTGCAAGCTTTTCATCCTTAGTCTCGTAATCATCATTTACGTGTCGGATTACCAGTTGAGAGTTGCCAAAGACATTTAGGCTCTTAATGTTCCACTGAGCTGCCATTTTTAAGCCTGTCACTAAGGCTTTGTATTCTGCTATATTTTTGGTACAAGGGAAAGCGATCCTGAATGATTTGGGATGGTATCACCTTGAGGTGTGACAAATAAGATACCAGTTCCTGAACCATGATTTGTTTGTGACCCATCAAAGTACAGTTTCCATTCAGTTTTAATATCAATGTTGAAGAGAAATTCATCTGGAAAATCTGCCACTAATGGATGGTTTGCCTTTCTAGTTGCATCTACTAGTTGATCTAGAATCACTTGTCCTTTTATAGCCTTCCTTTCGACATACTGAATGTCATACTCGCTAAGTATCATAACCCATTTAGCCAATCGGCTTGTTAAAGATGCCTTACTTAGGAGGTATTTAAGTGGATCAATCTTTGCAATTAACATTGTTTGTTGATTGAGCATATAGTGCCAAAGTTTCTAGGTAGCAAAGACTACCGCAAGACAAACACATTCTATGTTGTTGTAATTCAATTCATAGCCCACTAAGGTACGACTGATATAATAGATTGCTCTCTCATGACCTTGATCATCGTGTTGTGCGAGAAGAGCCCCTAATGTCGACTGAGTTGCTGAGATGTAAAGTATCAATGGTTTTCCCTCTGTAGGTTGCATTAAGACTAGTGGAGTAAGAAAATAGTCCTTGATTTGCTGGAAGGCCTCTTGACATTTAGGCATCCACACAAATGGTACTCCTTTCTTGAGTAGATGCTGAAATGGGTGTATTTTATCTGCCAGTTGTACTATGAAACACCTAATGGACTGTAATCTCCCCTGTAGGGTTCTGAGTTGACCAATGCTAGCTAGAGGAGGACTTTCTATGATAGCTCTTACCTTCTTTGGATCTACTTTAATGCCTCTTCAAGAGATGATATACCCTAATAGTTTCCCTGATTTCACCCCAAAGACACATTTCTTTAGATTTAGCCTGACATTGTAATTTTCTAGCCTCTGGAATATCTTGTCCAAAACCTTCAAATGATCTTCCCTTGTTTCTGACTTGGCTATAATTTCATCTACATAATCTTCCATGAATGTATGTACAAAGTCATGAAAAATCATAGTCATTTCCCATTGGTAGGTGGCTCCTGCATTCTTTAGGCCAAACGACATAACATTCCAACAATATGTGCCCCACGGACACATGAAAGTTGTCTTGTGTTGATCTTTAGGTGCTATCTTAATCTGGTTGTATCCAGAGAAACCATCCATGAGGGATAGCATCTTGTATCTTATTGTAAGATCTACTATCATGTCAATATTCAGAAAAGGGAAGTCATCCTTAGGACATGCCTTATTGATGTCTCTAAAGTCAATGCAAATATGAATGCCCCCAGTTGGTTTAGTCATTGGTACAAGATTTGATATCCAATCTACATAGTCTATTATCCTTATGAATCCTACATCTAGGATTTTCTTAAGTTCTGCTTTTACCAGTAGAGCGATTTGTGGATGCATTTTCCTTAGATTCTATTTGACTGGCTTAATACCTGGCTATAATGGTAAATGGTGCAATATTAGGTTTGGATCCAGCCCAGGCATGTCAGCATAGGACCATGCAAAGTTTATTTGTCTCTTTTTGAAGAAGTCCTTAAACTCATGTTGTTTTATCTCTGTTAAAGAAGTTGCAAAATATACTATCTGAGGATTCCCTTTTGTACCTATGTTGACTGCAATAGCCTCTTCTACTAGCATCAGTGACTTTTCTTGTTCAACGGGGAGAATATTTAAACCTCTATCTTTGGGTGCCTCAGAGAGGTTTTCGCCCTCAGATACATCCTTTATTTTGACTTTTTCATCTTCCAAAGGTGCTTTTAGTTTTCACCTAGGGACTCACCATTTTTATTTTCATTGTCTTCTTTCTTTTCATTCTCATTTTTGTGAATAGAGGTGTAAATAGACTCCCCGAAATATGTTTTATCATTCAAGTCTATGGTAAAACCTGCCTTATGATCCCCTCTTGGTATGCCTTCTCTAAGTCCCATGAACTCAGCAATTGCTTCGTCGTTATCGAAGGTATCTATGATAGGTGTACCTTGTTGATCCCAGTCGATAAGTCTGGGATATATAAGGGGCATGTCATCATCTGAGTTCTTAAAGGTAGCTACCGACAAGGTGAGTATAGAATGGTTGACATGGTCGTAGAAGTTTTGGACCAACTCCTTCTTGTTCTTCCTCTTAGGGGTACATATACTCTGATGTGGGACTATAGTGAGGGCTTATTCGTTTGAAGATGGTTTTTCAAGTGCCCAAAATGCATGATCAAGGGTTTCCCAATAATAGTTCTCTTTCCATTTTGCTTTGGACAAGTGTTTCTTAGGACGAGGACTAGATTGTTTTGGTATAGGTTTCACGTTGAGGTCCAATTCTCCAAATAGGGCATCTATGTTCATGGTACTAGTAGATAAAAGTGATTCCCATTTACCTTCGCTTGAGTAAGGGGATTTGTCCTAAATTGGAGGTTTGTCATAAACTAGGGGTTTGTTGTAAACTGGGGGAAGTGGTTCATGAGATATCTCGATGTCTACGCAAGCACTAACTTCCTATTGAAAAGATGATGAAGTACCAGGATACCCAATTCTAAGCGGTTTCCACCCTAGCCCTAAGTATTTTGGTCGTGGGTAGACAGTGATCGGTTATGTCCTTCCATTTTGATATAGCCCTAACCCACTGTGCCCATCATATCCTTCATTTTGCATTATCTTAAAGCCTTTTCCATACTGGTCCTTAGCTATTTGAATAGATGGGGAGGGGTATTCATGTTCTTCTTGATATAACCAAGAATCACCTTGATCCACAATTTCTTCACTTAACTCTCCCCATTTGGTTAATGTCATTGTAGGGGGAACATGAAATGTGACCACTAACTGTCTTCTATCTACCATGGGTATGCCATATGCCTTAGGTGGAATCAGTTCACTGACACAATATGATGCCTTTATATTATATTTTCCACAACCCGTGTCTTGGATCTCGAGTTTAGGAGTGGATGATGGTGGTTTGAATGAAATAGACTTAGTGAGATGTGATGGGTCAATGTATTGGGATAAAGTGGATGATGAGGCTTCTTGGTTAACTGGTACTTGTCATTGGGGAAGGTCCCTTAGGCTTGTACAATATTGGAAAGGATCTAGATCACCAGCAATAGTGATCTATGTGCCATTATACGGGAACTTAAGACATTGGTGGTACGTTGAAGGGATGACTCTCATAGCGTCTATCCAAGGTCTACCTAAAAACAAGTTGTATGGAAGGGTGAGATCCAAGACTTGGAAGTTGGTGTTCATGATCGCGGGGCCAATTTTGATAGGGAGCGTGACAACTCCTTTGGATGACCTTTCCTCAACATCATAAGCCTTGATGACTATAATCTTAGAAGTGTCTACACAATCTTATGAGAATCCTAATGCCTTAACCAATTTTAGGGTACATAGGTTCAAACCTGCGCCTCCGTCTACCAAGACTCGTCTAACTCTGGTTTGATGGACTAGGACTTCAAGATGTAATGGGTCATTTTGATCAAACTTTTCGGTGGAGTAGTCTTGTTGGAAAAATGTGGCATGATGCGAGTTGGTCAGATATCCTACCATTTCTTTGAAGCGATTGACATCCAAGTCCATGGGAATAGTAGTGTTTTGTAATGCTTTGTCAAGTATGGCTTAGTGTTCTAGTGACAAAGTCAATAGTTCCAAGATAGATATTTGTGTGGGAGTTTTTCTCAATTGATCGATAAGATTATATCTATACTTGGGCCTCCGTGGAGGTGGTTTAGAAGAAGGACTTGGAATAACTATTTTAGTCCTGTGTGTGTTCACATTACATTCCAGGTGCTTCTTGATGATGATGGTATCAACATGTTTGTGTGCGGCTCAGAGGCTATATATGGTCTTTCCTTTCCCATAGTCATATTTGGAGTTGGTGTAATCGGTAGAGGGATTGTTCTTGGTACCCGAACCGGAGGTGTTTCCTTTTCTGTGGTCATGTAATGGGTCTGTGAAGACCTTATGATCACTATTTTTAGTATTTTTTTGCCCGTTTACCTCTATGGATCCATTTTCAACAAAGTCTTGAATGATATTCTTTAATTGGTGACATTGTTGGAGGTTGTGCCCTTTTGTTCGATGATAGTCACATAAAGCATTATTGTCCCACCATGAAGGTTTGAATTGTCTAGGATCATACTCTCTTGGTTCTAAAGGTTTGATGAGATTATGTTTGACCAATTCTTTGAAGACTACCTCGATTGGTTACCCTAAAGATGTAAATTCTCGCGTGGGAAATCTCCTTTGGGGTCTTTGTTGCGAGTTCTGGACATAGTTATCCATTGGATCTAAACTGTTCATCATGTCTGCTTGTTGGTTGTATCCTCTAAGTGTGATAACTGGTGTAGTATGTATGTGTTTAGCATCCACAATACCGTCGTTCATGACATTCTTGTTCCTAGACCAGAACTTGTTTCTATCATTCGGCACGTTTGGATGTTGGACAATTGGGCTCTTGCCTGGTACTTTGATTTCACCTTTGTCAATAAGGCCCTTTTCAAGGATGATCCCCTTTTGTACCAAGTCAAGGAATGAAGTGCAATAGTGTACCTGTAAGTCACCTCTTAGTTTGGGGTTGATGTTTTCGAGGAAGATAGTGACCTTTTGTTTTTCAGGTTTTTCGATGAGACAGTGGCTAGCTAGACTTCTCCATCTCTAGAAGAAAGTGATGAACGTCTCACCATATTCTTGTGTCATGTGGCATAAGGTTGCTATGGTTACTTCATTGTCTATGTTAAAGGCAAAATGTTCGACAAACTTTTCAGCTAATTCCCCCCAAGATTGTATACCGTATGGCAATTTAGAAAACCATTCCAACGTTATCCCTATGAGGGTTCGAAATAGGCGCATCAAGTAAGTGGGGTCATATGATATGTCCATGCATTTCATTGAGAATTCTCTAATATTTTCCAAAGGATTCTTCTTCCCTTTATACTAGGTAAATTTGGTATAATGTATCCATGGGGGAAAGGTGTCATATAGAGTGCTTTGTCGGATGGACATGGACATAGGTCTTGTGCTGATATAGTTTGTTTGCCTGATATAGACATGCCATCCATCTTTTGTTGAAGAGTTTGCATTTGGTTTTGAAGGATGTCAACTTGTGTCAAGGACATGGTGTTTGTGTTATTTGGATCAATGTAGGTGTTTTGGTATGCCATGTTTTGTGACGGGTTGTGATTTGGCAAGAGAATATATCTTGTTAGGATGTGCTGATTTGGTATAGGGATATTCCCTATTTGAATGGTCTGAGTTGGTATAGGTATGTTACCTATCTGAATGATTTGATTTGGTATTGGTATATTCCCGCCAACTTTGGATCTCTTACTAGTCGTGTTGGTGCCAAAGGGGTTGGAGGAAGTTGCCCCCACAGTAAATTGTAAGCCATGTGTTACGTTGAAAGGGGTTGTGCTTACAATTGATGATGTCTGAGTAGATACGCTAGTTGGTAACATTGCGGTAATTTGAGGAATAGACACAGTTGATGTCGCAGTTTGTGCTAGTTGAGTAGACTGTGTTGTCAAAGTATGAATATCAAATCCTAGTGGTAGTGTGGCACCTTCTACTAACAACTTTGCTAGATAGCGTTCTGGATCATTTGCCAAACACTCATCCATGAAGGATGCAAACTCAGGATCTTGAACTGCTGCATCTATGTATTCTATGTAAATCTGCCCATGTGTGTCTCTAGTGACATTTTTTTCAAGTAAAGGCTTGTGTGGGCATTTGCTTCTTGACGGTTGATTTCCGAATGGATTGATAAATTCGTTGGGGTCTGTCATTGCTTTGTGTTTCTTTTTGGACCTTGTTTTGACCATGAAAAATTTGCTCAAAAATAGGTAATGAAGACTATGCCTAAAAACTGATATGATCTATGCCTATGTTTTTTTTTTTACACTAAATGACGTTGCTAAAATGGTTTCTAAAAAGATGTATGTTAAGGTGACGTATGATGTGATAGAAAATATGCAAGATCTTGAGTAGATTATGATGATAAATGAGTCTAAGACGAGTATAACCTACCACCTAATGGAGTAAATGCATGCAAAGATTTGTTTTGACCAAGGAACCTGATTGGATGACAAGGATAGTTGATAGGGCAGATTTTTCAAACTAGACTATTGAGCTGAAAAGATCCACTAAATGAGACTAAAGTGACAAGGTTCAATGATTGCAAAAAATCAAAACATGGACGTGTCCAATGATGAGGAAAGTTACCTATTTTGGGATATGCAATTTCCTAGGAAGTATCTATATGCATGCAACTTAGGATGATTATGACTAAGACGTTACTGTGACTAAGACGTATATGACACCTAATGATGCAAGGTTTTTGAGAAAGATTTACGAGTTTCTAATCCAAGGTTGATCTTAAGAACCTAAAGTAAATATTGGCAATGATGTTTCAGACTCAGCTCATGGTTTTTTATGTTTTCTGTTTACAGGCAAATGCGGCTCACCAAACAACTGCGCTTCAGATTTTGAAAGATGTGGTTTTTTAGACAGTGCATGTGGTGTTTCTTACAATTACGATTTTTCCTATGACAAATGTGGTTTACCGATACACATGCGGCTCAAAAACTAATAGATGCGGTTTGCATGCACACATGTGACTCAGAATATGACAGTTGTGATTCATGACATGTAGACTATGAAAAGTGAATGTTTTGATAGATAGATGCGGCTTTTCCCCTAACAGATTCGACTTGCTAATACACATGCAGTGTTTAAACTGACAAATGCGACTTGATTTTCTAACAGTTGGATTTTTCCCGAAAGTTGAAATTTTCTCGAAAGTTATTGACTGACTTTTGGTTGTTTGATCAATATTTTCAAGAATACAACAAAGAACAAACACAACAATCAATGTATTTTCAATTTATTGTGATGTAAGGACTGTTAAGACTCAAAAACATTTACAACCTAGGCTTTTAGGACAATACTTGTTGAATTCTTATTTGGATTTCTCTAGGTACGCATATTTATGGCGAATGACTAGTAGCTTGACCCCACTGGCTCCCCTCCACGACACTCACTTATACGATGCAGCCAAGCTACTATACCCATGAAACTCCCATGGCATACATTTCATTTCCACACATAAACCGTAAGAATATAAGACAGCTTCACAGGGCCAACCCTACTGCGCCAACAAGTACGTAGGATTTTGGTAAATCTACAACAAGGTTTTTAATTAAGGGCATTCCATTCGTGGGACACTATCCAACATCGGCAAGAGTCCATTTATGTCCATCTCGTCGGAATAGTGCGTGTGATTCGTGGGCTTTCCCCAAGAATCCTCTTTTATATACCGGCTGTAAGTCACTTGGCTTTAGCGTGCTACCAGTCTGAGTCATCTTCAGGTGAGTACTTTTTCCCACCAAGATAGGTCCAAGTTCTAGAGATAGCAACCGTTTCTCTTACACCCAGGATTGCATGAATTCGCAAGGGGAGAGGATACTTCGGTGTATTGAATCGTAAGGGTTACAAATACGTGCAAAGCACCAGACAAAGAAGACAATGGTTCTTTTTAATCCAAATGACAATTTTTTATCTACCAAACAATAAATTCTTTTTAAACCCACATGATGATTATCTATCTACCAAACAAAAGCTTGCTTAAATAAATAAATTGACACAAAGGCATTAGGTCCTACATGCAAATTTATCAGTAGTTCATTGTTCTTCAGCTTTCATCCTGCAGAAAATTGTGTTTTGTTTTAATTGTCTTCAAAGCCTTGTCCTGCAAACACTATGTTATTCCCCCTAAACACAACTGAAACAAACATTAGCGAAAATCCAAACAACCCCCAAAAAAGCGGAAACTAAAAATATGGATGTACGGAAATGACTATAAAAAATAAAAGTATTACCAGGCAGATGTGGCTTTTGGAGCCATAGATGCGATTCGCGAATTTTGTTGACAGGCGGATGTGGTTCGTGATTTCGTGGATGCGGTTTGTGATGGCAGATGCGTCACTGTTTTTTACAAATGCGGTTCATGGATACATATGTGTTGTTTTGTGGAACAGATGCAGTGCACCGTATGGAAAACCTACAAAAAAGAATAGAAAAATGAAAGGACGAAAATATGTGTGGATTTTGAAGTGTGTTCACGTCGGGTTCACCAAATGTAACATGATAGATTTTTCTACAAACTAGAATAACAAAGTTAAATCTTAATCTAAACAATAATCTAAAATCTAACAACAAAGAATGAGGAAATAAACTAAACAAACTAAACAATTTAATGGAAAGCTTTCACCGAATATGCGTTCAACCCTTCGAATTATCTTGATTTTTCTTCTCCATTTTGCCTTTTTAGTAATCTTGCCCTCAGATTTATGTGTTTGAATGCAAGTATAGTTTTGTCGAGTGTCTAAGCAAAATCTCAAAGATAAGTCTCTTCTCAAAAGTGTATGATTTCGGGAGGAGGAATAATGATTATGATAGGCCATTTTATAGATTTTGGGTTTTTGAACGATTGACTTAGATTGAAGGAGAGATCAACGGACGAGATTGATGAATGCCATGCGATGTGAGTTTTGTCTCAGATAGAACGTGAGTTAGAACATGAGTCAAAAATTACTGCAGGATAAAGACTAAAGATAGAGACTAAGTTAGAACGCGAGTTAGAACACGAGTTCAGGATCTTAATCTCCAAAAATAGAAGAAATAGACTTTGTATGCAAAAGCCAAAGTTAGAACTCGAAGACTAATGCATTTGAATGCAAACAAGAGTTAATTAGTTAAATAAAGATATTTAATTAATATACATATCATGCATATGAGTTAGAACTAGTTAATTGACTAGTTGTGATGGAGAGTCTTCTCGTAGAGATAAACTGGTGTTGAATTCAGAGATAACTGGAGAACTAAAAATAGATCTCGAGTCAAAAGGTGAGTGAATGACTTAGATAACTAAATGATAGAGGAATGTGACATAAATAATTAAATATGAATTAAATGTTAATTTAATTCAACATTCGAAAATAAGAAACTTTAATTAAATAAATAAAGTAATTTATTTAATTTGACTGTTTGAAAAGGATAATATAAATAATTAAATAATAAATATTTAATTACAGATAAAGGGGGTTAAATGAATAATTAAATAAAGATATTTAATTATTGTTGGAAAAGTATGATAAAGGGGTAATTAAATAATAAATTATTTAATTGATAGATAAAGGGGGAAGAATTAATTAGTTTGCAACATAATTAAATAAATATGATTTATTTAATTAATCAAGGTGAAAAAAGGTTATTTATGAATTAATGAATTAATTAAAAAGGGGTATTTAATTAATAGATGAAATACGTGTTAGAAAGGTTAATTAAATAATAAACATTATTTAATCATGACCATGGATAATAGAAAATTATGTTGAAAGTGGTGTTCGCAGGCCTAGACCAATGTTCGGTGTCTACAGATCTAACAATATTAACCATGTTTTTTGTTCTTGTGCATTTAGAGAAAGATTAGTGTACAACTTCTATAGTTGAGCTTCAAGAAATAACCCAACTTTGTATGCATTCTACTATCAACAAAATCCTGAACTTTTTGAAAGGTTTTCTTTCCTCTCATAGGAAGTCTAGCATGTTCTTCAACACCGAGGTTTTGTGAAAGGAGTCATGTCTAGGCTACGGTCCAAGATCAAGGTTATCATCCTCATCCATCTCTCCATCAAATCAAATCTCATCCCATCATCAAACTTTTTGAGAACTCTAGAAAAATCAGTCATGCTAAACTTAAAGGGCTAAACCAACATCACCTTATCTTGGCTTAACACACCTAGCCAAAATAGTCAAATCTCTTGAACGCATTTTCCTCTAGGATAATGTAGCTTCCTAAGGCCTACTAGTTCACAATCACCTTAGCTTAACACACTTAGCCAATTCATCCTCTTGTGAAATTTTTCCTAGGATAACACAACTTCCTAAGGTCTACAACTTCACTACAATCTTGTTTGACTTAATACACTTAGCTAAACCATCACAATCAATCTAAGTCCAAACAAGTTTAGCATAACCCTTCTAAAGTTCTTCAAAAAGTTTCATTCACTCACATCACCCATTTATTCCATCATCATTACCACCCTCTTTGATCTTTGACCTCCCTAGTTCTTCTCTTTTGAGCCTAAAAGATTAGGATCCAACAATCCCTATTTTTTATGGTCCAAACAAGATCTCAATACAAGAAGAACATGGAGAATATCAGCGAAATATCAACTTTTGTTGACATGAGTCAAGTAACCTCCGAAATAAACCTTGCGGGATCAAGCAATCCCCCAAGTGACTCTCTTCTACCATCACAAAATCCTCAAGAGGAGAGCTATGAAGAGGACATCACAAACGAAGACATGGGGATGACACAATCTGAAATGATGAAAATAGTTCAAAATCCAGAGAACCACAAAATTGTCAATGCCATGTTCAAGTACTTAAACATGTTAGCAGAAGGAGGGGTCCAGTTCCCTTCTGACCTTGTTGCAAGCACTAGTCTGAACATGCCTCTTACAAACACATTTCCCATGTCAAATTTCAATCAAGAAATGCCTCAAACCACCTTGGCCATCACACCAACCTCGCCAAATATAAACAAGGGGAGTGCCATGTTTTAAGAATTACAGAAGCATCACCTTGTGACTAACAAAGAGATGGTTGTCAGCACCACACCAGATAATTTTTTCCTGGTAAATCCATTACACCCATATGTCCCACTCACCTTCCATAATCCCACTAGATCATCTTCATTCCATGCTTCACCAGCCAGCCAATCAAACATACAAACTTCTTTGCCACAAGGAGAAGGGGGTTTGTTTGGAGCAACCGGGGTCGCTGATCCTTTTTCTTTCCAAAGTGGCACATCATCTCTTCCCCCATTCCCATTCACATCCGTATCACCCCTCAAAGTGGGTTTTCCTCCCCTATCCATCGATATTTTCTCAAATCCGGGCAATTCGAACATCACATCGAATTCTCTCCTTTTTCCCGTGACATCACAACAACAAATGGTGACCATTCAAATCACCATGATAAATAAATCAATCGGTCCTCAAATCTCCCAAAGCATACCTTCTCAAGGACCAAGCATCTCCACCACACCCCCAACAACCCAAATTCCAATCACCGTCATAACCCTCTCGCCTGTCACAATGATTGGCATCATTCTCATTCCACCACCAATCCCACCAAAATCCAACATGGAAAATTCATTCACCACTCTAATCCAAACCATCCAAAAAGCCAACCAACAAAGAGTACTCAAGCAAAAGTAGCAAGCACAAGCACAAGCACAAGCTCAAGCATAAGCACAAGCACAAGCTCAAGCCCAAGCTCAAGCCCAAGCTCAAGCACAAGCACAAGCAAAAGCACAAGCTCAAGCTCAAGCACAAGCACAAGCACAATTACAAGCGATCCATCTGCAAGCATACCAACAAGCCCTGCAAGAATTTTAGGCACAACAAAAATCCAAACAAAAAACTTTATTGGTATGACAACAGCTCGACTAACAACAAGCTTTGTTGGTGCAACAAGAGCTAGACCAACAACAAGCTTTGATAGCGCAACAACAGCAAGACCAACAACAAGCTTTGTTGGAACAACAACAACATGAACAACAACAAGCATTGTTGGATCAACAACAAATGTAGGCATTACTCGCTCATCAAATCTTGCAACATATTCCCACCACAATTGTTGAAATCAAAAATCCAAAACATGTCAAAAATCTTCAAAAAATTCATCATCCAGACCCATCAGTCTTTCACCTTGTCCGAACTACGTCATCTCTAAGCTTGAATGTAGGCAAGGTTGATCTTTGATCATCCCCCGAGACAGTTAGGTCAGTCCTTAGGCGCCCATCATAATAAAATGGCATTCCATTTTCCCATCTATTTCATCAGTAAGTCAGTTGGTTGTTAGTCGAACTATGTGGTCTCTGCGTGTATAATGTAGGCAAGGCTAATCTATGGATCAGCTCCCGAGACCCCTAGGATAGGTATTTAAATTATTCCTTCCATCATAAATCTTGAAAATACCAAAAACATTAAAAAAATTAATAAAAGAGCTGAAAACCAAAAACAGCCTCAAAACATTTGAAAAACCTAAAATGGTGCATCCATTTCATCTGGCTTTCACCCATGAATTTCATCACTCATAATAAAATCATCGTCGCTTTCATCCTTTGGTGAGTCAATCAAAGGCAAGTTTAGCAAGTTCAAAAGTGAATACCTAATCGTCAAAGTCTTGAAAAGCCTAAGTCAGTAAGCAAGCAAGTTGATCAACTCAGAATATCAATAGCTTATCACCCAATCGGTCCCATCAAAACCCTGATCACAACATGTCCTAGGATAAAGATTTCCCACGATGGACATAAGCATCAGGTACCCCCCAATAGGTTAGCCTTGGCTAGCAGTATGGAGAACATTAGCTTGTCTGTTTACTCTATCTTGGTCTTTTAAACTTATCTTATTTTGCGCTCATTCCAAGGACCTCTCGATGATGCCTAAACAAAATTGGTCTAGAGAGAAAGGAATGGGGAAATGTTCATTATCTTTTTTATCTATTGTGCTTGTTGGATATTCTTGTAAAATAACTCGATGAATACTTGTTATGTTAGGTCTGCCCTAGCAAGGTTTATGTATGTCAAGCGTGAATAAGAATACTCCTATCTGATTGATGAGTCAAAGTCCATCACCCTAGGTACAATTCCATCCTAGTCCTCTATACCTTGACGCATTGTACCTATGTGTGTTATCAAACATAAAGAAATTATCCCTTTGAAAATCCCAACTCCTGGTAAGCAAATCATCATCATCATTGGTAATAATGTGAACTTGTGTGGATCCTCCTTCCATCCATCTTATTCTTCTTATTCTTCTATCTTTACTAACATTTTTATCTAAAGTCAGTGTGTTGTATCAAAATATACACGAGGCTACCCATGGTTGATAAGTATCTATACATCATAAGAATTATCTTTCACCATTTTGATCAATAGGACCACTCCTCTCACATTTTTATCGCGACCTCGATCGGAAAATCATACATTTCCATTCTATCTCTCGAGGGGGCAGTATACCAGCATAATCCTTTCACTAGACCAATAGTGGGGCATCTAAAAAATTGAGAAATTTTGAACTTTGATCATAGTAGTTTATTCTTTGAATCAATGCAACAACTACATTGCTTCAAAGAGGGGCAAAATGTAGACATGGAAAATGTACAATTTCATTTTGGCACACTTGATCCTGATTACTAATGACATTTCTTCCTGAATTGTACTTGCAACATTTCATCATATTCTATCTCTTAATCTAATGAATCATCATTTATTTGATTAAGTCTGTCACCTCCTTTGATTAAATTAATCAATTTAATTTAATTAACCTTATATTTCTATTTAATTAAATAAATCATTTTATTTGATTAAAATCCCTAAAGTCTTTTTATTAAATTGAATAAATTAAACCTTATTTAATTTAATCTAACATTATCTCCTTTAGTTAAATAAATCAAAACATTTATTTAATTAAACCCTTCCTCTCAATTTGATTTAAATCAATTCATAAATTTAAGTCTCCTATTAAATTAATCAAAACCTTGATTAAGTTAATCCCTCTCACTAAAATCCTCTAGAGAATCCAACTTGCACAATAAATCAAATACTTTGATTTATTAATTCATCTATTTTCCCTCACATGGCATCAAAAGGGAATATTCCCTCAATTTGAATTCAAAATTCAAATGGGCTTGGTCCTTCCAACAAGGCATTCAATGCCTCTTACATGTCCTTTGCATTGAGCCAAGTGACATTAACTACATTTCTTTCATCCCCCCTAAAACATGTCACTTCATCAAATTCAAAATTCAAACTTGCACATTGATCAAAATGTGTTCATTCCTCAACCATTCACATCTTGACAAGTGGCACTTGGCCATTGGATGTTGAATGATCCCACATTGCTCAATTTCACTCTCTTCCATGTTGGAAATCTATAAATGGAAGACTCTTACTCTCATTCTATCATCCACAATTTGAGTAAACTTACTATACTCAACTTCATCATCATCCACAATTACATGCAAAGTTACTCTCTTCACATTGAGAACTAATTTTGCCCGTTTCACTCAACCTATCACCATTTTCACAATTTGTAACAAGGTTATGCTCAAATCTCTTTGGAGATTTGACGATTTCTCAATCACTCAACATTACAACTTAGGAATTGGGAAAGGGCCAATTGCAAAATTCCATTGGCACTAATTCCCCCATGGGATCTCTAATCTACTAGCTTAATTACGATTTAACTTCATTTCTTGTATTGTGTTCTTTATTTTCCTAATTTTAGTTTAAATAGGTGGATTTCATGGGGAATCTCTCATGCTTGTGTGCTTGCATTTGATCTAACAATATTAACCATGTTTGTTGTTCTTGTGCATTTGCAGGTCTAGGGGTTCACAAAGAGAAAGTTTGCTAAGAGGGAAAAGGCAGTTTTGTTGGAATCACTAGTCGAGGCATGCCTTGTGAAAAGCATGGTTGCATGGAAGGATTGCAATTTTCTCTCCTTCCTTGGATTTTCAAAAATAGAATATGCATTTGAAATTTTCACGATAGCATCAAGCACACCCCCGACAATGACCTGAGTGAGGCCTCCCTTCTCTTTGTGAGCCCTCATGCCCCTCCTCATGAGAGAATAATAGAGTGCACCACAAAGCATGAACATGGGTAATACTACCTCATATTACCGAGCCCTTGAAAAAGAAGAGAACTACAAACCCTTAAAGAAAACCCTTACATGACTAGGATTAGCTCACTGCGAATCAGTAATTTCTTCAATGAAATAATATTTTATGTGTTCTTTGTTTTTAGTCTGTTTGATCCATATTAAACTACGCAAACCGTAGGTTTATACGGTTTTATAAATACTTTCTTTTAAATTTGTAAGTGTCAGGGTTTGAAGCGAAGCTATAAATGGACCCTCAAAGCCCTCCAAATCTTCTGGTAGAGTATAAAAAATAAATGTATAAAGCTTCACTAAAAGATTCAAGTAAAAGGTAGAACAAGGGAGTGTGAGAAGTGAATTATGGAGGAAGGCAGGGGAGTAAATAATGGTGGTGTGGAGGAGGGGATGCTCCACCAGGAGAAGCATTTTATGATTGGGGAGGTGGTGCAAGATGTTATAATAGGGATGTATGATGGCCCGACGGTGCCCTTTGCGCTGGCGGCGAGGCTTTCCACTTCCACTACATCCTCTTCCATTATTGTCACTGCTGGACTAGCAGAGGTCACTGTAGGGGCCATCTCCATGGGACTCAGTGGGTAAGCTATTTCTTTTTCTTTGCTTTGCTTTATTCTTATTATATTTAGCTCAGATCTGTTAGAAAACAATTGCCTTTTGATCATGCATTTTATCTCTTTTGTGAAGTTCAAATTTATGTGATTGTTATTTAGACTTTTTTACATAGCTTTTTGTTTTTTTAATGTTTAAGGCCATTGATAGACCAAGAGTTATCCATTATAATTTTTGTATAGTTAATGAGAATCAGAGATTTATTTTAGTTGCTATTTTCAGTTTTCTTATATCAGCAATAAGAGGTCTTTTGAACAACTTCCAATTTCATATTGTAGATCTATATGGTGTCACAAATTTAGTAACCTAGTCCTTCAGAAACTATGTTTTTCATGCTTTCCTTTATTAAATAAGTCCTTCAAGAACCGTATTTAATGCATTTTTTTGGTTATATTTACTTCCCCCCTTATTCTTCCAATATCATATCTCTTTCAACCCCATTAACCATTTGTATTGTGTCCATAAATATTAATACATATCTTTTCTACTTAAAAAAGAAAATAGACATACTAAGCTGGTAAGCTCTTCCACAAGCCAGGCTAGTCTCAAATTAAAGCATCCAATATTCTTTGCAAATATTTTGTTTATCTGAGTTTTTATCTCACATGATTTGTGATGTTGGACATTCTATAAACTAATCTCCAATTTGCGAAGATTGAAAAGATGAAGTCTTATCCAAATATTGCCTAAAAAATGAAAGATGTTTACATCTATATATGCCTTTGAAAGCTAATAGTGTTTCTTAAATGGTTTGCAAAGGTGACAGTGCATTTTGTAGCGAAGAAGGCAAGCAATAGCAGATAGTGATAGATGAGCATAAGGAGAAAAGCTTAGCAAGTGTGACATGCATGAAGAAAGGGCAAGTGCTCTCCTCCTCCTCCTCCACTAACAACAAACCCAATTTCAAAGCACAAGCAGGAACAGTTGCAATTGCATAGTGGCCTACAAAGCAAAGTCACGTCACTCATTTTGTTAAAGCTTTTCTGGGTCAATTGCATATAAGCTACCAAATATTTTATCCCTCATCAAGACTCAACTATCTTAGTCTTCAGGGAAATCATGTTTGGTCCTATAATTTCGGCTTATACTAATTACTAATGGGGTCTATGGCCAATTTTCATTGTTTGCAAAATTTTACAGTGCATTCAATTTTGCCCCGATTTCTTCATGTCACTGACCCTAATATGTATGATATTTTTAAATTTAATTAGTTGAAATATTTTCAATCTTTATATATACCCACATACATTTATATTTATATTTAAGGAAATTGAATCTACTTGGTGTTTGATGTACTTTGAAGTGTTTATGATATACCAGTGTACCTAGTGTATGAAGCTAAATCCCCACCAAAATGAAAAATATCTAAATAATTTTGTTTGAAAATAAAAAATAGCTAAATGATTCCGACTTGAAAATAAAAATATATGTATAGTTACTTAAAATGTTTATTGTGTTTATCCTTTATGTTAAGACAATAAACAAAGAAGATTCTTTATGACCTAGCTAATTTTAAAATTTAAACGAGGGTAAGTTTGAGGAGTAAAAGTGATCAGAGGGACCATTAATGAAAGTGATCAACAGAGGGACAATAAATGGAAGTGACCAATAGGGGGACCGTTAATGAAAATAGTAGAGTAGATTGATTGCATTTCAGGGTATTTTATTATATTGAATAAGACACTGAATATTGCCACTAGAAACAATTTATTTGATGGTGTTTTTATTTTATTTTTAAGAAGACAGTTAAAGTCTTAGGTTAGGCAATCAAAAGACATTTGTTAAAATATTTTAACAAGGTTGAAGGTCAATTAAACTGTCCCCATAATCATATAATTTATTTAGTTTTAGGTACATATTACTTCTTTAAGTATTTTATTTTGGTGTAAATTATAAATATTTTTCTTAAAAATATTTATCATATTAAATTATGAGTATATTTAATGAATGAAGTCTTAGTTTTATAAGAGAATAAAATGGAACATATTGTTAAGTGGTCATAATGGCACTATGTTAAATTTAACATTTACGATGTTTATTCTTCAATAAAAAAATTGCTCATATTTGATGATTTGGTTTTTCTGCTTTGATTTATAAATTTCAATATATTATTCCATTATTAATAGTATATAGGGGTTTGGTCACTTCAACTTATTATAGACAAATTTTATTGTTATACTTATCTTAATTTTTTTTGCTTGTTTATAATTTTAATTATTGATCAACATATTAAATGACAATTAAAAAATTTATCGGTATATCCTTCTTTTAACTTAGAAATTTAATAAATTTGTGTTCATCTAACAATTTAATTTTGTAAAACAAAATGACCATTGCAATTTTTTATCACAGTTGTACATGTATAGTTGCAAGAGTGCGATAGGAGAATTTGATTATTCTATAACTATTTTTTTTACCTAGCAAGAATGAACTTTAAATTTCATGTATTTTATAAATTTGACATTTTACTCATGGGGAAATGCATAATTTGATTTGCCTATAAGAATAGTTTTGAAATGATGAAAATTGTAGCTTTTTCTATTATGTTTTGTTTTTGTATTAAGTATGGAGTTAATTACAATATATCATCAGTCTATCCCTTGTTACATGAATCAATGTATTTCCATGTAAAAGTTCATATAACTCAAAAAAGTGATGTATATCTTCTATTCCATACTTCTTTTTGTAGTCCTGTACTTGGATGAGCTATGAGAAAATTAGATTTTTGATGTACATAAAATATAAAGAACCTGTCTGAAAGATCTGTTTTTGAGTTTAATTTAGTTAATTTACAGACTAATTCTGATTTTCCTCTTGAGATGTATTGAAGTGGGTATGGAGAAATGATTCTTTTAGTTGAGATGAATATGACGTTACCATTTATTAGTGATGAACTATCTTCCTAGGAAATACAAATATAAATATACATTGCAACGAATTCTAACATGACTATTCAAAAGAAAACAAAAAAGATAATGAATTTTATAATTTGTAAGTGCAATAATGAAAAATTTATTCTTTGAGCTCTCAGTCATTGTAGCATTACTATGATGGTGTGATGAAACTATTGCTTCTCTATATCTAATGCAGCTAGTTACAAGACCCTCATTTGAGGAGTTTTCTGCCAAAATAAATGACAACTATGCATAATGCTCTCACTACTATTAACATATTTATCACTCTTCTACCTTTCACATGTCTTCGGCATACCCATTGCACACGAAGGTGCGATTGCTAATTTTAAACTTAGATCTGAAAAATCATAATATATGTAATCATAAGAACAAGTAAAAAAGAAGGGATCTATCAATAACGCCCTTGCAGAAGTGGAATAGAATGCTAAACCAATAATAATAATAATAATAACAAACCTTTGTCATCCACCTTTTAAAAGGTGATGGAGGTGCTATAATGAAGGTAAAGATCAGAAATTAAAAAAAAGGGAAATAAAATGATTCAACCCTGCATCAATTATATATTCTTAAATCTATAGGAGAGTAGAAGTGATACATCACCTTGGAGCACCCTCACCACTTGTTTCTAGAACCACCCTTCCTTTCAACTAAGTTTGCCTTCGTTCCTGCGGATGTATCTCGTGGTGGCAACACCCAACACTTTAAAAGAAGTGAAAAAGTTAAAACTTAGGGGTTCCACCTTTGTGTGCCCTAATTGTGGCATACCCCAAGTTAAAAGTAATTTACTTAACAAGCTCATGTTTTAATGTGGCATCTGACTTGAATCAATACCAAGCTTTCATTTTTCGTTCATCTTTAGTTCCCCTTCAAATTGAGAGTGTTGGAACTTATATTTCTTTTTTTTAGTTGATTGTGACCATAATTAATGGAATTATAATAATAATAAATATAAAAAATCAAGTATAAATAATGTTGTTGGTATAAATTAATATAATTTTGTTACTAATAAATAATCTTAATAATGAAATGAACATTAATTTTCGATAACATTTTCAAAATAATTAATAAAATATTGATAGTAAATAATGGAAATATTGTTAATAAATAGTATTAACATTATAGGAGATGCTTATCTCTAATAGGGTATAATACTATTGTCAATTGTATGAATGATTCTAGTGGAGGGAAAAGATATATAGGTATACTTATATGATCAACAGTCATGGGACTAATGGAATTTTCTTTGGGGAATAATGTTAATGTTGTTATTATGGTTAGTAAAATTATTATATTAATTAAATAAAACATCATCAATAGTGAAGTAAATTCAGAATTAAAATTCAATCTCGTTAGTTGACTAGAGATAATATATATATATATTATCGATAGTTTGAGAGAATGAAATATTGATATATGATTTAACAACACAATATTTTGGTGTGAATTTAAAATTAGGTAACCATATCATTGTGGGGCTAAAATGAAAAGTAATAATCTTATTAATGTTTTGTTGACAAAATGAAACAATAACATTGGAACTATTTAAGATTAGTATTAGTTCATTTATTATAATCACTTGGTAATAATTTTATAATTAAGTAATAATATCATTATTAAGGTCTATGTATTAATCAAACGACCATATTAGTACTAATCCTCAATATAAAATTTAATAATAGCATCAATACTAACGTAATGATTAAATGATGATATCATTATCAATAATGTTTATATGGTTGCTTGGATAAGATAATGCTCTTATATAATGATTAATAGATGATTAATGGATTGCATTAGTATTGTCTAGTCAGTTAATTAATAATATTCTCACCCTAGTAAGGTCAGATAAAATAATAATGTTAATAAATAAGATTAACATTTTTATAAGAAAGTTTAATATCGATAATATTAACAACATTAATAAGGAATTAATATTGACAATATTATTCATCTAAATGACATAAAAATATCAATATTAAACAAGGTCATCGTGATAGTGATTTTGAGTGTTAATATTATTATTTTAGTTTGAGGAAAGTGATATCAATACGTCAATATGCAAATTAATATTTTATTTTTTTTATCGGCAAAAGACATAAACCTAGGTATTTATATTATATATATAAGAAAAATACAAAAACCTAAATTACAGTACTGGTAGATAAAAGAAATAGATAGTTTGTACATGTCTATATAGTTGCAAATAACTATTAAACTAAACAACAGATTTGCATATATCTAAAAATGGACTATGGCTTTATATATGTACATATATGTATACTATTTTAGACTTCAAAATTAGATCCAACTTCTTGTCTTCTTTGTCTTTATTTCATCATATCTTCAGCATTTTCATTAACATTTTGAACATTTGAATCAATGAAATTTTTCCCTTGCTCTTCTTCTCCTTCTTCTCCAAGGTTTCCAACTGGAAGAGTAGGTGGAACTGCAACTTGAATTCTTGAATGACGATTTTGATGACCCAGAATGTAGGAGAGAGACTAGTATTTTTCTTTGATCAATTCAATCATTGGTTGTCCCAATTCTCTTGAATGTAATTGAACCATTCTTAGCATCAACCGAGGATTTTCATCTCTTAGGCCCTTTTTTGTAGCTCCATACACAGCAACAAAACCTCTCTTTTCTTTAAGAAAAATTCTTGGAAAGAGACCTGCTACATTTGCTTCCCCCAAATCCAAATTGTATTTTTGAACTCTTGTAAGAGATCATCTTCATCCATTGCTTCAGGAATAAGTGTCACTGAATGCACAATTCTTAAAGCCATAAACGATTGTAAGAAATCCATTGCATTTGATAGAAATATTGACAAAAAATTAGAAGGAAATAAAAGCCTGGGAGAGTCTAGTTGTACTATCTCATATCTCTAAGAGTCACACAAGAATTAGCATTGGATGTATTTCTTTTCTCCCCTTGAATTAATTTTCAAACATTGATTGAAAAGGCATTTGATCGATCCCCATAAACTATAACACCTTGATCTTGGTCACAACCTATATTAGCTAGTTCATCTGCAACTAGATTTGCTTCCCTATAAACATGCTTAATATGAAACTTCTCAAAATTTTCTAATAGAGAATAAATCTACTTCAGAACATAATTTAGTTGCCAATTATTTGAACCTCTTTCCTTATATGCATTTACCACTATCGAGGAATCTCCCTCAATTATCAATTTGGGAATTTTGCAACTCTCAACTAAAATTAATCCATGTAGAAGAGCATGTACCTTTGCCTAATTATTTGTGTCATTCGGTAATGATATAGAGACTGCTCTTATTCTTCAACCCTCATGGTCTCTTAACATTGCACAAGACCCTAACAATCCTAAGTTACCCCTCGAAGCACCATCAAAAAATAGTTTAATATAACCATTAGGTGGAGGTACCCATATCACCTTTTTCTATCAATTTTAACATTTTCAGATGAAAATAAACTACCTTTGAATGGTAACACTAGAGATGATCATTCTTTCAATTACTTAGAGTCCCAATCTGTAAAAGCAGAACCCACATGTTTTGTGTTTTTCACAAAAGCATTAGTAATTTCACAAATGGATTTTTCCAGCTTTGCCAATACTGTGACTAGACTTGTTTCTTTCTTTCCAAAAGATCCTTTTATTTATTACCCACCAAATGCCCCAAAAAACTAATCAGGGAATTATTTTCCATAAGCTTGCATAGATGGATGATTTATATAAAGTAGGCCAAGACGTGAACATATCCCAAAGATTGTTTGGTATAGGTGAGCTCCACCCAAGCTTAGCTTGTACAAAATTCCAACATGTCTATGCAAATGGGCATGTTAAGAACAAATGATTTCTCCCTTCAATTATTTCCTCACACAACACATAATTGAAAGGAGATGAAATACCAAGTTTAACTAATATCTCACTTGTTAAAACCCTATGTTTTAACGCCAACCATGAGAAACAACCTGCCTTGGGCAAGTTCATTGAATTCCAGCAAAATGATAGAGCTCTCTGTTTATCTTGATTCGACATAGCAACCTTGTACCCTAATTTTATTGTATAATGCCCTGATTTAGAAGGAGCCCAAATCAATTTATTAGCTCCCCTTTCTATGAAAATAGTTCTACTTCTTAGAATTTTGGACCAATCATTTTTTTGATCTAGGGAAAATATTGAAGAAGGAAAATTTTTCCATGTCATAACCCCTATTTTCCCATCTAAATCCTGAATGTAATCTTTTAGTTGTATCCCCTAGTTGACAGTTGTGTAATCAATTATTGATTGGAAATTGAAAGTCTTTTCTAATGATGGGAAACCATTCCATGAATCTTGCCAGAATTTTACAGACTCTCCATTGTGAACCTCCTAAGTGATATACCTAACTATCAACTTTCTACAATTTAATAAGAAGTTCCACATCACAGATCCTTGTGGGGGATTGGATATAGTGAGAATATGAGCTGGATCTATATTATCAAGATACTTACTTTGAATAATTTTACACCATTTTCCATGTGATCTTGTGTACATATGCCAAATCAATTTTTCTCCTAAAGAAAAATTTCTTGCCAATATATTATGAACCCCTGCCCCTCCTTTAATATTTTTTTTACAAATATTATGAAGAGATACTAGTGGAATTTTTCTTTTAGAGTCCATGTTTCCTTTCCAAAGAAAATATTTGATTGCCTTTTTTGTTTCTAAAATTACTATCCTTGGAGCTTTTAGAATTGCCATATAATAATTTTGGATTGATGACAAAATTGATTTTATAAATAAAATTCTTCCAGCAATAGATATCAATCTCCCCATCCAATATGTTATTCTAGATTTAATAGAAAGAATTATTGCATCCCAATAGTTCACTCTATTTTGACTTGCAAAAAAGATATTCCTAAGTATTTACAAGGAAAAACTAAGAGTTGAAACCCCATAATTTGAGAAATCTTGTCCTTTAACCCTACTTCTATATGAAATATATAAATCTTTGACTTATTTGCATTCACCATTTGACCCAAATTTAAAGAGTACATGTTTAGAACTACTTTAATCTGTCTTGCTTCTGCTAAAGAGGACATACCAAATAAAATGGTATCATCAGCAAACAAAGAATGAGTTAAAGATAGAGAGGTTGTGGAAAATTTAATTCATTTCCATTGGTCTTCCAAATGTTATTTTTTAATTGATCTGCTCAAGGCCTCAACAAGAATAATGAACAAAAAGGGGGATAAAGGGTCTCCTTTCCTCACTCCTTGAGAAGACTTAAATAAACTTGAAGGATTTCCATTTATAAGTACAAATAACATAGCACCTGACAAACAAGAATAGATCCACTTGCACCATTTTTCATGAAAACCAAACTTTTTCAAAATCTACAACAAAAATGTCCAATCCACCCTATCATAAGCTTTCATCATGTCTAACTTAACAATAAAAGATGGAATAGAACAAGTTGACATAGAGTGCAAGACTTCATGGGCTACAATTGCTCCTTCTACTATTTCTCTTCCTGGAACGAAACCCCCTGTTCCTCCAAGATTATACAAGGGATAATCTTGACTAATCTCAAATGAATAGCTTTTGTAAATATTTTATATATGGTGTTATAGAGAGATATGGGTCTAAATTCTGAGAAATATTGAGGTTTATTTACCTTAGGAATCAATGCAATATGATTTACTTTAAACTACTTTAACATTATCCTTGAACTTCTAGATTCCTCCAAAGCTTTCAATAAATTAGACCCAAAAAATTCCCAACAATTATGAAAATCAAATGGAGGTGAAACCATTAGGACTCGGTGATTTATTAGCAGACATTGAGAAGACTAAATTTTTAATTTCTTCCAAAGTGAAAGGTTTCATGAATTAATCATTTTCCTGAGATGAAACTAAAGAGGGAATATTTTGCAACATCTCTTCTCTCATAGATATCTGATTATTTGATGTTACTGCTGGTGCAGAAAGAAGGTTTGAAAAAAAAATTACCCCTTATTTTTGAATGTCCTCTTCTTTTGATAATATTTCCCATGTATCATTGTTTTCAATTGAAAAAACTGAATTCTTCACTTTTTTTGTTTGGGCAGATCTATGGAAAAACTTAGTGTTTTTGTCACCCTCTTTAAGCCACATCTCTCTTTATTTTTGACTCCAATATATTTCCTCTCGTATAGATAACTCTTCTCATTCTTCTTGAAGATTTTTTTGTAGCTCATAAGATTGAGGGGTAAGGCCCTAAGCAATAATTTCATAATTAACCAGGGATAATTGTTTGAATACTTGATCCTTTTGTTGGAAACTATTCTTGAAAATAGAAATATTCCAATTCTTTATTCTACCCTTCATATGCTTTAATTTTGAATAAAATGTAAACATAAAATTTTCATCTACTAAAGAAGCATGACACCACCATTGGTTTAATAGATCCAAAAACTGAGGATGATGAAACCACATCTTTTCAAACTTGAAAGAGGCTTTTGAATTTGAATTCAACTTTTTCTTTTGGATATCAAGAGACAATGAAAATGATCTAAGCCTATCCAAGGAAGAATTTCTGACATTAAAATAATATCTTGAGTGACCCAATTTGAGGTAACCAATGCCCTATCCAAATGCACAATAATTTGCAAAAAAAATTTACGTTTATTTGTTCAAGTGAAATTTCCATTTCCTGGCTAAATATCTAGTAAAGAATTGTTAAGGACAAAATAATTGCAATCTTCAACTGATTTTTGAGGAGGAATGATTTCCCCCTTTTTATCTTTCATGGAAAGAATTGCATTGAAATCACCCAATAATATCACCTTCTCAGCCTCAGAATGATCCAAAACTTGAGACAATTCATTCCACAAAATATTTTTCCCACTTGTTGCATTAAGTGCATAAATATTTAAAAGATAGAACTGAAGGTCAAACTATACTACCTTCATTAACTACCAATGTTGCTATGTTTTAATGATTTCCAATGACAAAGATTATGATTTCCACAAAATGATCATTCCCCCTAAAGCCCCCGGTGCCACTAACTGAGTTGATTTCCAGCCGACCCATTTACTTATTACCACTTCAAAAGATTGTTGAGATAACTTTGTTTCTTGTAATAGAATAATATTTTCCCCGAAAGCATCAATTTGATGCTTAATATGGGCTCTCTTGTTAGAGGAATCTATGCCTCTAACATTCCAAGATATAATCCTCATTGAATATTCAGAGAACTAGAGGCTCCCCTCAAATGTTTCTTTATACTACCATCTAAAGTTTGTTGCCTACTTGATGAAATTTCCTCCTCTAACTTCACTGCATTTGATTTTCTACCATGTTTACCAGGAGACTTTTGAGGAGGAGGGGACAAACACATAGTCTTCTTTATTGACAAAAACTGAGAAATCACAATATCATTACTTCCCCCTTCAAGATGATTACCAACATTTGTATAAGCATCTAACAAAGTATCCAATTTAGAAAGATTGTCCTTTTCTTCTACACTTGACAACTCAAAAGCAGAGTTGACTCCTTCATTTACCAAATCTAATACCCCAATAGGAGTAGCCACCTCCTCATCTATTTCATCAATAAAAGTGGAACCCCCCATAATTATAAAATTCTCAGAAAAACCCTCCAGATTTTCCAAATTAAGAAAAGACTGAAAATCCTTAGACTCAAAACTCTCATATACTTATTTGACTAGATTTCAGAATAAATTATTGAAGAAGAATTAGAACCAGAACTACCCCATACTAAATCTACAGTAATAATGCAAGCTTGTTGTAATGAGAGTTGGAAAAGTAGGGGAACATATAAATGCAAAGATTTGGAGTTAACAAAAATATGAACCTCTGCATACTACACTTTTGAAATTTTATGCTGAAAAGTTCTATGAGCTCTTCCTTTACTCAAAGCCCTTCTCAAAAACTCAGAAGGAGAAACTAAGAATCTAACTTTCCAACAATTAGCATGAAATATGTTAGAAGGAATCAGTCCTTTTGAAAGTAAAGAATTTTTCTCCTTAGCACAAGTTTGATCCAATTGCATCAAACTTGATCCTGAACTTCATGGAATATCAGCAAAGCTACTGGGAGCAAACAATTTACCCTTTCCTTTAACATTTCCAAATGTAAAATCCCCCAATTGGTCAATGATAGTAGAATGCACTTTAGGAAGTTCATACATGGGATCTTGTACCAAATTTAGTGTTTGAGAAGCATAATCAGAATCTTCTTTATTAAAATTTTTAGCTTGGTCCTTTAACCCTTTACAAGAGGAAGTAGGATGCCCCAAGATATGGCAATCCAAACAAATGTTTGAGGAATTTTCATAGAAGATCTCTTGATTATAGTCTCCAGAATTAGATAAGATTCTAATACTTTTAGGAAGATCTTTATTCATATCCAACAATACACAAAACCTAACTGGAAACTTTGGTTTTGTGAAAAATTCTAGATCGCGATTTAAAAAAGAATCAAGTTGATTGACTAAGATTTCAACAATGTCTTGCTCCCTATATTCCAAGGGTAAAGATTGCAATTGTAACCAGAAAGGAATGGATCTAATTTTCTCCTTCTTAGGGTTAAATTTAGGTACCTAGGGCTGCACATGCAAGCCATAACCCCCATAAACCCAGGACTTTACCTTAAAAATCACATCTCTAGCTTGCTTAGAAGAGAATAAAACAATAAAAAAACCATTTCCTTTGTCAATATAAAAAATCTGATTTGCACCTTCCCAATCATAATAGATTAGATCTTTCAGCTTAGAAATAGTACAATAAAATTGCCAGAACTTATAGATTAAAGTCGTTTGATGAAGATTCAATGATTGATCAATGAGTAGATCCTCTGAAAGTCTGACCATTGGAACCTCCAAAGACCTCCTATTTTTCTTCTTCTATTGCCATTGTTTCTTATTTACAAAACTTGGTCCATGATGAAAAGGGGAATGATGTTGCCTTTGATTTTTCCATTCTTTTGAAGGTCTAACCCCCATATCCACATTATTGGGAAAATTAGCAAGTGTAGCTTTGACCCCCAAATCTGCATTTTTAGGGAAACAAACAAAAGAGGAACCTTTCAAAGGAATATTGTTTGGAAAATTTGAAGAGATATGAACACCTTCTTTCAAAAATTCAAAAAAAATTTCCCTTGAAACACAAGAATCTGACAGAACTAAAGCCATAGAACTTCTTCGTTTAGCATTCAAAAGTTGAAGTGGAAGAACTCTATAACAATCTTCTTGTTTCCTAACTATATTATTGGGGAACGTAGATGGAGGAACAACAAAATCCCATTGAAGATTGTTAGCATTATCTGGACTGAAGGGGGCTCTAGATATTTCAAGAACCCTAGACCGAGAAGACGATTGAGAAGAATATTTGTGAGAGCCAACATAGGCTTCCAAATCAGATCCACAAATGTCAAAAGGTGGTTGAGCATCTCAATAGAGATTTTTCCTAGGCCATAATGATTTCACATTACCACGATAAAAAATTTCCCTAGCTTGGAAAACCCTATTATTAGAATCACCTCATGATGAAGAAAGAAAGCCCCCAGGCTTAAAATTTTCAGTATTCTTAGAATAGAAAGTATTTCATGAATGACGATGAGGAGATATACCATTAGAAACAACAAAATCCTTTGAGAATGGTCTCCTAGAAGGGAAAAAACCTCCATGAAACCTCATCAAAATCATAGAACGGCTTGGAAATTTTGAAAAATTATCATTAGAACGCTTGAACATGTTCTGAAAAGTATGGTCCTCCATTTCGAGAACCCCATGGTACCGCAAATTAATATTATTGTTAACACTTGAATTAGTGATAATTTTTTAATAGTATCGACCCATGATTGGATAATAAGGTTAATATGTCAAGGTTGCAATATTAATAATAACGATGTAGTATGAGATTAAACAATAATAACCTTATTAGTTAATTGAAATGAAAACAATATCTATATTGATTAGATTCGAGTTAATAGTACCAATTGTCTTGAATTAAGTGTTAACACAGGCATGTTGTCAGTAAGGAAACAATATTACCATTATGACTAGTTCTAAAATAGCCCAAAAACAAATACATGATTAATCGATGTGGATTTTAGAAAAAGTATTATCTCTAATATTAAGACCTTAGTGAATGGAAACATCAATGCTAATTTAGTGATCAACGTAGATTATTGTAATCCTTCAGATTTATTGGTCAATTGATAGATAATAGTCTTACCATTGACCCATCTAGTTAGTAATAGTAAGGGTGATGATCTTATAATTCTAATAAAATATTCCTTTGCCATTGGCAAGTTATTTATTTGAGGATAATTTTATCCTAATTAGTGATCAAAATGGCTTAAGACATAAAATTACTATTTTTAATATTAAAATAAAGAAAATAAATAAATTCTAATGCTTCCTAAAATCCCTAGAGTACTAGGGTAAACCTTCTCACATGAGATGAGTGAGATGTACTCTGCTCATCGAATCACCCTCGCTTCCCACACCATGCCCTTGGGGGACATGTCAATGATGATGTTGCATACACAACCCGTTTGAAACATATAGTTTAGATACCATGATTAAGCATGGTTAGCAATTAGTAGTGGTTTACATGTTAAAATATTTCAAAAAAAGTTAGTTATGTCATTGTCCAATGTGTAAAATTATGGGCATGACAATATCACCATGTAAAAAGGAACTCTTCATATCCATCTAATACACTGGCCATCTTTGAGATCCAATAATAGAAAGTATAAGGTGAATTGAATCCATGTTGGCTACAAGAGAAAATTTATCTAAGTAGTCAGTACCCTCAACCTATAAAAATCCCTTAGCTATAAGATGTCCCCTCTACCTCTCAATGGAGCCATCAATTGCATACTTGGCATGGTAGACCCACTTGCATTGAACCATCTTTCTACCCTTAGGAAGATAAACTAAATCCCATGTATTATTCTTCATCAATGAACAGTACTCCTTTTCCATAGTATTATCCCACTTTGGAATACCAAAAGCCTCTAAAAAGATTTATGGATTTGGAGATATAGAATGAATCAAGATAATGTTATTACAATTCTATTATTGAGTGTGTCAAGAGGTCATATGATCAACAACTAAAGGAACAACCTCCTCAATAGTACCATGGGCTCACTTTGGAAAAACATGAGTGGTAGGAGGTGGAAGTGGTGGTGGATTGTAAGAGTTGGAGATATTAGCTCGACACCCAGGAACACTTGCAAAAACAATGATAAACCTTCCACAAGAGGATATGCAAGAATGAGCTTGCTTGATATTAAGACCTCTCAAATGATAAGGTATATAGTATGATACAAATGATACAATAACCCTCCTTATATATGAAAGGGTGAGATACAAGATGCATTAAGATGTTGCCATGTGTCTTGATCTAACAACTTGTGACAACATATAAACCCTAACTAACTACCTAGGGAATGATGAACTGATAGAGATAAGTTCTAGAAAAGACAACTCATCTTCTAGAAGGAATCTTATCTCCTAAAAACATGGAAAGGGTAATGACCCCATTATTAAATGAAGACCTAAGTTAACCTATGCTAGTGTAATAAATAATTAATTACACTAACACCCCCCATAAGTGCAAGTTAGGGAGGAAATGAAAATGTAATGATTATGCAAAGATGACAATGATGGGTCCTGACAATATGATGGCCATTTTAGGTACCCATTTACAAATGAAGATGAAATGCAAAAAATCTCCCAAAAATAGAGTAAAGGGGAAAACCCAATGGGAAGAAAACCCCTCTCCAAAAAGGAGATGAAATGCAAAAAATCTCCCACAAATAGAGTAAAGGGGAAAACCCAATAGGAAGAAAACCCCTCTCCAAAAAGGAGATGAAATGCAAAAAAGTAAGAAAGGATGGGAAGGATGGAGGACTCCCAAATACCCCCCAAGTACAAAATTCGTTACATGGATACAATACAATCAATGGCCCCCCCATAGGGAGGAAATAGAGAAACTAACTAGCCCTCCCAGAACATGTGATCACCTGCAAGAATGGTAAGTTCCTGTAGACAAAATATGATCCAATGTCGACAAACAACTTGTCTCCCTTTCAGAAGAAACAAAACCAAGTGCAAGTGTAGGGATGTTTCTCATTCTAGATAGGAATTGAAGGAAGGAAGGATGATTATGGATGTTGATGATGTCTTTGAAAGTTGCTAATGTGTCTCCTTGCTTGATAAGTATGAAGATGCCACAATCAAATCAGGTACATGCCCAATCAATGAATAAGGTGACAAACTAGGATGATGTAGATACTAATGTTGAACAAGATCCAAAGATTCTGATAGATTGACATCAGGTGTTCAATGGTTTTTATCAAACAGGAGAGATATCCCCTCAAATATGTCCTCCAAATCTGAAATGTGAGACTCCACAAACAAGGATGAAATTTTTGATAGATAGGAATTCCAATTAGGAAGACAATGAGATATTGATTGTAATGAATCACTAGATGTGCTCATTGACTCATCACCATGAGAATGTTCCTATTGATAATGAATGATAGGAGTCTCAATCAATGACTCTGCACAAGGAATCACTAAAGGTGAAGGTACATCAACTGTCTTTGATGGAGAAGCATGAGCATCAGAAGAACCCTCTTCATCCTCATCATCATGTGAAGATTCAAAGTATTCCAAATATTCAAACTCCTGCATAGTATCAACATCATAGGGTATCCTATTTGAAAGATGAAGAGGCACAAGACAATCTGAAATGGGATCATCTGGGAATGGTTGAGTATCATGATCTCCATGTATCTCCAAAATTTTAGTCCAAAGAGTGTGAGGTTAATCACAAAGATCAACACTTTTAAAAGTGGAAACATCAATATGCATTGCAATGACTCCTAAGACATGATCCCTTTTCCAATTCCAAGAAAATTTCTTACTATTATTACTAGGAGGGGGAATAATACTATACAAATGTGGCAATAAATGAAGCCATCAGAGATGGGTGATGATACCATCTCTCCATTGTTTATAATTTCCCCTTTTCAACATGATCAAAGCAGGATGAAATGAAAAACCCATAATGAACTATGAATGATCTCCAAGATTACAAAGAAAATATCATTCAAAATAAAATAGAAACTCTGAAATATGATATATACTACAAATGAAGTCTTCCCAAACTGATAAAACCTCTCCAAGACTCTGAATGTTCAAGTAATTAGTCAAAATGCCAAATGTGAAAAATGCTGAATAAATAATACCTAGTGTTGAATCTATAGAATTTGCATGGAAATAATGATAGAGCTCCTAAATACCTTTCAAACGCAACTTGAATCACCAAAATCAGAGAAATTGACTGAAAGTTATGAGCTCAAAGGTCAAAATGGGAGATCTGACTTCAAACAGAAATAAATATTATAGGAATAAAATCTAATAATAATTTGTGTACCATTGGATAGAGCTCAGAACCATCTTTCCAACGATTTCTCGTTTACGAAAATCTGATACCCGAGTCAAAAATTATGGCAATTTTTAGAAAACTACCTAATTAAGACATGATGGGGCTTCCATGATGGTCATTTGGAAGTTAAATTTAAGATAGTCGCCCAATTTTTTTTTAAAATCACCAAAAAATAAATTTACCTCAGAATATGAAGTATTCTGTATGAAAATGGGGGCTTTGGGCCTTCCGTATGCAATGGAAGGGTCGGATTTCACCCAATTTTCTTCATAAATTCACCCGAGATGCAAACCCTCCTACCATACAAAAAAACACCAAGATCTTACAGCCATAGCTCAATCCTTAGATTTGGGAAGCATCTTGTAGGAAGGGCTCTGATACCATGTAAGAGCTGGAGATATTAGCTTGACACCCAGGAGCACCTACAAAAACAATGATAAACCTTCCACAAGAGGATATGCAAGAATGAGCTTGCTTGATATTAAGACCTCTCAAATGATGAGGTATATAGTATGATACAAATAATACAATAACTCTCCTTATATAGGAAATGGTGAGATACAAGATGAATTAAGATGTTTCCATGTGTCTTGATCTAACAACATGTGACAACATATAAACCCTAACTAACTACCTAGGGAATGATGAACTAATAAAAATAAGTTTTAGAAAAAACAACTCATCTTCTAGAAGGAATCTTATCTCCTACAAACATGGAAAGGGTAATGAACCCATTATTAAATGATTTATTTAATAACACAACCTAAGACTAAATCATCAATTGAAGACCTAAGTTAACTTATGCTAGTGTAATAAATAATTAATTACACTAACATGGACCAATACCATCATCTAAAGTATCCTCTAGTGCAAAGACATCCTCATGAAATGAAGAAGGTGAAGTAGGTAGTAAGGAAAGAAGAAGTAGATGGAGGATCCATTTGTGTGAAATAATAATCAAATTGGACATCGCTATGATAATAACATCTCTAATCATAGGATCAAACAATCTATAAGCTTTCGCATCCTCACAATAGCCAACAAAGATTAATGGTTTCCTCTTCTTCTTCATTGTCTTGCATCAGCCATATCATATGAATACCCAAGTCTCACTACCTCTAAAAAAGGAAATATTAGGCTTGATATTGGACCAAGCCTCCTTTGGATTAATATTCTAAACTACCTTGTGGGGAGTGTATTTCTAAATATTATTGACATAATTAATTGTTTGAACCCAAAATATTGGGGCCATAGATCAAGATTGAAGTGTACAATTTTCTATCTCCCTTACTGGTCTTTTCTCTCTTTTACCAACACCATTCTATTAAGGAGTATAGGGAGTCAAATATTGAAGTTGAATACCATGCTCAATGAAGTAGTTGAAAAATTATTGATTCACATATTACTCCCATTATCTATGTATATATGTCAAAGAACCAGAATGGTTCTCCATGAACACCTTAAAATTATTGAAAGTGGTGAAGACGCCACTCTTGTACTTTCTTAAGTACGCCCATGTGTGATGAGATAAATCATCAATGAAGGTGACTACATATATGTCTCCTAAAAAATGAGTTGGAAATAAAATGAGGTCACTATAAAACGAACTCAAGTAGGGTAGTAGAATAATGGACCTTACCATTTGGAAAGGGTTCCTAATGATGTTTTTCAAGAACATAATTTTAAAAAACCCTCTATGCAGAAACCTTAGGAATTCTTGGTACCATATTCTTAATACTCAATTGATAAACATACATGTAATTAAGATGTCCAAACCTCTCATGCCAATTTTTTTTCAAAGAGCCATAATGGGAAAAGTGTGATGCACCACAAGATGACTCAAAAACATGAAACATGTATAATTGAGACCCATGATTTTCTCTGCCTAAAAAAACAATCCTCTCAAAATGATGTATTTATCAAATAAATAAATTATGTAGTGAAAACTCAATTGTCTTTCTATCAACAATAAGAAAAAATTGGTAAACCGATAGAAGATTAGTTAAAATCTCAAGAACATAGAGAAAATACTTAATGCAACCCTCTATCAACTAGATTGTACCTGACTCCAAGAATAGAATATGTGAAGAGATCCCCACTAAATTTGAGTAGTGCTATCAAAAAGAGAATCAAGAAGATCATGTGAATGATTTATGTGATGTGAGGCTCCCAGTTCAATGATCCAACTATTTGTGGATGAATCCAAACATCTACTTACAAGTGCATGTCCCTTATTAGGTTTGGAAATATCAATGTTGTATTTCTTCATTTCCTCTTCCAAAGCTACAATCTTTTAATAACAAAAATTACTATTATGATTTTACAATCCAAATAAGTACATGGTCCTCTAGTTTTCTTCTTTGACTTGAAATTATTATTTCCTAATTGTGAAGAGGATGTAGCTTGTGTATCAGTGTTATTTTTTTCTTAGATGATTTCTCATTTAACGATGTTGATCCTACCTTAGGTTTATTAGAACACTTCTTAGCTTTTCTCTTAGATGACTCAATGACTAGTCCTTGAATTTTTGAAGAGGTGATATCATCCATGGAGATTAACTTAAATTGTTCTCATGTTAGTCTATCATAAAATTATTCAAAAGTAGGCATTATAATTTTCGTTCCACGAGCATCTATTATAGAGTATAAGGTAGAAGTAAAGGATTGATAAGGGCCTTTTAGCTTTGACAAAATCAAGAAGACACACTTTCTATTTTTTTAACACAACCCTTAATTCAAGAAAGTAGGACTTAAATTGGACTAATAAGTGTTCAATAGAAGGAAATACATTAGGACATAATGTTTATAATTTAGCATCCAATTGAAGTATTTTAAATTCATCAACAAAACTAAATAGGTCATTAAAATTCTCCCACAATTGCTTAAGATTTGTACAATTAGCAAGGTAAAATTGTAAGTTTTTAGATACATGGAGACCAATTATGCTCATTGCCTCATGTAATCTCTTTTTAATAAGTAAACTATTCAAAATCCCTTGTAAATTATATTTGTTGTCCATTTACCATTTTCTATAATCCCTTAGATTGAATAATTTTCCCGCTTTCACTTTTTATGTGTAAAAATTATGTGGAGTTAACAAATCAATTATTGGATCCATAATGAACACACAAAGAGGCACTTGAATTTTTCCTTAAAAACCTTCCAAAATTGGATTAAAACTAAAACTTGACCCCCCAAAAAAGACGCAGGACAAAATGTATGAATTTGGTGAAGTTTGGATGCCAAATCAATTCATAGATATTTTAAATTTGTTAAAAAATTGGCTATCCAAAACTTAAACTTGATTACAAATCTGAAATGCTTGCAAAATTTTGATAAATTTAAAAAAATATCAATTTTTTATAACCGGGGTGTAATTTATGCCTCGTTAAAAATTACACAAAAACATTGATTTTTCAAAGGTAAAAAGTAACTTTAAAAAGTTCAATTTTGAGAAATGATTGACACCATTGTGTTAGCAACTGAACCAACTTCTTGGCGACTACAAATATTGCAAAAAATACCCCCCATTTCCAATTATGAAAAAATTAAAAAAAGACCCCTTATTTCAAATATAAACATGTTTGCAAAACTGTTATTAGCTATGCTAGTCATCAACATTGTACAAAAAATAAATGTAATATTAAATATTAGCAAAAAATTCTAACATATAATAGAAAATATTGACCTATATAACAATGAACATTAATTTCTAACATAAAGTGGTGGTTTGAATGTTGGTTGATTCTATGGTGAAGGGTATGTTGAAGCCCAAATAGAGCCTCGTATTGTTCAAACAAAAAATGGAAAGTATACACTTCCCATAGAGGAGGTGCTAATTGTAGTGATAGTTTGCAAGAAAGGCAACATATGGACTGAACCAAAGGTGGCCTTGGAGATGTAGTCATTCATGCTAAGAGGCCACACCCATGATAGAGGGTGGGAGAATAGAAACTATTTCCTCCACCACTACAGAGCATGCATTCCTTGTGAATCCTCAAGCAATATTTTCTTATAATGGACCTAATTCTTCATGCCAAAAATCCATGAAGGCAATAGCATCAATTTTTGGTCTTCACCAAGGAGAAAATGTGAGATATTTAACCTGAAACCTACACATGGGTGTTGTTGTAGAGATTCCTTTGAGGTTATTTTTTTGAAAAAAGGGTAAAAATTTATTCCAACAAAGAAAGTACCAAAAAAAAACCAATTAGAAAAGAGAAAGGCAAAGGCATCAAAAGACATCCGCCCACCAGAAAACCACGAACCACAAACCGACCAACCACCAAACAAAGCCTAGTCAAATATCAACCATATCCTCCTAAAACAAGATTTTGTAATTTTTGAGCACAGTCCCTGGGAAGCTGCTCCCTTTCATCCACCTTCCAGTCATCTATAAACTTCGAAGCCCATTTAGAAAGACTATTAGCCACATTATTCCATTCCCTAGGAATGTGAACAAAGGCCACCATCTCAAGGGGGCTACAAATCTGGTGAATATGTCACATCAAAGAGGGCAATTGGTAGTTCAACCCATCAACATACTACATGTTTAATATGTTAATCACAATTTGTGAGTCAGATTCACATATGATTATGTTCCATCCCAGTGCACAAGATTTTTCCAAAGCAACAAGAATAGCTAGAGCCTCCATAAGAGTATTAGATTGGATGCCATAATATTTGGAGAAGAGAAAGAGGACAACACCAAAACTATCTCTTCCCAACCCCCCCACACCAGGAAAACTAGGATTTCCCCTAGAAGAACCATCAATATTAATTTTCACAGTTCTAGCCAGAGGCGGGGAGCATCTACCTTCTCTTCGAATTTTCCTTTGGGGCCGCCTTCTTCCCATGGAGCAATACTTCTTCAAATTGACACTACTCAAACCCAGACCTTGAAACACCATAGCCTCCTCAAAAGTCAAAGGAGCACCAACATCACATTTATCTGAATTAGTCTCTTGAAGCATACCAAGAATACGCTACCAAAATTGATCCACCACTATCTTTTTTATCTTGGAAGATCATGTGGTTTCTCTCCAGCCAAATCTACCAAATAATTCACAAAGGCCCCACAACCCAAGCCATCTAGAGAGGGAATGAAAGGGAAGGGTGTCTCCCCAAAGACCTCCAAAACTCCAGAAGGGATGAGGCATGCACACAAGGGTGTCTCAAAACTATCCACCACAAATTCCAAATAAATATGGAGAAATAACATTAGAAGAAAACATGTGAAGAAGTCTCTTCACTATTGCCACATAACAAACAAATAGACGGCCCCCAAAAGCCCCTCTTCAAAAAATTGTCCCAAGTAAGACATCTATTATGAGCCACTAGCTAGAGATATAAGTTGCACTTAGGCCAAGAAAACTTGTTCCAAATATATTTCCACCAAGGGATTTCAACCTCCCCATACTTTCTCCTATCCAATTCACAATACCCAGAATCCACCGAGAAAACCCCTCTAGGATGTGGGGCCTAGGCCCCAATACATCATCTTGTTGTAAAGAGCAACAAAATCTCCCAGCTAAAATATTACCCAGCTCTGCACAATCCCTGAATGAGCCCCCAAGAGGCCAAAGGTGGCACCCTTCCCATCTATGCACCTCCACCTAACCCTTCCACTCAACATATTTAAAATCACTAACTTTCAACCATCTAGCTTCCACGAACTAAGAACCCACTTCACACATATGGGGATGAGAAGAGAATAAAGAGGGATAACCATCCCAAGAATTAGGCTAGAAAGGAGAATCTTCCCCCTTGTGAAAAATATAGAAGAAACCCATCTTAATCAAACTAGCACCTCATTTAAGAGTGCCCCAAATCATGGACCCCTTACCCTCTAGAGGGTAATGAGGGATGTCCCTTTTTTTGGCCCCTCTCAAATATTTTTCCTTAAGGATCTTAGCCCAACTTTAATCTTTGCTAACACACCAAATCTAGTAAAGCTTGGTCACCAAATCTTGATCAATAAGGGTTGTCTTATGAAGGTCCAAACTACCCTGATGAATAGGCCTACAAATAGTCTCCCACCTAACCAGACTCCACTTCTTGGAATCCAAGCTTACCAACCAGAGAAACTATCTAGAGAGCACATCAAGATCTCTAATGAAGCTTGCTAGAGCAACATGAACCATACACTTATAGATGGGAAGAGCTTGAACCACAGCCTTGAGGAGCGTAATCCTCCCAACAAAAGACAACCACCTAAAATTCCAATGACTAACATAATTCTTGAACTTGTCCAAAATAAGCTACCAAGAACTTCTTGGCAAAGGGGACACAGAGAGAGGAAAACCCAAATACATCAAAGGAAGGTTACCAATCTGAAATATGAGAATGCAAATAATCCTTGCTTGAATACAAGGAGGATTATTGAAGAAACAAATCAAATGTTTCCCTTCATTAATCTTTTGCCCTAAAGTAGCAAGATAAGTATCCAAAGTCTGCTTGAATTTGTACACTTCCCTAACTTTGGCCAACCCCATAAAAGTATTATCATCCACAAATTGAAGATGTGTCTACAGAACTAGACCTTCACCCCAAGACCAACCCTGAATCAAACCTTGACTCTAATGAGTCTTAAGAAACTTGCCCAAACCTTCAAGAATCAAACCCTGACTCCAATGAGGCCCCTAGGAGCCCCAAACAAAGAAGAAGGAACACCATTAATCAAAATAGAGTACAACATCGACATGACACAACTCATCACCAAACCCAAATGCACACAAGATCTTGTAAAGAAAGGACCATCTGACTCGATCATAAGCCTTAGCCATGTCTAGTTTGATAAACATGGCCCTCTCTTTAGAAATTTCCATGGAGTGAATCGCCTCAGTCAGAATCACAACACTATTTTGAATATGTCTTCTAGCAACAAAACCCCATGCTCCTCAAAGATGATATTATTTAACCAAGGCTTCAATCTCTCAAAAATCAACTTAGTAATGATCTTATAGATGATGTTGCATAGAGAAATTGGCCAAAAATGATCAAAATAATTAGCCCACTCACACTTAGGGATAAGAGCCAAGAAGGTTGGGGTCATATCTTTCAACATTTGTTTACTAACCTGGGATTCTTACACCATCGCCAAAAGATCCCACTTGATAATCTCCCAACATTCCTTAAAAACTCAATAAGAAACCCATCTATGCCTGGGGCCTTGCCTTTTTTCATACTAAAAACAACCTCCTGAAGCTCCTTAAGAGAAGTTGGCCGAGAGAGAGAAATATTGGCTTCATAGGAAACCACAAAGGGAATACAAGCCAAAACCTGATTCACATGTTCCAAATCCTGAGGACCATCCTCAAAGAATAAAGAAGAGAAGTAACCAATAGCTTCTTGGGAGATTTCTTGAAAAGAGAATAGTTGACCACCCTGAGAAGACATAATAGAGGAGATTAGATTTTCATGTCCCCTAGCTTTGATAGAGTTGAAAAAGAAGGCATTATTCTTGTCTCCTTCCTACAACTAATCAATCCTTGATTTTTGCTTCCAAAACAACTCCTCATGCAATTCCCATTGAAACAGCTTCTCCAAAGCATCTGCTTTCACCTTAAGGGAGTCCCAAGTAATTCCATGGTCTCTATTATGCCTAGAGATATAATCTAAATGATCTTGAGTTGCTGATTTTTCCTGAAAGACATTACCAAAGCATTCCCTATTCCATTTTTTCAGCTTAAATTTCACAAACTAGAGCCATTTCAAAAAAGTGTACATACCTGTCTCATGTGAAGTTAAACCATTTCACCACCACACCTTGACATGGTCCTATAGAGAGGGATCACACAACCACATTAACAAAAATTTGAAAGAAGGATTCTTGGCACTTTCCTGACCATGGGCAAAAAATTTAATTGGCCAATGATCTGAACCACACCAATCAAGAATTTGAGAGTTGGAACTCCATTGATTTCCAACCCAAATATTGGAAACCAAAAATCTATCCAATCTTTCAGAGATACAATCTACACCACATCTCCTATCAATCCAAGTAAATAGACCATTAAGAGCCTTAATATCTATCGAATTCACCTAGTTAATGCTATTGTTAAAAAGAGATGAAGAGGGATCCAAATGATCCAAACCCTCTCACTTCTACTCAAGATTGAGAATAGAATTAAAGTCCCCAACTACAATCCAAGGAACCAAAGGAGCCAAAGATCTCACATACCTTAAATGATCCCACAAATGAGATTTACCAGCCAGGTCAGTAGGAGCATAAATATTAGAGAAAATAAAAATTTCCCTAGAGTTGAAGCTTGAAGCAACCATGGATAAATAAGATCTACTTGCAATCCACTATAAGGGAGAGATCATTTGTGTGTCCTAGAAGTACACAGTCCCACCAACACTTCCCTGAGAACCAATGCATTGACAACAATCATGCCACCAAAGCTTGGAATAAATATTATCCATACCGTCAACAAATAACTTAGATTCTCAAATAAAAACCATGTCAGGGGAATGGGCCTTAATTATTTCCCAAAAAACCTTTTGTTGAGGGATATTATTCAAACCCCACATATTACAAGATAGAACAATCATTTATGGGGTTTAGAAAAGTGGGAATCAGGATGCTTAACAAAGCCTGACTCCACTAAAATCTCACCCACCATCTTGATTTTGTATGGTCTTTCTTCCTTCCAACCTTGGAAGGCTTCTTTGAGTTCTCGTTCTTGATTTTTTTCTAATGTAGTCCCAAAGGAGAAGAAGTAGGAATACCCTTAACCAAATCATGAACATAACCCAACTCCTTTGAATCCATACAATCTATAGGAGGATTAGGATCACCCCCCAAACCTATTGGGATAGTTGGTAACATAGAGGATTCCATGACCTAGTCAAGAGGAGTTAAAGTGCCAAACTCCCCACCAGGAATACCATTCCCTTCCATGTGTGAATCCAACAACTTCTCCTCACAAAAATTATCAATGGAAATAACATTATTATGAAGCAACTCTTGTTGGTCCAAATCTTTGAGGGCTCAAAATTATTAAAACTCACATCCTCCTACTTGTCCTTAATAGTTATTCTTTTTCCCCTACCCTTCTTACAAGATTTTACTAAAGTATGTTGAGAAATGTTGGTCATCCCAGATAAGAATCTAAGATCTGAAGTGTCTTTGGTAACTTTAATTTTAATGATATTGCCTCAAAAACATGTACAACTATTTCACAAAGCAAAATCAGACACAGTTTATTTCCCACATTAATCCTTCTGAGAGAAACTTATGCAAATTTAGTTTCAACAACAAACATTAATAGATTCTAACCAAGAAACATGAAACATGAAAGATGAGATAGAACACACAAATTTATGTGGGGAAAACCCTTTCGGGTAAAAAACCACACACTCCAAAAGCCCAGATCACCATTGTATTATTCATGCAACAAAACAGTTACAAATACAACTCAGGTACTAAGCCTTTATAGAGATTACATCTTGTTTCATTCTATAGACAAACTAGACAACATGACCCCTCATACAATCTTCACACTGCTACAGTATTGTCATAGATCATATAGTGAAGAAACCATCTCTCATGGAACTCTGATCAACCTCTCAAGTGTTTACAAACCTTACTCTGTTACAACACTCTCTCGCAACATATAGAGAAAATTCACATAGAGATAAGTTTCACATTCGATCCACACATAGAGGAAGGATTCACCTCCTTCAGAACAACATTCTTGACCTCTCTCACTAACCTCCTTAATCATCAAACATTAAGAGAGTTTCATGTTGTTCACACACTCAAACAGTATTTTGATCTCCCAATGGTCACAATAGTCCAACTTCCAATGGTTTACATTATACTTCTCCCATTTTTCCACAACCAACCATGTAGGATAGTCATTCAGTCATCCAAGTCAGTGTCCTTCATCTAGCTAGATAAATTCAAATGCCCGCTGCTCTACCGTAGCCAAGACACAACACCCTTGCGGTGTGGCAGTGACTACATTGCACCAATACAAGCTCTTCCAAGTCCTATCATGGTGTGGTGGTATACCACACTACTCACTAGGTTGAAGTTTCCTGTGGTATGATGGTATCACCACACTACCACAACTCTGCATGAAAGCTCCTACGGTACATCGGTATCACCATGCTATTGCCAGACAGTCACAAGGCTCTCACGGTATGGCGGTATACTGCACTACTAGTCAACTATGGAAAGATTCCCACAATATGGTGATATACACCGCACTACCATGTCTCAGCCAGAAGGCTCCCATGGTATGGCAATAACCATGCTACCACACCTCTCTCACCATTAATTGGTGGTACAATGGTACAAGCATGAACATAACAATTATGCAATTTAGCCAGACATCTCAATAGTCGTATCGACATTGCTCTCTTAGAGGTTTAGACCAGTGGGATTGAGGCAAACAATTCCAAGAATATCCCACTTGATGAAAATCACACTAGCACCTCCATAGCACTCAAGAACTACTAATATCATGCTAGAACCACCAGTTCAGACCCTATTTAATAGCATTCAGGACACCCAACCAAAAAATTTCCATAGATAATAGTCTACCAGACAATCTGCAACAAAATGAAGTATCCAACTACAACTAATTGTCCAAGATTGTAACCAATGATAGTCATCCATGAAACCACAAAGATCCAAACATGCTCTCATGCTCCATCAAGACTTCTACAATAGCATCTAAGATGTCCACCATTCAGGAAACAAACCCTGTCATCCTCCAACATGCCACCTATGGAAGAAAGGAACAAGCCAAGGTGAATATGCACCAGAACGATGAACACAATAAAAATATCCCAGTGATATCAACAACAAGACATTTCCATCACTCCAAAAACAAGATAAAAACATCAGCTAGAGCAACAATCAAACTGACTGCTTCTATGCAACTGATAAACCCACGTGACTGAAAATAGAACCCACAACAAGTTCTAGTACATCCAATCATCCATACCTCAAAGGTATCATAAATTAGTAAACTTATGTCCCAGGCATAACCAACCCATGTACTTACAACTACAAGCTCAACATGTATAAAAAGTTGATGAAGAACAAACATTTTCAGGAACTCACATTGCATGAGTCATGCCAAAAGTTGAAACAATTTTAAAGGGAAAAACAAGTCTACCAATCTACAACACAAGTGTAACCATGTAGTACCAAGGACCCAACTCCACACTAATATGCAAAACCTGCAAACAAGTTGCTGCAAGAAAAACATCTCTTCTAACTAGTCTGCACAACTCTTCCATGTACTCCACATCCAACAAAGAAAACAATTTTATGTGAAACCACATATTCAAAAAGATCAGAAGACCAAAGAGAATCTATAAAACATAACATGTAGCACGTCCTTCTACAAAACACCTCCAAGTATCAGCTGTGTCAAGTAGTATCTTCTTTACATCCCCAACAAAAAATCCTTAACAACACTCAACCAATTAAATCACATGAAAGTAAGCTTCTTAGAGAAGATCAAACTAATTTACAAGAAATCAGCCCACTACTATCCCCCCATGATCATCATAAATGAAAAATTTACACCAAGGAGATAACCAAGTTGTCCATATTTCATAATTAATCCTCCAGAACCATCTAACCATAGATCAAGATCCATTAATGAAAGAAATACATAACACACCTGAGAGAAACAATGGGCACTACCTCTCAAGTTATAAACTACCGATAAGACCAAGAGTGGGAAAGAGAAAGTTCCTCCAAGATATCCAAGTAAAAAAGACTCATCCATGCACTATCTCCTCATAGGTCTTTATTGAACTCATGTTCAATCAAGGTGTAGGCTCCTTAGACTTTCTACTAGAAAATTCAACAAGAGCAATCATTCAATACACTTATCTTATCTCAAGAGAAATTCAGCCTCACCTTATTCTCCATGTATCCATGAGAACTTGCAAACAATCACCTCATGCCAAACTCCAAATGCAACACAACAACATCATGAAGTATCAAGAAAATGATCAATGCACCCAAAACACAAAGAATATACCAAAATCAATGTCAAAGATCCAACTATAGAATCAGGAACTTAACATGACATCATGATCTTTTCATCCCCTCTTAGGAAATACTATGTTTCAAGTGAAGAAACCAAGGTCTCAAGAAAAATGCTCAATATCAAAAATCCAATGCAAAAGCAAGAGTATACCATGACATAAAACAAACAAGCTCTAAAACAATATCTCTTTTCAAGCACCATCAGCACCTCAACCCAAAGAACACACAAGTCCTCCATGGTTTCAAAATGCTAACCATCTTCAAATAGTGGCCCTACAAATGTGAAAGAACCCTTCTATAGCAACAGGATCAAAGATTTCCTCCTAGTAACATCTACAAACTAAAGAAGATAGGTTATTAATAGTCACTACTAAAGCTCCCACTGAACAGTGATACCAAGCTTTCCAAGCATCATGACCAAGCATCTCAAAAATTGAAAAAGAACTTCCAGGTCCACAAACATATAGTTGTACTGCTAATTATCCCAAGTAAAACCAAGATCTCATAAGTAAGGAGATTCACCATGCTATAGGACTCCATAATTCACTTATCATCCATCATCTTAACCTCAAAACAACCACACCAATGTACAAGTGACCACAAACACGACCAACTTACAAGCTACATAAACACTTAATCAAATTGTATGGATATAGAAAATCCACTTCTAGGTTGTCCCACTACAAACATATGGGTAAAGACAACCCACAACATTGCACAACCTGTAGATCCAATTAATGAAACGTGACTCACAATCAAATCAATGTCTTGCACAATATGAGGTCTCATAAGAGAAAAAACATGTAGACACCCTCACTTAAACACCAAATCAAGTACAAATCTTATTTTCCAATTATGTCCACACCAAGCACCAAAGTCTAGGAATCCATCAAGCATTACCATAGAACGATGAGTGACTAATCACATACCAAACATTTTTTATGCAGAGAAATAATCACACCTTCTCTCACCATGCACAAAGCATGCAAGTAGAGCTGCAAATATCTCATCCAGTAGAACCCTAAGGAAGAAGGGGTCTAGAAAATAGCTCTTCAGCAGATCCACAAATCAACAAGTTTTCTTGACCATGTAAAGCCTGCAAAACCATAAAAACATGCAAGTACAATTCATCCTTATAAAGGAACAACAATTCAAGAACCCTAGGCCCATTTCAAGCCAGCTCCAAAACCACCAATATGCACATGCATCTGAGAAAGAGAAAGGCTATTTTAGAAGCTTTCAAATCATCTAATGATTAAATCCATAGCCTTTATGCATTCGAGGTTAACATAAAACAATGCCTTCCAACACTAGGAAACACCACCCAACATAAGCACTCTCTTCCATGGCTGAGAAATAACCCATGCCTCTGCATATTACTAGGGAGCCTCTCACATAGACACCCAATATGAAATATTTACTGCTACACAACCGCGAAGCAAACAAATCCACCTCATACATCAAGGTAATACCACTTCCAACTAGGAGACACAAATCACAACAATTCAACATGACCAACTTCATTTTCTCCATCTTCACTAGCCTTCAAGCTATGTGTTATCTCTAACTACCACAAGACTTCCACTCACCAAAGGATCAATACATCAACTAATTCCTCCAGATTTCCTCAAGCCTAATAGACTAAGAAATCTTCATAGGAGAAATACCCAGAACCAACAACCACAAAAAGGCTTTGATACCACTTGTTGGGAAATGTTGGTCATCTCGGAAAAGCATCTAAGATCTATAGTGCCTTTGGTAACTTTAATTTAAATTAGTTTGCCTCAAAAACACGTACAACTATGTCACAAAGCGGAATTAGACACAGTTCATTTCCCACATTACTCCATATGAGAGAAACTTATGCAAATTCAATTTCAACAAAAAACATTAACAAATTCTAACCAAGAAACATGAAACATGAAAGATGAGACAAAACAAACATATTTTCATGGGGAAAATCCTTTCGGGTAAAAAACCCCACATTCCAAAAGTCTAGATCACCATTATATTATTCATGCAACATAATGGTTACAAATACAACTCAAGCACTAAGCCTTTATAGAGATTACATCTTGTTTCATTCTAGAGACAAACTGGACAACATAACCCCTCATATGATCTTCACACTGCTACAATATTGTCATACAACATACAATGTAGAAACTATCTTTCATGGAACTCTAATCAACCTCTCGAGTGTTTACAAACCTTACTCTGTTACAACACTCTCACTTAATACATAGCAGATTCACATAGAGTGAAGTTTCACATTTGATCCACACAGAGAGGAAGGATTCACCTCCTTCAGAACAAAATTCTCATTCTCTCTCACCGACCTCCTTAATCATCAAACATTAAGAGAGTTTCATTTTGTTCACATGATCAAACAGTTTGTTGATCTTCCAATGGTTTACATTATTCTTCTCCCATTTTTCCACAACCAACCACATATGACAGTCATTTGATCAACCAAGTCAACGTCCTTCATCCACCTAGATAAATTCAAATGCCATCACTCTACCGCAACCAGGACACAACACCCTCATGGTGTGGCAGTGACTACACCACACCACTGCATGCTCCTCCAAGTCCTATCGCGGTGTGGCAATATACCGCACTATTGCTCACCAGGTTGAAGGTTCCCGCAGTATGGTGGTATCACTGTACTACCACACCTCTGCATGAAAGCTCCTGTAGTACGGTGGTATCACCATGCTACCATGAGAAAGTCACAAGGCTCTCATGGTATGGAAATATACCCCACTATTGCTCGACTATGAAAAGGTTTCCATGGTATGGTGGTATACACTACACTACCATGTCTCAGCCAGAATTCTCCCGTAGTATGGTGGTAACCATGCTACCACACCTCTCTCACCATTACTTGGCGGTACAATGGTACAAGCATGAACGTAAAAATCATGCAATTTAGCCAGACATCTCAGCGATCAAACTGGCATTGCTCTCTCAGAGGTTTAGGCTAGTGGGATTGAGGCACACAATTCCAACAAATTAAACCCCTCCTTGTTAGTTTCCCCTTCAGACATAGGGGCTTTTCATTTCTCCTTTGAAGGAACTGACCATGGAGGCACCCTAGCAGAACCCCCACCAAAGGAAGAATCAAGGACTTTAAGTTTAGGAAACATTCACTGAAGCTGACCATAAGCATGAAAAATTCTACATCAGAAAGGAAAAGTCTCATAGTCTAGTTGTTGAATCCATGAAGAAGACCCAACCTTAAGTTCCAGCGAATCAGGTACCGGGTTGTTCAAATCAATCTCTACATAGATACAAGCTAAAGATAAGACCCTCCTATCAAGATTCTTTTGTGAAGGAATCATTGGCTTACCAAGCAAAAGAGAAATACTATGCACAATATCATTCCTCCAGTAATCAACTAGAAGCCAAGGAAGTGGAACCCTTGGCAGAAGCTCTTCGGTTGGATTAAAACCCATGTACCAGGGTTTTAGGAACAACCCCACTTGATTGTAGAACTAAGGCCCTCCTTCAATAGCCTTATTATGGTTTGCAATAAATGAAAAAATAACCATGAAATAGTCATTTATAGTTTACAAATGTCCATGTCTCTCTCTGGGTTCTAGGTATGACATGCCCAAGCTTCGAGAAATGGGAGAGAAACCCTTATACCCATGAATTTACAAATTATAGCATGACTATTCCAATATTCAACATCCTCAGCTATCGAATTAAGCTGGATAACCAACACTGACTGAGTCTCACTCCTCGCTAAGGAGCCATTCACTTTTGGACTCCGAGAAAAGCCCCCATGTGAAGGACCAACACAGTTAGAAGCAACAGATTTGGAACCTGTAGCCAAAGTTTCACAAGACATAATAGAATCGACCCCCATAATGACATCCAAGAAAGACATTACGACAAAAAAAAGAGGGAAAACCCCCAAAACCAAGCACCACCATGCACACAAACACCACAAATAGAAAATAGAGCCAATGAAGCTACAAAAGAAAACATCCAAAGAAAATCCTCCCCCCTAGCAGCTGAAAATAAACTCACCCCATGCAAGATCTCCTGCACACCAACATGCTAGCACCCCTTCAAACACGTTCACACAAGGATGATTACATGCAGGCCACGACCATGAGGGTCGCGGGCCTTCAAACCTCCCTCCGCACACACACCATATTTCCTAACTACATCAATATTAATTTCTTTGAGGTTATTGACACATAATGGATTCAAAATGTTTTAAACTCAAGATTATGCATTCATACAAACTCCTGATATTGATTGAAAAAAGAATGATTCTCACCAAGAAATCTTCTAAACTATATAATGAAGAAAGTCCCATAAAATTATGCCTATCGTGCAATTGTTTAGAAAACAAAAAAATGGTGACATCCATGTGAATCTCTATTCAAGTAGGATGATGTCCAAGCTGTCCTCATAGGTGCTATCCATAGGACTTTTGTTGTGAAAACATGAGGCATAACAAACTTTGTAAAACTTGTAATATAAAATTTTGATCACTAAAAGAATCCCCAGATCTGCAAAACTTGGTTTAGCACCAAAAGAATGACCTTATAAACAAAAAATTCCATATAGGTATAGAATTATGTATAGGACATACAATAGAGGATAAAAAAGCAAAAAAAATTGTAAAATGAAGTACCATTTTTTATGAAATGAAAGGTTATTTTTTTATTTTTCAAGTCTTTTAGAATCAATGACAATATTTGTTTGGCTTCATGATGTTTCTTTGATAGGGTTCAGTGATGGATTTGCCAAAAACAAGGAGCTTGTGATTCAAAATTTTGATACCATGTTGGAGAAACAAATTATGAAGTCAAAATTTAAGAATGTTCACAAAATAATTCAAGCACAACAAATTAGCCAAAAACTATCATAAATTGTGTAAATGTACAATGATCTCTCCTTGTATATGTAGGATTAGGAAGTAGGAAGATGGAATAGAAAGAAATGTGACACATGTAGAACATAGAAAGTGTGAGTCCATGTGTCATGTATCTATGAGGTGAGACAACTAAACTACTAAGTGAACTTAAGTTTGTGTGAATAGGACTACTCGGAACTATAAAAAATGATAACTAGTTGTATAAAGGTATTTTTCACACTAATAGATGAAGGCCATTTCAAAATTAATATTTGTCACTATAATATGTGTTGGAAGTTTGAGGAGATTGTCATTGATGATGTTGTTTTCACAACATCAACATGGATCGTACATAATAGTGTAATACAATGTTTTCATTGATGCCAATATTATTGTGGATCATTTTGATTAATTCTAACATGTTTTGAGGTGTTTTGAAAGTCATTTGTGCAAGAACATTTGGTTCAGAAAGCTCAATTCTGCAAAAATTTGATTAAATGTTAGAACTGCCTATTAAGGGAAATACAGTGTATCAGTCATTGGGTCTACACCACTCCACAAAGGAATATTTTTCTCTATGATTATAACCTAATTTTTGTGGTTGTTAGAAGAATCTAAATCCAAGATTTCATCTAGTTTGACAAATTATTTTGAGAGATAAGAGCAACAAAGTTTGGTCTAGCATAATACAATCATTTCCTATACAATGTGATGGTGTGGGAGATTTTGTACTTCTTCGTAGGTGAGTCTTTGATGTTATATGAGTATGAATTCTAGATGGCATCATGTTTTGAGGTCCATGTGTTGCAAATTGAGTGAAAAATTGAAAGATTTTTATTTAGGTCCTATGGTGTTTCAATCTATCTTAAGGTATTTTGAGATTTGAATTGAGATGTGTGTTATGATTGATAATATTTGGAGATGACAAGCTGGATTTTTTGTGTTACATCCAATTAGACTGACCTAATTAATGTTACACTTGATGTTGATATATATGCTAGATTATTTTCGATGTTTTGATATAGTGATGTGTTGAATGCAAGATAGGTGATGTGAATTTGATCAAAGCAGTGTGAATATATGTTGTGAATGTTGAGATCAAAATTGTGAAATACAGAGTAGAGCATTAATCCAGATCAGTGCAAAGTTTGTTATTGTGTTGAAAATTGGAACTATATTCCTACATATTGTAGATTCTTTTGTAATAGCTCAAATAGGTAGTGTGTCACCTTCTTTATGCTATCTTTTTTTCTATGGATAGTGAGTCCACCTGTAGTGATCACTTCTATAATATACTATAACTGGTTATAATATATTGTGAGCTAACCCTCATTATGGTTTTTCCCATTTTGGGTTTTCCATGTAAAAAACCTAGTGTTCATGTGTTATGTGATGTTGTGGATGTTTTCATCCTTTCTTTCCTTATAATAGTTAAATATGATTTGTTAATTGGATGGCTGGTGTTTGAATGATTTAATCAAATACTGACTCACACCCCACCCACCCCCCCCACCCCCTCTTAGTAATTTGAGTGTTCAACAATATGGACAATTTGTTTTTCTAGTAGGCAAACGGAAGCAACTAGCAAGACTACACCATTGACAAAAGGAAGAAAAAATTCCTACTTTTGTTTGTTATTATAGAGATCAAGCATGGTTAATTTCTGCTTAACATTGTAAGAGAAATGGACTACAAATTTCTCCACTAAGTCATAAAAATTCTAAATGTATCCTTAAGGTAGGTGGAAAAACAACTCATGTTCTTGTCCTCCTAAATTACGAGGAAAGAGTCTCATAAGCTATACATCATTATAGGAAACTTTTTGGTGTGTCATAAATAATTCTTTGATGTGATCACAAGGGTCTCCCTTTAATTTATATTTATCAAAGTTTTGTATGTCAAAATTATTAGGAAAAGGTATCATGGATATTGATTGATCAAAGGGATAGGGACATCATTCATCAAATTTATATGTTTTTGGTGTAGGGTCCCTATTTACAACCCATTAAGAGTGTCTCTCATTTTGTGCTAGTCATGGGAAAATAAATTTGAAGGAGTTGGATTTGGAGGTTGTGGTGGAGTATTGTAATGAATTTTTTGATGGGTGGATTGGTATGTTTCTTTGTGGAGGATATTAGTGTTGATATGATGGTGGTTAATGATAAGTGGAGTGGTTGGTATTGATAAGTGGATTATATTATTGATGAGGTAATGGTTGTTAATAGGTGGTTTGAAAGGTGTTGATAGGTGGGGTTTATTATTGATTAGGTGGAACTTTTGAATAAGTGGATGAAAGTGTATTGATAGGTGGATTAAATGAGTGGTGGGCTAAACTTGTTAATAAGTGGGTTGGAGTGTGTTGATAGGTGGAATATATTGTTGAGATGGTATTAGAGTTGTTGGTGATTGTTGATAAGTGAAATGATGGGATTTGTGAGAGGAGATTGTGATGAGTTGAGAATGTGTTGATTATGGTATGGATAGAGAGAACAATGAATGAATTAATGATGAGGTGGATGGAAATATTTTTTAGGTGGATTAATTGGAGGAGGGAAATTTTTATGGTTAAATTGGAATGAATATTTATGTGAAGAGGGTTAGGTGAGGTTTGGATATGATGTGAAATGGTGTGTGATGGCTTAGGTGGAAAATTATCATATGCACATCTTGGTATGAATGCGATTGGATTTAGGTGTATCTATAATGATAAGGTGAGATGATGGAGTGTGAGGAAAAGTGGTAAATAACCTATTATGTGTAGCATAATTGTTGGATTTGTTAGGATGTGAATGTTGGAGTTGGTTAAATGATGTAGGTTCTTGTTGGACAAGGTTATTAATCTTAGAACTATCAAATTTAGGTGGTATCTTAACACCTTCAATAAATTTTCCCAATAATTGATCTCTATCAAGGTTGATAAGATGATCTAGATAGTTTTTCATGGTATCATTGTTGAAATCCATGAATTGAGGAGAATATTCAAGTTTACTAACGATGTGTTATTGCTCATCTATGGTCTCATGATGGACTCAATATCTTGAGCTTTCATCTTTTATTTTATAAAGTGGCTATCACTAGGTATTGTAGGATTGTATATGTGGTTTTTCATATTTAGTTTTTCTTGTTACCTAATAATAAGTGACATGAAAATATACTTTTAGATTGTTTTTTATTTGTTTTTTGAATTTTTAAACTATTTGATTCTTTTGGATTTTGAATTTTTTTATTTTGTTGGATTTTAGATTATTAATTTTTTATATTTTGGATGATTTATTTTTTACATTTTTTGGATTTAGTTGTGGATTTTGGATGTTTTTGGGAAATTTGGACATTTTTTATTACTAAGGATAAATATGAAAATAGAAAAATAGATGATGTTTGGGTAAAGTTGATGATGAAAACTTATCATGATTAGTGTGAGTTAGGTTGAGATAAGTATTGAGGTGGAGGATATTATGATGTTATCTAGATCAAGGGTACCTCATGTTGATGGTGTTTTAATGCACTTCAAAACACAGGTAATACATAGGTGCATTACCTCTCTTGAAAGACAATCTTCCACAATCCAATTGTAGAACACTATCCCAAGGTCTCTCGGATGTCAGGTCTTGATGAGGCTTAGAATATTTTAGTTGATTGATGTGATTTGTTGGAATCACAAGGCGGTCTTACGTGGTCAGAGCTGTAGGAAAATTGAGTCAATGAATGGAGTTTTAGGGATCTGGAATTACTATGCTTCATTGCAGGTTCAGGCATTAGTCTCAAACTTCATTATTTCGTCAGATTTGGCTTTACAATGTGCAACGAACCTTAACACAAGTTGCTTCTAAAAAAGGAGAAAAGGAAAAGGGGCGAGGAAGGAGGATGTTTCTCGGACCTGCAACTACCGATGAACAGTGATCATGGAGGTTCCTTCTGTGGATAGTTTCCTTGAACAGGATTTCACTTAATCATAATTCTCACAATATCATGAAATCTGTGCTATCTTTTAAGGACTATAGATATTCATCATTCATTTGCTATGGGAGGGTGAATAAAGATGAGATTTAATGAGCAGCAATGAAATCAAAGTCCAGACTAACTTTGCATAGTCATCTACCTTCAGCAAATGACCAAAAGTATGGACAAGAAAATCATACACACAGCAGCAATCTTCAAAACTAGAGGTAACATACTAAATCTACCAAGTCTAATCTAAGGACATTAGAACACCAAAGTAACTTGAAGCAAAGATATTATTAAAAGGGAGAGGAATCATGAAACATGTGGAGAAAACCATAAATACACCAGAAAATGACTGTATTTTCTATTATATTCTCAGTAGCATGTCTTTACAACAACTCAACTCTCTTAAAATGAGAGGAGGAGAGCCCTATTTATAGTTTTCAAAAAACAAAATGAGTGGCCAAGATCCGATTCTATTGTGTGGCCAAGATTCACTTTACATTAGGGTTTCACCTACCCCCAAATATATTACATTTATAAATAATTATTTGTTTCTTCCCTATTTCGTCATTTAGTGATAACACTGTAGCAAATTTGTCTTTTAGCCATTTGCCCTTTGGTGTAGCTATTCTTCAAGGAACTCATTGTCGATGATGGGATTTCCCTCTCGCTTCTTCAATGCAGCATACCCCATGAAACTTAGGATCAGGGATTGAAACTTATCCACCTCCATGATGTCGGCTCGCAAAAGCTGGTAAGACCATTCCTGGGAATTGTTGCCAAGCTTTTTCCAGTCATCATCATACTTAGCAACAATGTCTTTAAAGAGTTTTGATTGTGCAAAGGCTCGGGCAGTGAAGCACATGAGCTCAGTGGTAACTTCTGTGGACATCCCATCTTCCATGATCTTCAAGAAGTAGGGCTATATATTCTTAGGATTGATCTCGACCGCGGGCAACTCGTACCCCGTCATCAGCTTGAGGTACTGAGCACACTCTTCTCTAGAGTCCCTTTCCCATTCAATGTTAGGCACCATCTGCTCCAGAACCTACTCAAGCCTCCTCTTCCGGTGATCAAAATCTCGCTTCCACATGTCCACTAGCCAATGATCATCATCCTTGAAGGCAAGGTCCTTTTCCTAAACATCGCTTGGCAACGTGAGTATGGCCTCAATCTTTGGGTAGGCCACCTTGTACTTCCTTGGGAACCTTTCATAGATCTGCCTTGTGTCCTCAAGAGCCTTCTGAAGTTCTAGGAACCTATTTGCTACCCAGACAGCCAAATTGATGCCCGTATTTCCCATATCCAAGACTTTCTAGAACTAGTTTTATGTAGTCTTGTCTAAGTTTTGTCTCTTCTCTAGCTTGTTAATCTATTCTTGGGACAACAACTGAGGCAGGATCGATGACGTCGTGGGCTACTCATCCAGAGATGACCACTGCTAAATATAAGCTATTAGATCAGCCACCTACTCCTTTAGTTCTTCTTTAGAGACCTTATCCTACCGGATAAGGTGCACCATAGTGGCGACCGACTCTTGGAGATGCTCAACTTTTTGTTCCCTCGTGGCCACTCCCAAGTCGATGGTGGAGATTTTGTAAGTTATACCTTGTTCTCCAACCATCGGTGTTGCTATCTGCACTGCCCTTGATCCTAAGGCATCCATGGTGACTTTTGATCTGCCCCTTGGCTTCTTCTCTTTCTTGGTGCTTATTCGTGCTCTGGCCATAATGGCTTCTAGTCTTTCCTTGGGATCCTTCAAGGTGGGAGTCTTTTGCTTTAGCTGACTTTGCAGCCAATCGGGCACTTAGGTTTCTTCCCTTGGTGGTTCACTTCAATTCCCGCCATCCTCCTCAAGTTCAATGGTTTTGACAACAAGAGCCTTCTCCTTTGTTCCTGCATTTTCCTTTTCTTCATCAGGGTATTGTTCGAATGTTTCATGTCTAGCGGGAGACTCAGTGTGCAGCTGCGCCTTAGGTGAATCCTTCTTTTCAGCATCCTCCTCTTTTTTGTTTAGAGTATCTTGATGTGCCTCAGGGTTTTGCTCTTGTTCATCCTTATGGAGGAACACTTCCTTATCATGCTCTGTGGTTTGGCCATGTCCCTAGGTTGGAGACCTATTACCCTTTGTCCCTAGAGCAACAATCTCCTCTTCCCTCGCAAGTCAATCCTCGGCCTCCTTGTTCTTAATTTCCTTGAGCTGCTTGCCCCACTCTGCATTGAGCTCGAGATCATTTGACTCTCTGATCAGTTCAGCATCAAGGTCCTCACTACCCTCACTGGAAGACTCATAGGCCACTTCATCAATCTCCTGATGCTCGAACAAGGGATGTTCATGATATTCAAACTATTCGTACTTTGATGCCTTCTCAGCCTCTAGCTACTGTTGTTCAAGTTCATCTGATATCTGCATGGTTGCTTTCATCTTTGGTGATTCAGTAAAGGGGGAAGGAGTTGGACTGTAGGCCATAGCCTGAGCTATCATAGCCTGGACCATTAGATTGGAGAGCATCCCTGAAAGCTCAAATGGTACGTTCTATATATACTTTACATAGACTCCAGAAGGCCAAGGGTAGGCATTGTAGCAGCAGAAATGGCGGGAAGGGAAGGAGACATGGAGGAAGAGGACATCAATGAGGTGGTGGTGGATAATGAATCCACGGGAATAACTTGCAACACTGGAGGAGTAGGAGCAAGGTGGACGGAGATGTCCACCGCAGGTGGGGAGGAAGCAGAGACTGCAAGTGAAGCATGAGGGGTAGGGGAAGCAACAGTAACAGTAGTAAAAATGGTAGGAAGGGACCCTGGCAAGCTAGATCCTCCCCTTCTGATCTCAAGGGATGGACCTTTGGTTAATACAACTGTCTCCGTGCTGCTAGTTGTTTTCCTCCTCTTTTTGGAAGGTTCAGGCTTAAAAGCCTTATGGGCATAGACCTTCAGTTTGGGTAGTTGTTCGCTAGCCTCATTTCTTTTCTTGGTCTTCACCGATGGTGGCATCTTAGATGTCTCCCTAGCTATAGTGGTGGCTACCCCACCTTCGGAGTCACTTGGTTCACTTACATGTTCACTTGTAAGTTCATTGAAATGACCCCCTGTTGTTTCAATTGGGCCACCATCTTGTCAATCCATGCCCTTGTTTAGATTTCAACGGGCCTAGTGAGTACACCAATGTCATTAAGCTCTAGTTCATTCCAGTCAATTGCAGGTAGCGGCAAGTTGGAAACTGCATCGTAGCCTAGATCGACATCCTTGTTGTCATCCTCCTCTAGTTGATCAAGGATTGGACACAAGTTCACCCTTTGTACATAGATGACAGTCATGTGCATGTAATGTCGCAACCGCACCTCAAGATCATCTTTGAAATTGGCCCAAAAGTCCTCAATTTTGTGGAGGTGGGTGTATTCACATCCCAATGCCTTTCTAACATGACCATAAGGATCCATTCGTGGCCGTGCTATGTATTGCTCGAAGTTATATTCTGTCAGCTTTTTTTACAAATATCTTGCACACTGGGAGGTGTGGATCTTATACATCCCTTGACCAAGGTTAATAGTATAGTTGGGGCCTACCAAATGCTTTTTGCTTAGGATGTTATGAATGTGTCGTAGCTGTCAGGTCAGCTCCAAGAGAATGATACAGTCATTTGGGTACCGGGGCAACTTGTTCTATCTTTCGGTGAATCCTTGAGCGCGCATGTAGGTGAACTTGGAGAACTAGATGTACCAGAAGGCATACTACCTAAGGAGGGCCCTGGCACTATGGGATATCCTCCTATGAAAATCTCCTCCTAAGGACCGGATGATGTGACCGATGAACCCATCGTTCACCCTGCAGTAATCCCTCTTGAAATTCTTTAATTGTAACTGAGGGTACTTGTCATAAGGTTTGAGCTCTGGCCCCGATGGATTTTTGGGCATCATCATCAATCCCTGATAGTGTTGTTGATTGGCAAGGGAATACACCAAATAAAAGGTCATGAAGAATTTGTTGGTCTTCTTCACGGTGGTAAACTACTTATGGAAGTAGTCGCTGATTATCTTGCCCCAATAGAAGGCGATGCCTTTACCACGAAGAATCTGTTCTATAAAATAGAACATCCATTCTTGGAAGAAGAACGTACTAGGGAGGCCCATTACTCAGCTGAGTAGAGTTATGAGGTCATGGTAATCCTCAAAGAAATCGTTGTGGAAGAGCTCCTGAGGAAGCTTCCCGCACTACCCCATTTGTCCTTCAACCAGTACTAGTTGATAAGCTTTTTGCACCCCAATAGGTTCTATTCCCATAACTCTTTGCATTCTTCCATGGTGGGGACCTCCATGCTCTCGAAAGCAGGAATGTGGAAGGTTGTTGTTATACCTGATGGAGACATATCTGCAAGGATATTTTTGTCCTGGTCCACTATAGTTCTAGTGTCGGGTTGGTATGCCTCTACGCATGCCATTACCAGCTCTGAGGCCACTAAGGCCGATGGGAAACCTGCAGCCTTAGCAAGTCCACTGCTCTTTATTAGACTTGTGTTTTCTATTTTTGGGTTCATTCTGACCCTCTACGTGAATTCGTCAACATCGACCTATCCGGTGTTGGTATCTGTAACATCCCTCCAAAGGGTAGTGATCCTGGATTGTATAGGGACACCTTGGAACTTGTAATTCATCAGGTCTTTGTCTTCCTTGCCTTTTGGTGGCTTGGTCATTCCTATCCCTTTCTTGGAGGCACCGGAAGTCTCTGCATCGGATTCCATAAATCCTACATAGAAGACACGAATTAGTAACAATAAACTTGATAAAACGGCCACCGACAATCCCTACATGTCAAGATTAGTCTTGAAATCACAATTCACATTTACTAAGTATGTAAACTCGATACTTCATCGTTAGAAAGTAGTGCAAACAATTCGAACTTCCAAGGCCAAAATTCCCTTGGCCGAATGTCCTTGAAAAGGGAAAAACAAGGATGGAATTCCCAAGGGCACTTCCTGGGGTTTGATTTGGAGGTTTGAGGGTGGATGTGAAAGAAAACCTAATCTCAGCAAGTGGGTCGAAATCCATTTTGGATTTGGAGGTCATTTAATCCTTTATTTGGGAGTTCAGGTATCATCGGCAGGAAAGCTGCTTGAAACGACGTAGGGGACACGACATTCTGGGCGTCGGAATCTGGGTCTCAGATTGCCATCTCCGGGAAGCAGCTACAGGTCGACTGTTGGGAACAGCAAAATGGAAACGGAAATATGAAGGGGGAATTCCGGAAGATAGTTCCTGGAAGGAGCTTGGAGAAGAAATTTCGGCAAAATTTGGTTTTGACGGGCAGTGGACCAGAGTCCGAGAGCCGGGAAGACGCTCGCGCAGGGCCGTTTGGAATGGCTAAGATGCAACGAAATCCTGGGATGGGAATTCCGGAGGTCGGAGTTTGAGGAGGGAAAATTGGTTGAATGTTTAGCCTGGAAGCTGGAAGACTTTGCAATCGAGAACCGAGGTTCGGAAAGCTGCTCGTGGACGGCCGTTGAAATGGTGAACTCAGAATGGAATCCCGGGATGGGAATTCCGAGAACCAAATCTCGAGCAGGTGGAATTCTAGCAAGTTTACGATTCTGAGTTTCAGACGGACTTCGAGGGTCCGGGATCCGAAGGTCAGGAAGACATTCAGGGGGGGCCGTTTGGAACGGCCAGGATGCAATAGAATCCGGGGATGGGAATTCCAGAGGTCGAAGTTCAATGAGGGCAATGCCAGATGAAGAAATAAAAGAAAACAAGGTGTGAACGGCCACGGGAAGACCCGAGCCCGGAAGACACTAGCGTTGTTACGAAGAATAGCCATGGCATGGTGAAGCTCTGGATCGAATTTCCAACCACTTAGCAATCGATTTTCAATTTTCTAAAAAGTGGGTTTTGAGCGGAGGGTATGGATTTATTTAATTTTAGTTCAATTTTACATTTTACCCACATCAAAACATGGAATTTCACAAAACAAAAAGGGAGGGCGCGCAGATGGAAAACCTACCTTGAAATCCTAAAGAACAAGTTGTCGGAAGTGCGAAGGATGTCGGAAAAGCACTCGAAATCTGGGGTGAAAAAACACCTAGGCGCCGAGAGTTCTCCAACCTTCTCAATTCGCTCGAGCACTTGACAATGACAGCCAGAAAATTCACTTTTATAGCCATACCCGCCATTAATACAGCATTGAATTCCTTTGTACAGCGGCAGGTGGAGTTGGTAGGTTTAAACACGCAATCGGTGGCCGGAGATCTAGAGTTCGGTGGCCGGGAAGCCGTCTCACCACGGTTGTCGAAATAGCAAAGCTCGAGGGGAAACCCGGAAGGGGAAACCCGAAAATTGCCACAAACGCTAGAACGACATCTTGACACGAAAAACCCGAGTTAACCTAAGACTTAGCAAATTTTAAAGGGGGGGACTTTGGTCAAGCTTAAAATATGGCATTAGAAAATGTGCTGACCCTTAGGGGCACCAAAATGGGTATGCAAAACGAGGCATAACAAAAGGGATCCAATGACCAAAAGGAGGGAGAAGAGGGTCCCCATTCCGAACGGGGCGTGTGTGCAAAAGGCACAACACCTCCTAAATCAAGATTTAGGGTAAATTATGTGTGATGTTAATCTTTCCTACTTGAGATAGGAAATTTCTCAAGAAATATTGACTAGGATGCTTTGATTAATTAAATTAGGATAGGTCAAGTTCCTAAGTTAGTTTCATCAAAGGTGATAAGATGATTTGATTTCGTGAATTGGTTTTCTATATAAAGAAAGGAAGATTTCTTAAACACACAAGAATTAATGATAGAATAGGATATGAAATATTGATTTTCAAAGGTATTTTTTTACTTAAATTGAAATTGATGACAATGTGAGGTGATTTAGAATATTCTTATGGATAAGTTGGGTGAAGATGTTAAATTTCCATGTTTGAATGGTCAAGTTTTAAAGTGTTGATATAGAAAGAATGTTTGACAGGGTATGATGGTGTTAGGTTATGGATATAGTGATGGTGTAAACCTAATAATTGGACAAGATTATGTAGGATATGGATATGAATGGTGGTTTTTGAACCTAAGATGTGGGTAGGAAAAATGTGATGTTGGATTGGGAATACAAGATGATGTTGTGAAATATATGTAAATAGAGATGTTAGACAAGGAAATGTTATGATATGGATATAGGTGATGGTATAAACCTAGGATGATGGTATAGTATGAATGTAAATGATAGTCTAAAATAGGATATTGATGATTGTGAAGATGTAGATGCCAAGAGGATGTTATGAAATGGATGTATCCTAAGATTTGGATAAAAGTGTGGCATGATATGAATGTAAAAGACATTTTAAACATATGATATGGTAAGACATGAAGGGTAAGAGGATGTTATGGATGTGGATGTAAATGATCATGTTGAATCTTTGTAACAATATGGTATTATGATATGAATTAATCTAAGGATGTAAACCTAGGATGTAGACAAAATCATGGTATAGTATGAATGTTACAAATGATAGTGTAAACCAAGGATAATGGATGTTTATGATGATGTAGACAAAAAATGACATGGCATGATTTTAAATGATAGTATAAATATAGGACATGGATGTATGTGATATGGTAATATTTGAAAGATAAAATTATGTTATGGATGTGGATGTGAATGAAGATGTTGGCTCTAAGTGTGAATATGATGATGTGATGATATGGATAAATATAAGGATGTAAACCTAGGATGTAGATAAAATTATGGTATGACATGAATGCAAATGATAGTGTAAACCAAGGGTAATGGACATGTGTATGAGGATTTAGATTTGGGATGTAAAAAAAATAATGGTACGCTATGCATGTAAATGATAGTCTAAATGTAGGATATGGATGTATCCTAAGATTTGGGAAAAATTATGATATGGGATGAATGTAAATCATAGTCTAAACCTAGGGTAATGGATGCGTATGAGGATGTTGATGAAAAGAGAATGTTATGGTATGGATGTAAATGGTTGTCTAACCTAGGATATGGATGTATGTGAGGATGTAAACTTAAGACTTATACAAAGTAATGATATGACATGAAGTTATGAAATTGATGTAATTGAGGGTGTGGATGATAAAATTATGTTATAATATGAATGCAAATTAAGGTATGGATGAAAAAAGGATTTTATAATATAGATGTAAATGAAGTTATGGATGACAAAATATTTTATAATATATTTTAATTGTGATATAACTTATTATATGGATGTATGATTTGGAAAAAAATATTATAATAAGGATATGAATGGGGGCATAATGTGAAAAAAATATGTTATTGTTGTTGCTAAGATTGCACCCTCACTAAGTGTAAAACTTAGCTACCTTGTGAAACATGGGATCATCCTTAAGATGTGGGTAGTGTATGGTGAAGATGAACAAAAACTAGAGAGGATTGTTTCCCTTGATGAACCTCATATATACTACTTCTTTGACAAGGAAAAGGTATAGAAGATAACTCTAATTGAAAATATTGATCCGAGGAGGTGATGCACCAAAATTTATAAGACCTATGATTGTTGTTTCAACTCACAATTTCTCTCAACAAAATGATTTTTTTTATGCACAACTTGGGTTTTAATAAGCTAACACAATAGTGTTTCATATGAAGGTTATATTTCAAAAAAAATTCAAGGAAAATAAAGTGTCTTCACAACTACAAATAGTTGAAAATAGTCACACAACCTATAACCTGTATGAGTTTTATTTATTCATGTATATATTTTTTCAAATGAGATGTAACTCAAGGATTTTATATAGAATAATCACAAAACAATTGATCAAATCATTTACAATAACACTCAACGTGCATGAATTTGAGAAGACAAAAATATTGTTTTTATTAAGAAATATGAGCTTTTCTCTATTACAAGTCTAAAATTAATTTGAAAGCTATATGAAATTGTTGTTACAATTGAAAACCATATTTCTTTTCTTAGTTACAATGTTACTTTTCCTTGTTGAGAGAAAAAAATAAATAGAAAGAACTGAGCGAAAAAACTTGGGCGTCTGGTTTTGATAAAAAAATCAACCATTTTTCATAATTGAAACTTGAATTCAAAGAAAATTTTGAGTTTGCATTCTTGAACTGGGCACGTGGGTGTGGAAATTCATCTTTGGAAGTCCATTTTAATTAAGAGGGCCTAAAACAAATGTGAAAATGTAAAGGAGTGCATTTTTCTACACTATAAAAGGGATTTTTTGAGAAATTACCTTTTAAACCTTTGATCCTTAAAGGGTTAAAAAGAGTAGAAATGCCACATGAGGCTTCAACAACATCACAAACAAAGTGGTCTATAATCAACCAAATATTTTTCACAATTTGATCAAAAGTGGATTATTGCATCTTAGTTTCTTGAAGAAGAAGAATGACAATTTTGTGAGTAATTACACAACATTTGACAAGATGTTGCTTAAATGGGTTTTCCAAACCTATGATATTCCTAGATAGGGTCTTGATAGCAATGAATAAAGTGTCAGTGATAAGCTATCACTAAAAGAAGGGTGAAGGCCCCATGCCCTTTCAATTTTTCTATTGTTTTTTTAAATTTTCTAAGAGGTCATCTAGAGTTTTTTGTTTCCCGAAGGCAACATTTCAAGCAACATCTCTAATCCTAAAATCCTTTTGAGAGGGTCTTCCAAGTTTCATTTCTCCTCCAACATTTTCTTTCTTTTTATTTTTCATTTTATCGTAACTTGTGTCCAATCCTCCTCCAAGCCTTCAATAGAGGATTTACTAGGAGAGGGAAGGTCTTTTAATCCAATGCCCAACATGTAATGAAATAACTTTCACAAGAAGAATATAATATGAAATATACTAAAAATATTTGATAATAATATGCCGCTCCAAGGGAGCAACCTACTAATCCACTTCGAGGGGGATACCTCCAATATTCTTCAATAAGAACACAATACTCAATATGATGATGAAATAAGACTCACAACCTCATATATATACCTATTTATGCCTAGGATATCACCCAAGATAACTTAGATAACCCTATATAATCCCTAGGCCAACCTAACCAACTAAATAATAATATAATAATAATAATATGACTTAATTAAGAGTTAAGGTAGCCACAATTTCACTACCAATAACCCGATACACACTATAGGGATAAGGGTATAACACTCCCCTCCTCTTTACAAAAGAATTTATTGAATAGGACAACTGAGAGGGGGGTGAATCAGTTGTCACAGAATTAAACCTTTTATTCAATCACTAAAACTAAACCTTAATACTGCTTAAATGATTAATCATCAAATGACAATGTAGAAACTTAAATCCAACAAATAAAAATAATAACACCAGATTTACGTGGAAAACCCAATAAGGGATAAACCATGGTGAGGATTAAATCACACTATAGAGTATCAAAATTGATTACAAAAGGCTCACTACCTAAAACAAGGCTCACTGCTTAAAATAAGGACTCATTGTCTGGAACAAGGACTCATTGTCCAATAGGGCTACAACCTGAAGGGCTCACTACCACAAAGATACAAAGAAGACAAAGAATACTTGTTATAGAGAGACTACAATTCCAATGCAACAAAGGATTCCACCATAATTATTCTCACACATGCATGAATGATAGAGTTTGCCTTCTACTCACTGCATCCAAAAACTTAGCATTAAGCTCTGCATTGATCTGCCACACTTTCAACACAAAAGCTTACTAAATAGAATCAGTGTCACATCAAACTACACTTTCTCTTTTCTATTATCACTCTTCTTCTTTTCTCTTGCATTCTTATCTTCACCATTAACTCATCTTCAAATTTAAAACATATCCAAAGTTAGCCATCCAAATTTTAGTTTTAATTATTTTAGTTCCAAAACATCCTAGGGTGGAATTAGAATGAAGGAGACCCAAACAAACACTTCAAGGGACCTAGAAAGATCCATCACACTTCATCAACCCCAAAATTAGTATTTCACACAAGGTCAACCAAACCAATGTAAAACACATAGAACCATTAAGCACAAATATTCCAAATACCAAAACTATCTTCAATAGAACTAGGGAAACACAAATCTAGAACCGCAATTCATAAGACTTCATCAAAGAGAAATATGGACCAACAACATTTCTCCTAGACCTCAACCAGAAACACAAAAATCCATAGTTCACAACTGGTGAACACAACTTGCACTATACAACGAATCAACAACCAAAAATCTAGATATAACATCTATTAACAACCATGAAAAACATATATGAACCACATAGCCATAGGAGCAAATCTGGACCAAAAACCAGAGCAACCATAGAACACATGCAACATATCCTTATTACAATTTTCTTAATATCCTCGACAAATGCAACCAACAACAACTAGTAGATAACCAGTTGATCGGTTGACACCAATGACAACACCAACAATCTTTCCATAACACTTCCATTCTTGCAAGAATCTCCCCCTTTTGCATTGATGGCAACACATGATGTGAAAAACCATCAAAGACAACATACTAGCTCTTAATACATTTTTTTATTTTCTCCCCCTTAGAAGATAATCTCTTATATGCTTCTTCTCATTCTCTTTTCACATGCTTCTTCTCTCCCCCTTTGACATCAATTGAAAAGGTAAAAGAATATTTTCCATTAATCTCTCCTTTGAAATGACAAATAAAATACACACAATGACAACACTTGATACTACCTACTCCCCCTGAGAGGTAGCCACCAAAACACCAATCTAGAAGAAAGATAGATCCATAGATCCACTAGATGAATGCATCTCCATATGTATCTAGTTCAATAAAGGAGGGGAAATAACCCCTAAATACTGCTAGAGATACTCAAAAGCATCTTTAGGATACCATAATCCATAATCTAGAGTTGCATTCAAATATCTAAATATTCTTTTAACTGCAGCAACACATGTTTCCTTAGGATCTTCTTGAAATCTAGCCACAAGACAAACTGTTGCATGATATCCAGTCTAGTAGAAGTCAAATATAATGGTCTACCAATCATAGATCTATACTTTCTCTAATCAGACTTAGGTGAATTATCATCTTTACCCAATTTGTAACTAGTCACCATAGGAGTACTTACCGGTTTGAAACCATCCATCCCAAACTTCTTCAAAATCTCTCACATATTTAGATTGTGAAATGAAAATTCCTTTTTTTGTTTGATTAATCTGTAGCCCAAGAAAGAAATTCATCTCCCCAAACATAGAAATTTCAAATTCTTTTTGCATTTCTTCCGCAAAATTTATGCACATACTTTCATTTCCTCCAAAGATAATATCATCAACATATACAACTAATATCAATATTTTGTCATTTTTAATCTTAAAGTACATATTATTGTTTGCCATACCTTTTTTAAATCCTTGTTGAATCAAGTATCTATCTAACCTTGTATACACAGCTCTAGGACCTTGCTTCAACATATATAAAGCTTTCTTCAATCTGCACACCATATCTGGTTGATCTGTCAACTGAAATCCTTCTAGTTGTTCCATGTATACTTCTTCTTCTAGCTCACCATTCAAAAATGCTGACTTGACATCCATTTGGTAGACCTTAAAGTCTTTATAAGCAGCAAGTGTCAAGAACATCCTTATAGCTTCCATTCTTGCTACTGGGGAAAAAAATTCTTGAAAATATATGCCTTCTACTTGTGAGTAACCTTTACACACACGCCTTTCTTTGTTTCTAACCACTTCTCCATTCGCATTCAACTTATTTCTGAATACCTGTAAGGCCTCGCCTTTTGTGTGATTCACTTTACTCTATCTTCTTATGCACATTACATTAACCAACGGTTAGATAAATCAGAAGTGAAAATAAAGTGACTATGTGTTTTATTTATAAGAATTAGATTATTATAGAAAATAATAAAGAACAACCTATTCATCTATATATATAGACTAGGTTGATTATATATATATCAAAGTAGGGGGATGAACTATGAGTAAATAATGATATTACCATTGTTCGACACTTTGAGAGATAATAATATTATCATAACATATTTTCAATTGAATAATCAAATAAAAACTATATAGAACTTGAGATCATCTATTCATAAAGGGATGCTTAAATCATGTGATTTCAATCAAACAATGGCATTGAGTAATCAGGAGTTAAGCAATGACCTCCCTATTGCTTGGGTGGAGGAACGATAATAAAGTTATTATTGAAAGATCCATTATTGATAAAATATTAATAAGAAAAAAATAAAATAAAATGAATACCTATATACATATATTGGAGTTTAATGATAATGTGTTTTTTTATTAACAAATAATTGTGACTAGATAATGATTGAAAATTACAGTTTACTTGTTTGTTTCATGGTAAAGTTTTGGTATGGAAATGACAACGATGGTACTATACAATCATTAGTTCTATTTTTGACATTTCATTTAAAGCAGATCAAGTTGTATAATTATTTACCTTATAAATTAAAATTAAGTTAATTAATAATGTGTTTAATTATAATTTAGAAGTTTATAAAGTGAGGATCCATGATTACAAATGTAACAATTAAATGTGATATTTATTTGATAATAGATAATAAATGAAGACTTTTAATTCTATAAATTGATCGTTCTTTTCTCAAATTACTATAGTACATTTCTGGCTATCATTTGAGCGTGCTCAATTACTACAACTTTATGCAATGCATCCACCCAACAAACTCATTGATGAAATTTAGTTTGTTAGGTAGATAAATTATGCATGGCACATTTTCTTCCTCAGCGCCTTTAATAGAATTCTTCTCTTGCGCATGAAGAAACCCATTGTTGAACGATTGAAACAACTATCATCTCGTAATTAATGTTTGGGATTAAAGCTGCAAAAACTCCTGCCTCGATCTCAAGAATCTTGGAGTTATAAAAACTCTGATATTTTGAGATCTGTATTCTTAGATAAATGGTGATGGAATTAACAGCGATAGGGAGACCGGGGATTAAAATAAATTTCACCTTACACTCTGGCAGGCGAGGATCTTATAATCATGAAGAGAGGATACTAATTAGCCAGCGTTACTTGCTACGTGCAGCAGCTTTCAAGTCCCTCAATAGTAGTATTGCCTTGGCAGTTAAGAGATAAGAGACCTGCATGATAATGTTTTTAATTTAAAAAAAGTGTCAGCAATCCTTTATTTTTCTCTCTAAAACTAAGCATGTTCCAGTCCGACTTGTTTTGGAACCTCATCTGCTAAGTCATGTTCTTCACAACCCAACGCAGGGAGAGCTCCCTCCAATTGTATAGTAACTTCCTAGAATTTGTGCAGTTGTAGGTTGTGCTCACGGTATCATCACCATCTCCCACAAAGAGGGATCAGATAGAGCTCTCTAGAGTTCTTTCTAAGGCATTAAAAAGTATTATTTTTAACGAGAGCAAGCATATCAGCGAAATTGGGGTATCCCTACTTCTCGAGGAGCAGGACCATGGCGAACATGGATTGCAATGGAACTGGCCACGCTTGAGGCATTTTTGGCTGATCCTTCACTTTTTGGGAGTTTCACAATTATAGGTGAATCTTGAGGTAGGTTACTCCACTCGCCATCCATCTGTGACTATCCTCATATATATATAATTGTTTTCTCTTAATCTGGAGGTATCGTGGATTATGATACTTATAAATTCTCTACTTGCTTGGATTATTTAGACTGGGCTGCAATCTATATGTCTGCCTCTAAGTATTTAATAAAATCACATCCATGGATTTTAGCAGACCAACTTCCTATCGACCACTCTATTTCCCATCTTTTCCTCAATTTCCTTAAAATTGCAATTAAATCTTAAATACTTCTGTGCATTGAACATTCTTATTTCATCGCCATGATTAGGCAATAAATCAAATGTGATAAATAATGCAGATTCTATATTTTTGCAAGATCAATTTTGACCTTTTCAGCCTGCTCATTTCTTTTGCATCCAAATATTTGAGTCTGAACTAGCGCATTACATCTCCCTTTTGAATTTGCAGCAACTGAAATATAAAATTTTGCTCAAAAATAGTTCTATCTGTTTTTGCATACGCCAAAATTCTTAATATGGTTGTTTCCTACTGAAATGGGACTGTTTATTTATTTTTGGTTGATTTATAATGTTTATGCTTCCACATTTTGCATGTATGCCTAATGTGCCCTATTCCAAAGCTCTCATTTAGGTGTGAGCAGAGAGAATACTAGGATTGGTTGTGAAATTTGGCTCTACACCTACAAATTTCATTTACTTATTTGGTTCTAACTCAAGCACCTATTGTGTTTTATTGAACCCCTTGTCTCAAAATTCAAAACCAATACAATTGATGTTTCAAAGACTATTTAGATGGAAAAATTCGCAATGGACATGAATTCCATCACGGGTCATGAATTTAAGAAGTACCCATCAATGTGTTCTCCTTCAAATCAAAACATCAACAACTCGGGTAACATATTGTGAGCCATATTTTCTGGATAAATTATGAATTAGAGTTTCTTAGATCGACCACACTGTACAATCACATGGATTTAGGAGTACTGAAGTAAGAAGATAAAATAAATACCAAGTAGCTAATGAGTTCGAATAATTTATGCTATGTATTATAATGTCGATCAGTATCTTGAAGTACAATGTGGTTTGCTTCCAAAAAAATAAAATTATTGTAGTTCAAACCATTCTACAAATGTAATTTAGCTCAACGTCAGTGCATGTAAACTCGACTTCAAATAGATAATTGTGAGTAGAAATTATAGAGTGCGCTTATCGGTGTTCACACATTTCATATATGGTTATATACCCCATTTTATTATTTTCCATTGTAAAGCTAGGTCGACAAGGGAATGTACAATATCATCAAACTTTTCTTGTAGCAGTCTGATGTAAGTTCCAAGAATACGGAATTAGAGCTGAAATCTTCATCAATCATAATGTCTATCTATAATTATCTCTTCCTGTAATATGTATTGCTGATATCTCTATCGATGTCCATAAATCCCCTCAAATAACACTAGAAATCAGGTCATGAACATAATTTTACTGCTTGGTATAATATTTAAAAAAGAACCATATGCTATCCAAGATTTATATTAGACAAAATGGATGCAATTAGAAATGAGAAATCTACAAGAGCTAATAGATGTGATAGAATTCAAATACCCTGACATTGAGAAGGGGGTTGTCTATGTATAGTTGTATAAGAGTAGACGAACCATTTTCCATCAATAAATAAAAAGTCATCAAATGTGTATTTTTTGTGGTAGTGGTAGATATGTGTATTAATTTGGCATGCAGTGTCATGCTAATAATAACTTCAGTTTGATCAGTAGCACTGTAGGGCAGAGTGAAGGAAAACAATAGCTTATTTTGTTGGAAATGTTGCATTATTTATCATAGGAGTGTGTAGATTCTCCGAGGTCGACCTCTTATGGCCATTTTGACTTAAGATAAATGAGGAAATTCAATTATAGACATTAGTGTCATATTTTTTTTCTACGTAATTTGTTCAAGCGAAATATCTAGTTCCCTAATATTTCAAGAGTAGGTGTTAATGAGGGTTTATACACCATGTCATATGCTCATTTTCTAATTTTAAGTCTTACTTGGAATTAGAAATGTTGTGTAATTTTAATGCCAAACAATCTCTTATGTGCAAACCCGACCTTACTTACATAGGATTTTATTAATACTATTTTGGATCCTATCGAGCATGGATAATTTTATAATAGTTTTGGTACTTATAAATGATAAACTATAATTACCTTTAAATTTCAATTTTATGATATACCATCTCAAGGATACTATTATGATGTACGCTTTAACAAGAGCATCTATGATTCAATGAATAATAATATTTTATGTTGTAAATAATCATTAACTAATTCTCTTAATCATGATATATCCCGATCTTTTCGATTATTTGGATTAGTTGATAGCTAAAAGTCTAATAATATATTTAAATTATTTATTAGTTATCTTCATCCTAGATACTACTTGATTACCCCATGTCGTGGATTGGTCTTGCATTTTAATAGTTAAATTACCATAACTACGTGGTTATTATTAGTTGTGTTATTTATTAATATTGCACCAAAAGGATAACATTGACCTATTCGTTATTCAAAATTCTTGAAGTATTAATGATTTGTTAAAACCGTAGTTATATATCCTTTGGTAATTATAAGATATAATTCTTGGAGTTTAATAGCCGACTTTAGGTAATCCTAAAGGTACACTTGGTAATAATCCTTATTCTCATAATTACAAACTTTATGGGATGTTTTTTTTCATTATGTTACATAGTTACATTGTTTCGATTATTTAAGAGGATTCTATAATTCTTGATTTAAAAATATAACTGCTTTAGTTGTGATTTCGATTGACTCTATATTCAGTAGTTCTTTTTTTTCACAATAAACAACCACTACCCATTGGTAACACTTAATGCTAGAGTGAATTGATGAAGTTTGTAGTATATTTTGGTGTGTTCTATAAACTTCCTTCGAGGTTTTCTCTATATTAAAATGTCACTTAGGGTATGCAGGTAAGTTATAGATCTTTATAGTGGGTCAGCTAGAAAATATATTTGTTGATGCTAGTCTAGCAATCGTATTAGTGTCTTAGTGATAAAGTGTTCTTCACTTAAATAAGTTATCTTTATCATTGTTATGTTATAGTTTTATAGTGTGGAGTAGTGTTAGTGGTTCGTGATTGAAGTTGATGTCATGAAATATTATTGATTCTAAAGGATATACCCAACTGTTGGCCAACCAAGTGTGTGATGGTTGAGTATATATCATCGAACTATGGTTCCTCTGTGAATTACATACGTAGGCAAGGCCGTCAGAGATGATCCCCCGAGGAATTAGGTCTAGCCCCTAGGGTTTTCTCTCTTCTCAAAATTTGAGTGAAACTAACCAAGTCTATCTTGATTTAATTTCCATGTATCCATTTGAAAACCCTCCTAGGAATACGTAAGAAATTCAGTTGTCTAACTAAATATAATAATCTATAATTGGTCAAATGTTGTATGCTTCCTTGTAGTGCCTTCCTTGGTAGCAGTTTGGTGAGTTTTACAAGCGTTCTCAAGCAAAATTTGATAGTTGTGTTTTTTCCTTAATTGTATTTTGAGTGTTAAATTTAGGGCATTACAATACCCATTTTGATCCAATGATAATTTTATTTGCCGGTCTTGGGACCAATTCTCAAGTTTGATTCTTATCAATATGCTAAAGTTCTTCTTTCGTTGCTTCCTTCCAATGTTCATCTTTGCAAGCTTCACTTATAGTCTTCATCTCAATCTCAAAAAATAAACATAAATTTACTTCAACAAGAGCTTTGCTTCTAGTTAACAGACCTTTTGTCTTATCTCCAATAATCTGACTTTTTGAATGATTCTTCTGTACATATCTAGGTGTCCTAGGGGACATCACCGAAGCATCTTCTTCTCTTTCATTTTGTTCATCCTACTTCTCTTCCTCATCTTTTTCCTATTCTTCCACAATTTCTTCTATTATTGCACAGTCATGTTCATCAAATACATATCCATCAATGTCAATAGAATTATTCATTGTCTCATCAAACTTCGCATTCGAGCTCTCTACAATCTTTCTCAATGTTTTATTAAAACATTTGCATGCCTTGCTTTTAGTAGAATATCCAAGAAAAATTCCTTCATCACTTCTTGCATCAAACCTTCCCAAAGTTTCCTCATCTCTTATGATATAGCATTTTCTTTTGAATACCTTGAAATATTTAACTATAGGAATTATTCCACACCATAGCTCATAGGGAGTTTGTACTATTTTCTCTTGCTTGAACTAGATTGAACACATAAACAATAGTATGAATAGCTTCTTTCTAGTAAACTTCTAGTAAAATGGCCTCAATAATCATTGACCTAGCAGCTTCTTGAACAGTTTTGTTTTCCCTTTCAACAACTCCATTCTATTGAGGAGTTCTCAGAGCATATAATTGTCTCTTTGTTCCATGCACTTCACAAAACATATTAAACTCATGGGAGGCTAATTCTCCACCTCTATCAGATCTTAAGCATTTTATCTTTAAGTTCACTTCATTTTCAACCATTGTTGTGAATTCCTTGAATCTATCACTAGTGCACAAACAACAATATATGACTAAATATACTAAAAATTGCATATAAATGACTAACTTTAGTCACATGACTATTAGTGGTTTATTTGTAGTCATTTATAACACCACTAAATTTATGGCTAAATAATTTTAGTCATTTATTTAGTCATTCATTTTAGTCATTAACTTGTTCATTGATTTGGTCATCTATTTAGTCATGGTAGTGATTTATTTAGTCATATATTTAGTATTATATTTAGTCATTAATTTCTTCATTGATTATTGTTAACTGGTCATTTATTTAGTCATGGTAGTCATTAATTTAGTCATATATTTAGTCATTACTTTAGTCATATATTTAGTCATTAATTTAGTCATTACTTTAGTCGTATATTTAGGCATATATTTAGTCATTAATTTAGTCATGTATTTAATCATTAATTTAGTCATTACTTTAGTCATATATTTAGTTATTACAAATGAAATCCAACTTAATTAATCCTCACAAATTTATTCATATAAACTTCAAGTATCATAGATATTCAAATGTTGAAAAAACACCATGAAATGAAGACTAAAATGCTTGAACAAATATGATTGATCAGACACAAACACAAACAAATTACAAATCAAGAGGAGCCACAAAACAATATTTATGAGTGGAGAAAAAACCACTCTAAAAATTTACTTCATTAAGCCTCATTGGTAAATAAAAATCTCATTGGTTACACTCAATGTCTCAATGACACTGTACAACTTACAAACACTATATATCAAAAATACTCCTATTTTCATATACTTATACTAGTTTCCCCTTAACTACAGTCCTTTTGGAAGGGCAATGACCTCCTATAGGGGCTCAAACCATTTAATCCCCTTGCAAATCCGTAGCTTTCTCATCGCTATTGGTTTCAGCTCCTCCAAACTCTTCCTCATTGGTATTCACCTTTCACTTCTTCAATTTGGAGTTGCAGCCCAAAAATAAGGTTTCAAAATTTTCACATCAAAAACTCAAAAATTCAAATAATACAGAGGATAAAATTCAGCCATTTTATTTTCCTTTTCCAACTATGGCACCCTAAACTTAGGCAGTAGATATAATGTTTCCTAATTATCTCGTACAATTTTTAAAAACATGAATTGATGCAAGACAACAAACAAATAAACAATATTCAATTAGTGATATACAACTTCCTTATTCCTGAACAACTGATCAATAGCTTGATTATTGATTGTAAATTTGTAATTTATACACTTGAAAGTGTCCTTCTTGCCCGTGTGTGAATTGGAGCTTTGGATGAGGATATGAAAATCCATCAAAAGCATATTTGGAGGTAGATTTTTATAAACTATTGTAGTTGCAAGTTCCACTAATTATAATAAAGATAAATAGTTTTACCTTTCTCCATCAACTAATGCAACTTTGATAAATTTTAGAGGATCAACAATGCCAGCCTTTATCATATCAACATACTCTCTTGCAAGTTGCAACAAAACATTAAAATTATTAATTAGACTCAACATCTAAGAAAGAAAAAGAAACTTCAAACATTATCAATTTAGTATAAAAATCATCAATTTCAAAGATCAAAGTAGCCAATGCTTCACTCTCTACATCCTCTACTACAATCAAAAGAGGCCTTTGTTTATGTGATAAATGCAAAAAGAAATTATATTATTTGTCAAAATTTCTCACTATGTACTTATGAACTCAAGATCATTCAAATTGTCAAACTAATTGGCATGACTACCTAATTTCTTTCTATCACGTACACTTTGGGTATACAAGATCATTGAAAATCCCAATTATTGAACTATGAAATTCAGCAACGCAGCGAAATTATATCTTAAGTAAAATGTAAATCAAATCAACATTACATGTCTCAGCTTATCAATTGATCTCAAATTATATATACACCTTTGGCATATAGCTTAAGGACATCTACAATAGATATGCACAAAATGAATTTGGTGGAAAGGCTTTAAAAACTTTCAAGCAAATACAATTCACAGGTGTAAAGCCAAATTCCACAACCTTTGCCAACATCCTCCCTACCTATGCCAAAATGGGACCTTTGAAACAAGATATGAATATCCATCAATGTATAGACAATACATGAAAATATTCCTATAAGAAATGTGTTCTATGGATTGCAATATTGCAAGATATGCACAAAATGGATTTGTTGAAAAGGCTTTAGAATCTTTCAAGAAAATGCAATTGGTAGGTGTTAAGTAAGATTTCACAACCTTTGCCAGCATACTCCCTACATGTAATAAAATGGGAGCTTCGGATAGGGTATGTACATCCATCAAAGCATAACAGAAGGTGGATTTTTGTAAGATATTATGGTTGGAAATGCTCTGGTAGATATGCATGCAAAATGTGGAAGCGCAAGAAAGGCACGTGAACTGTTTGATGAAATGCCTCAAAGAAATGTCATCTCATGGAATACAATGATTGCAGGTTTTGCAGAAAAATATTTGTCGAAAAGGCTTTTGAAACTTTCAAACGAATGTAATTGGTAGGTATAAAGCCAATTTTTTTGCCAAAGTCCTCCCTGCTTGTTCCAAAATGGGAGCTTTGGGATGGGCTATGAACATGCACCAAACCATAATGGTAGGGGAATTTTTGTTAGATGTTATAGTTGGATATGCTCTGGTAGACATATATGCAAGATGTGGAATCATAGACAAAACACCTGAATTGTTTGACAAAATGCCTCAAAGAGATGTCTCTCATGGAATGAAATGATTGATTGTAGAATGTGCACAAAATGGATTTTGCAAGGAACCTCTCAAAATATTTGAATTAATGAAGCACTGTGGAAAAACTAGAAAAGGCTCAGACTTGGAAAATCAATTTCTAAACATTTATTTAAAAGAACTAAAGAAAGCAACCAAAATTCAATCAAACTACTTAGAAAATGCCCTTGAGTAAATATGGTGACATTACAGATTGCTAGTTTAAAACACAATGAATTGAAGCTATATATGACAAAGTAAATGATCTTGCAATTCTGTGCTAATACCATGCAATAGCTAAAACATCTTTCACTATCATAGGTTCCAAAAAATTCTCCATGTTAGACCATAATACAGTCAGATTAAAATCTATATTCAAGTTATAAATGTATTTATTCCTGGAGATTTTCAAAGCAAACAGCTATTAGATTGATACTAACTATGTTTGCACAAGACATTTTTTGTGTGCAACAAATGAATAAGTTAGTTCAAAACAAAAAATTACAAGTGTGACCTTTTTTGCCCCATTATATTGGGACTTATGGCTAATAAAATGAATCTAAAATGTGGTGATAATAATCAAATTACTTACCTTACCCTTTCAATCCCTTTCAAAAGATGACATTACAATTCCCTTAATGAACTGGACACCTTTACTCCTATAGTAGTCCTCGTAGAAAGCTGCTAACTCTAATGTAAATAATCGAGCCACTGAAATCATGGCCCTAAAGAAGGTGAATCTTCAGTATTTATTAAAAAAAAAACAATTGTAAGCATTATTCTATCACCATCATTGCACTATGTTATTAACCCAAATGTACTGATGAATAGTGAATCAACATGCATTAAAATTGTGAATCATAAATAATGATAAATTCTTTGTGATTGTCAAGAATCATCAGAATGTGGTATTTTACAATAATATGAAGAAGAAAAATAGAACTATGTATATACAAGATTGATATGAAATAAATCTTTCTTTAGTGTTTCTCTAGAAATACCACTGTTACATGCATATAAAATGGAGAAAGATGAAACTGAGTATATAAAAGATGGATAGGAAAGAAATAAAGCTTACTTAAGTGTTCCTTTGGAAACACCATTGTTACATGTATTTTAATGGTAACTAATGATACAACAAATTCCATGCCTATGTATCCACCACCAATTACAATAGCCTCAACACCAGTGCATGAGGCCATAACATTCACAAGTTTGGTTGCATCATTTAAATATCACAAATAGCATACATTTTTAGCATCTCATCCATCTACTCCAAATTCCTCATGCTTTAAAACCTAGATGAAAACATCAATTTACATGAGAACAACTTAATCAACTCATCAATCAAGCTTATTACCTCATCATTCCCATTTGGGTGTCTTCTAAACCAATTGACATTCAAAACCTACAACATCAACAATCATAATCAACAACTCAACCAGTCAAAACCAAGCATAAGCTAAGTAAACTAGCACTTGCACCCATGGGAGGTTCAAGGAAAATGTCGATAGGAAAGAAAAGGTATGGAAATAAAGAATTTTAGCATTACATAATAGATTATATTTAAATCCAAATTTATATTATTACAATATATTGTTGTTTTGGATGTCTTTATTGTTCTTTGATTTTCTAACCAGATGTTTATTATTTTCAATGTTAAGAGCTCAGGACTTGTATGGTTTGTGACCAAGAAATTAAAATTGTATCTTTATACATAGATTTCCCTTGAATTCAAATTCAATGGTCTAATCTATAGTAATATTTATCTGCAATAAAAACAAATAAAAACTTGAGTAACATACACCTCCCTGAAAGTTCCCTCTATAAAATCTCGATATGGCTTGTGTATCTATATTAGAGAAAATAGTTTACATTTTGAATGCAATTTTTTTATAAGTAAATAATTATACTTTATCAATTAATGAACGAGAAACACAACCAGGACTCAAATTACCTTTTGAGTATTATTTTTAAATGAAAACTAACAAGCAACTAAACTGTGCAATTGTGTTCACTAAAAGAGATTGAATAATGACACAATGTAAGGCGCATGTTCTAGAAAAACTATACACTACAGTATATGAGAAGCATTGCAATTGGTTTCATACTCTGTAAATATTGTGTCCTCATCACTGTTGTGATGATACACATGATCTTACCTCCCATATACATAAGAGGGGAACCTTCGATATCATTAGAATGCAGTAGATTTGTTCACTAAAAACCTGTCCTGAACCAAATTGAAAAATGCATTTGAAATTTATTTGCTATAGACAACACAAATAAATGAACCTGATCCCATCATCATCGTATCAATTATTATGTTAATGATAGATTAGAGTGATCTAGAATGTTGATGGAAAAACTATACACTACATTATAGTAGAAACATTACAATTGGTTTCAGACTCTGTAAATATCGTGTCTTCATCACTGTTGCGGTGAGACACATGATCTTAAGGATTGAAGTTCTTTCTCAATCAAAAGAACTTCAAACTATTCAGGTTCAATGTATCAAAAGAGTTTGATGTGATTATGTAAAAGATAATATAGATAGGATGTATCATTGCAATGTCTATTGAAAGAAGATGTGAGGTCAGATTACATCTTCTAGAGCATTTTCTCTATGGCATTGAAATTGAACAAATTTTTAGCCAAGTGCAGAGCCTAATCGACTTTTGAAGTAAGCTTGAGCATGCAAATAAAAATATTGAGAAATTAACAGTTTTATATTCTACTTTCAGATTTTTTATCCAAGAGATGCTTTATATTTAATCCCAGTTTTCTATTCAAGAAATGCACAGTTTAAATTCTACATTCAGTTTCAAATGCTTGTTTCAGAATTTATCATTTAAAGCTTTAGTTATAAGTTTCCACTTTTATTGAACATATATTTTTTGTAGCATTTACAAAGATTTTAGTAGTTTGCATGGTTGGATTTCTAAAAATCCTCTCATAATATAAGCCCAAAAAATTGGCAGAAGTTACCAACAACTATATGTATTTGGTTTGTATACACTTGCAACATTATTAATAGCCTACTGTAAGCTAAATTCCCTATGAACTAGATGATCAAAGTACCAAAGTTGGTTTCTTGATTCCAATATCACACAAAAAAGGATTTGAACTCACAAAGCCATGCTTCAACATAGAAACAACAATAAGAAAATCATGCTTGCTTGGTTCTCAAGACCATGGAGTCCAAAACCCTAAGCAAGGAATTTACTCATGCTTGATTCTTCATGTCAGGATGATTAATTCATATGACCATTTTGTTGTAAATAAAGCCCAAATCATGTGTTACTTACCAATAGAGGATGCCCCTTTTAACAAAGTTCTTCATTTTTTGAATTCTTTCTATTATGAGCCTCAAAGGGATGACCTTGCATATGATTGAGTGGCGAGGGTGTTACTTGGACATTCATATTGCATAAATCTACCAATGAATACACCTTGGTATGAGACTCAAATATGAGAGGCAGTAGTTGTGCCCTAACATTAGCCATTGGAATAAGATGTGAGATATTAACAACTTGCAAGATCAAGACTTTGACATTATGCATGCATGAAGGTTGTACTTGAAAATTCTGTAGGGATTTCATCACCTAAAGCACAATGGCTATCACTTAGCATTAGCAAAACTCACTCTGCCATTTTAAAGTTGAATGTTGGCATTAAAAGGCTTCATCTTTGAGGCTTTCTTGAATTTATTCTTCTATCTATAGACTTGTGACAACTCCATTTCTTTATGCATGCATAGGTAATTGTAGTAACCACACCAAGGACTCCTTTGGAACATCATTTTTTGTACAAATCTTATAGGAGCTTGACTATGTGAAGGAGGGCATGTTATATTCCAATGATTGATTGTATCAAGTGCACATCCAAAAGATATATTTGCATGGATCTTGACCATTGCAAATACAATATTAAGAGTTTGAAGGATAAATGTACCTAGTACAATTCAAGTTGAGGATGTATGCTTGGAGGCCTCACCATTGAGTGATCTTTACCCAAACCCTTATGTGATGCCTAATAACATTGTCCAAGCCATAATGGATAGTGCAAAAAATTCTAAAGAAGCTAGTTTGTTAGTTGAGGCACACTATTCACACATCTTTTGGATGCCTTGTGCTATCCATTTGCTCAGCCTTGTGCTACAAGAGATTGGTAACAAAATTGATTGGATCAAACATGTGTATACCAAGGATAAAGAGATTCAAATTTTCATCACCAATCACCACATGTCGTAAGCCATATTCAAATCATTCTTAAACTTGGGGATGTTGAAGATAAATGAAACAATACAATTTCACTTATCACTTCAATCAATTATCTTTCAAGCATTATGTTTTCTTCTTTGTTTTTAGGTTTTTTAGTTTTATTTATCAATAGGTTGTTAAGACCCAATTCACCTCCAATACCACCACCTTGAGATGACTTGTGAAGGTGTAGGAGGAATTTTCTAGCATGTTCATCAACCAACTTTGGTCAGTATGAAAGAAATCCAACACTAAGAGGGCAACAAGTATTAGGTAATTGATCCTAGATGATACTTAGTGGGATTGTGTGAAATATATGAGTTTCATCAAGTTCATCATGCCTATGATCCGTTATAATAATTTAGATAAGCCAAGATTTGCATCAACTAAAAGATTGAAAAGATGAAGTCCATCTTAAATGAGAAAGAGCAAGATCCTAAAGAAAATTTCTTCAAACAATTTCACACAATTCTTGTTGAGTAGTGGAACAAAATGACCACCCTTCTGCAGTTTATTGCCTTTTCATTGACCCCAAAATTCTACAATACTACAATCCTTTCTTTGTCAAGGAGCATTGCACCATATAAAGATGTTGAACTCAACAAAGGGTACAAGCTAGCATTTTCTAAACTCTTCCCTGATCAATATTTGGAGGATATAATTTCAAATGAGTTTGCTAATTTTGTACAATTCAATGGCCAAAGTATTTCTACTATGTGTAACACTTATAACAAGGATGCTCACAATTGGCAGTACCTCCATGGCCAAAAATTCCAACGCCTACAACCTCTTGAGATTCAAGTTTTATCGCAAGTTGTAAATGTTTAATCTAAAACTCTCTAAACATTTTATCTTATCTAAATGGACTAGAGTACATACTCCATCCACTCAATAAAGAGTAATTGATTGGCATCAAAAAAGGTTGAGGGGTTACTTTATGCATTCCAACTTGTGTCTTCTTTTGCACAAATAAAATGACTACAAATAATGGACAAATGAAATTGCTCAATGTATAGCCAAAGCAAGCTGACTTCAATGCTTTTTCTGCCCAACAATCTTCATTTTTTAAAGAGAAAAATAGACAATATACTTTTAGTTCAAGTGCTAGTGGCACCTCTTATGATTCTTCTAATGTACCTACATAATCTAATGTCAATTATGATGGTGATGATCTTTATGAAGACCTATATGACATTGATTTCTGATTTTATTATTTTCATATTGAACAATGACTATCTATCATGACATTCAAGTTCGAAAAATCGACCCCAAAGTAGTATAATTAATTTTTATGAAAATTTTGTCTATTATATACAAGTTATGTGGCATTCTAAACTTGATAATTCATATTTTTAGGCTGCAAATATATACTCTTATGATTTTTTTATTTTTCTTTAACAACATTCCCAAAATGAACCTATCCTCCAAAATATTTTGGCATACCAATGTACCCAAGCCAATCACTTAGTTAATAAAAAGAAAAAAGAAAACTAAGTTGTAATTGGTTTGTCACATATGGAACAATTTTCAGTTATGATTAATGAGGTGTGATGAATATAATAATACTGTAGAGGAGAAAAGTGCATGCCTCTACCTTTTCCTCTCTCATTTTATGCCACTTTGCATGGATGTCCTAGATGCACAGTTAACACACATATTTTGGGTCTTTTGTCTCACTCACTCACTCCAAACCTAAATCTTACACTCTGTCATGCCATATCCTCCAATTCAAAACATGCCTAACCTAGTTTCTAGGACATTCTCCTTCCTAGACTAGATCGGATGTGCAAACTTGTCCCTCAAACTTGATTGCATGTGCAATCTTGCCTCTAGTTTGAAAGTTGAAATTTACAACTTTATAAGGCTGAAATCAATTCAAAAAGCCACATTTATCACTTATCACCTTATAGTTTTCATTGAATTTAGATGGCAGCATACTTAGCTTACATCTAACCTAGTTTGCATTGGATACAAAAATCAATCTTTGCATCCATTACCCCTTATTACCTCCTTTCTAATATTGTCAACTCAACCTAGGGGACTATCATCAAAGAAGCTTCATAGTTCCCTATATATATATGGTAGGCTCCTAACAATGCCCATTAGCACCACACTTTCTCAAATATTGCTATAAATCTAGGCAAACAATTTTTTCAAGTACTAAAGGAAAGATTGTGAAATCATTTATATTTGTCTATTCTAGTGTCTAACATCTCAGCTCATAACTACTTTAGAGTCTAGCTGCATTTATCATCTATCATCTCCTATTAAGACCTTCTAAATTAAAAACATGGTGTGTTTTGTTTCCCTATGAATAGATCAAAATGCCAAGGGAGTCATTAGGGATGGGGGAGAGCGTTGAGAGGGGTAAACACCTTATAACTACAAAATATTGAGCATGAAGATTCAACATAAAGATCAAGGTCAGTGGAGTTGATTAAAACAATAATATCATAGAAAAATGAAGAAAGGGATAGATGACTTAAGGGGATCATACCATGTAGAGGTGAATATAGAAAATTTATTGTAGGGTGAGTGGAAATTATTACAATTGTTAGAAATGTCAATAACAATATTTTTATGGGAATGTAGTATTAAGAGTAGTGCAAACATGGATATTGTGCAAAACTAGTAAAGGCAATCCAATATGAGAGGCCATGGAGGCATATATATAGTTGATCCTTTCAAACCCATCATTGTTATTTGTTGGACCTATTGGATTTGTGAGAAGAAAAACTTGGGATCACAATTCATGAAATTTTGTTCTAACTTTATAGCCATTTTTAATCATTATTGTCATTGTAAGGTGTGTTATTGATTTCTCTATGCATTTTTTTGATTGGATACATCCTGGGCAGTGTGCCTTCCCCATGAAATTAGTACCTATTGAGTGGTCCTCAACAACAATAGTCTTTTCCACAATGATTTTTACTATTAATTCAAGCATTTAGGTTAGCCCAAACCAATGGAGGCCACATGGGGATACACATCCTCCCCTTTGTTTCATAATAGACCCAAGAGACATTTAGGTATATCAACAAGCTTGGGTGTCCATCCAACCACACACTAAGAGGTAGTTACCACACAAAGGAAACCAACCACACCAATATGTCCAAACACACACTAGTAGGAGGTACCAATCACACTTGGGCAGCCAACCACACACTTAGAGGTGGTGACATCACTAGATTGAACTTAGATATTAAGATTAGATTATAACTTAGATGAATACATTAGAAGACCATAATGAAATTCCAATCACCGCTTAGAAATCAACCTTTAGATGTCACTTTGGGGATTTGAACTTGGGTGTCCACAATGTGACCCAAAGCTTTCACCAATTGAGCTCAACCCCTTTGACACCTTTGCCATAATTTTATTGTTCATGATTGCAAGTTGTAAGAATACATTCTATAACTACCCATGAGGTCTACTTAATGCATTTCAGGAACCCATCATATATTCCTCTTCTTAAATATCATTGTCCACAACATGTTATGGTCTTGTATGTGTAGAAAAATATTAGCACACTTATTTTCCTTCTTGGGTTTCTCCCTAGCGGAATCAAGTTTAAATTTTACAAATCCTTGGGATGGGGTCCCACTCTTTTTTTTCTTACCATGAAGTAGATTAGTCCAAGATAGAAATGGAATTCCAATGTTGGGAGATTATAAGATCCTACATGCTTGCATATTAAAATTTAGTTGTTGACTTGGATGTCAGTTTTTATATTCCTTGTGCAAGTAATTGAATCCCTTTGAGTATCTTTAAATGCTCAGTTGTTTATTTCCTACCACACATTCCAAGTTATGAAACCCAACACAAGCTTGTGTAAGGAGCTTATTATTTCCATTAAAACGTCTAAAGCAAACCCTCTTATTTTTTCTCACACCATATTTATGATAGTAGGTATGACACAATCATAGGAATGGGGTATAAGATGCCAAAAATAATATTGAGTACCAAAGAAAAACAGTCACTTGTTTATTTCTCCTAGAAATTTTGACATATAATAGAGCCCATCCAACCTTCCTTATTCATGTTTTAAATGGTAAGAATTTTAACATGATGAATAAACCAAAGAAATGTTTTGATTTTGGGAAATTTCATTTTTTTTCTGTGAGAATAAGAGATAAAGGAAAAATTTACTTGTATTCTCCATGTGGAGTATTACCTGAACATTTCCTTCATGTGATTTTCATCTACTGTAAATGTGTACTCTCCTATCAATCAATACCCTTTATCTTGCAAAATTTGTTGAAGCTCTAGAATAAGCAAAGTAGAAAAAGGGTTCATTACAATCCACCCATCCTCCCAAAATTTCAATAGGCTTTGATATCACTCAAGACAACCAATTAGGGAAATATATTTAGTCCTTAATGTATAGGAATACACTGACTAGGTAGCCATGTCCATGACAAATTTGGCAATGTAACGTGATATTCTCATTTGTTCCCATTCTAGCCCTCCCATATGCAACAAGAATTTTTCCAATAAAGACCTTTCTAAATCTACATTGATGCAAATTTTAACATAGTTAAGAAAATCTAAGCATTTTCTAAACTCAAAATTTGTTATGTATTCCCTAAAGACACTTCTTGTCTTCTTCAAATAAGATTTTTGCAAGCAGTTGCTTGGGAAGAGGAGGTGAACCAAGACCGGTAGTGCTTGGAAGATCCTCAATGTAATGATCCTTGGCTATTAGGTTACACCCAGTCACTTTAAATGCATAAAATTCACTCAGTCCTTTTGATTGAGAAATAACTAATATAATTGCATAGACATCCACACAGTTGTAGTTTCATTCATGATAATTACAATTTTTAACTACAAAAATGAAGTGTAACAATGTTTTTTGGAACTTCCTATGACTATAAAACTTCTTGGAAGATTTTGAAGACTTATTTGTATGCAAATTCATAAGGCTAAGGAAATGAAAGGTCGTGTCTCTTCATTTATTCTTTGGAATACTCTATATGGAATGTGAGCTTAGACTTCATTAGGCAAAGCCAAAGAGGACAATCATGTGTTGTACCTTCTCTGAGACAACAAGAGGAGAATCATGTGTTGTACCTTCTGTGAGCCAACAAGAAAAGGATAATCAAGTGTTGTACCTTCCCCAATCCAATAAGAAAGAGGACAATCATGTGTTGTACCATTCTCCACCATTAAGGGGAATAATCATGTGTTGTATCATCATTTTTTATTGGTAATATACTCAGGTAAAAGAGAATTGCCTCTACCAATTGGATTTTTCACCCCACGGGATTTTCCCAACTCAAATATGGTGTTATGTTGTAATAGTTTATTTTATAATTAGCATAGCATAATCATCAATTAATAAAAAACTATCATTTAATCATGAATTAAGTATCATAGTGATAAATCTTGGTTTTGTAAATTCTACAAGTATAGTTCTTGAGAAGTTAACAGATCAAAAATATATGGGAATATAAATATTCCCATAAGTCACAATTTTCAATTCAATATTCATTGAGTAACTGCACAAGTGAAATGAAAGTTACAAAATTTCTCTACTCTATCTTGTTATAAGTAGAGAGGGAAATGCATAACTTGTAACTCAATTTTTCCCTTTTGTGAGGAGTATTTTCACATCAATACAAGGAAAAATGTATACCATTCCTTTAATGTGGATATATAGTTTATGACAATAGTGCGAACCACATTCATAAATATTTAAAAATAGAAAGAATGTGATTTGAAGAGAAAATAACATCCAAACCAATGTCTTAATTATCAAAGAAGAATGCGAAACAAGTTAATAATTATTATGTTGGAAACCAATCCAGCTACAATCTATGGTAAAGAATGGTAGTATGCCTATTGACCTCTTCTACCAAGCTTCCATATTGAAAACTGCAATCCCACCTACAAAAAAATAAGATGAAAATAGTTATAAAGAGACAATAAAACATATTGTGGGAAGAAGAGCCAAACATATTGTTAATAGTGTCCAATGGAACACATACTACAAAAGAAACTTACTCGTATCGAGTTTCAGCCATCCCCATTATAAGCTCAAAAATTGCTTCACATGTAGCATCCACAACACCTATTTCCTTGATTGCTCTACTGCAACTTCATGGTTGAACACACCACTTACTTTATAACTATTTCTATGAACACAACAATAATAATAAAAATTTAATTGAACTAAGAAGTTAAAACACTTTTCTAATTGTATTGAAAAGTAACAAGTGATATACCAAGTAGTCAGCTTCTAGAGGCTCTTCAAAGATCCTAAGACTTGTACGAAAAAAAAAACCTATAAGTAATTATCCTGTTGTTTTTAAGTATTTTTGTAAATTTTGTCAATATTTCCTTAAGATGCTAATATTGCAGGTCTAAGGAGCTTGCCATTTTGGCATCGAACAAATCACCAATGCTTTATGGAGAATGCTTGATCCTGACTATTTTGAAAGGATGAACTCGACTCAGTTTCACAAGTCCAATCAAGAACCAATTCAGGTGGACCTGCTCATACAATTCATATCCATATCCATCTAGAATTCAATTAATCCCATACTTAAAAGTTAAAACAACCTTGACAAAACCAACTTTGAAGCCTAACTTATCAAATAAAATATCAGAGGGCACATTATCTTTTGAAAAGATGAGAAATTTAGATGTGACTGGAAGTATATAGGAACTTTCATATATCATACCATTTCCTATTGTTGTTCTTCGATCAAGACTTTGACTAAGACTTTGACTATTCTCACATTCATATTCTTTTCCACTTAACTTGTTATAACAATGTACACGTTGAATTAAAATTGTATTTAATAATCTTTAATACAATTAAGTCTAGCAATAATGTCATATTAGTATTAAATTTGTAAGGTGAGACCAATGCAAGACCAAAGACATCAATCCAAGGATAATTTTAAGAATTCAAAGCACACACGTAATGAGAACAAAAACCAAACAATATGGATAAAATTAATTGTGTTGATACATGCAACAACATGCTTAGCATATATATAACTTAAAATTCTACATGCTTTTCTTGTCTTCAAATCAATTTTCTTGGGTCCAGAGATGTATGGTACAAAGCACCCAACGTGTAAAGAAAAAACTTCTATGTGAAGGATATAGGGTGAAGTTTTAATTATATACAAATATAGACATATATAAATAAATGAAAAGATACATTGCTGGATAGATCTTTCATTTATATACATATGAAGAAGCTGCAAGTAAAAAAGCTTCCACTCTATTGTACAATCCGACCGAATCATTAGTCAAGACCACTTCCATTCAATGTTAATTTCTCAATAATACTATTCACAACACTTCCAAATTGACAATTCTCTTCTACTTGTGGCAAGATATTTTTACCATGGGTATCTCATGTAGATCTAGGGAAAACTCTATGTTAGCTAAAATAAATTATTAATATGTGAACCAAGTTGATTAACCTAGTTCTTCAAATCAACCATTGTTTTACCATCATTTTCAACTAATTGGGAGGAGAGATATCTTGATTCATTCCATTGGAGGGGACGACACGAGTGAAATCAATGGGGTGAGTCCAAGACAATAAGGCTTTAGGGTGAAGGATGTGAGAAAAGTAACTGTTTTGGTTACATGACAAATAAATAACCTTTGTCATATTTGCAATCTTCATGGCAATTAGATATGTAGACTTGGATAGTCCTAGCCTTGTGGAAATATATTCATCTATTGATAGCAGGATTAGCCAAAAGAAGGTTGTTCAACAAAAGAACCCCCACCTTATAATTCTACAATGAGCACATTTATTTTAATAGTTCAATGGTGGTGAGAGACGTTGAACACTCCTTTGCACATGGCTACCCATGCACTAAACCCAAACTACTACATGTAGAGGCTTGGTAGATTTCTCCTCGTAGATGACAAGGAGATGATGATGGGTTTCATGAGACCATTTGGAAGATGTACAAAACAGAGGATGCCACATTAATTTGATACAACTAGACAAGATTTTCAAAAAAAAGAGGTTTCATGAAGGCCATTTGGAAGATGTCGAATAAAGAGAATGCCACAATAAGTTGACACAACTAGACTAGGTTTTCCAAATTAAGAGGTTACATAAGTTCAACAATGATTGATAGAGAAACTTTAGCACGGGAGAATGAAACAAGCTGGTGGTGGTTGTATGGCCCTCCATGATTGATGTGCACACTTGCCATTCAACTCTTATAATGGGTTTGTAGTTCCTTTGTTACCAAGAGGAATTAATCTAAATAATACTTAATCCGCTCTGTTAAGAGGAATAGGCTTATCTCCAAGTGGGTGGCGAAGCTTGTGGATGTGTAAACTACAAAGTGTCAGATCTCATAAATAAAAAGATGATTGAGCATAAGAATAATATCAACATGCTAAGATGTAAAGCTTAAGAAGCAGATGCAAATTGATGAGCTCAAGATGCACATGCAAGGTTTAGTGAGGTCATGTTGTAAGAGTCAGGATAGTATAGAATTTTTTTATGATGAGGAGTATGCAACAAAACTTGTCTCAAATAATGAATTAGAAAAGTTTTTATATTTTGTGTGCAAATTTGTACATTGTCCTTTGCATCTTGAACATGACTAATATAAATATTATACCATAAAAGTTTGTTGTTGATAGCTGGATCAATTGATTGTCAAATTGTCAATGTAACTTTAGCACTTTGTACAAATTTTAGCTTCTTTCATTCATTTTGTTTACATAAATAATAAATTGCACCTCCTTTCACTATTTTTTTATTATTTTTCCAAATACTAATTTTTGTATCTACCATTGCCTATAAGCTTTATTGTAGAGCTCAGGTATTTGGCTTGGAAAAGCCTTCCCTCATTTTGTAAAATGTGCTTACTGAACCAAAGCCCCCATCGTGATTGGTTTTAGCTCCTCCAAACGTCTCTTCCTCATTGGTATTGACCTCACTTCTCCAATTTGGCAATTTGTAGCCTGAAAATAAGGTTTCGACAAGGGTTTTAGAGTATGTTTATTAAAATGAAAATTAAAGCCAAGATTATATTAATGAGCACATTTAGGTTTTAATGTTACAACATCCTTTACCTTATGTCACTATTTCATTCTACTTTCCCCACCGCTATTGGTTTCAGCTCCTCCAAACTGGTGCAACCCTTCCCTGCTTCGCCATAACAGCTAAGCTATTTTTCCTTCACTTTTTTTAGGTTTCAAAATAAGGATCCTTTGTCCACTTTTTAGTTTTTAAAATCTCTTTTTTCTACTTTATTTTCCATTTGATTTTCATTGTTAGTTAAATCTCTCACTTTTAAATATATTATATAATATAATATTATATTATATTATAATATAAATACTATATTATAGTATATTATAATATTATATAATATATAATTTATATTATCTATATATATATATATATATAATATAATATTAAATAATATATACAATAATAATATAATATAATATAATATAATAATATATATACTATAATATATATTATATATATTATATTATATAATATCATATTATATTATAATATATTATTATTATATTATATTATAATACAATCCACTCCCTCAACAAACAAAGCAAGGCTTATAGAAACTAAAATATATGTTGTCTTGATTTCATCTTGAGTAACATTAATGATTCATAACATAATGAGTAATAAAAGTTAAAGAATGTAAATGTTAATTTTTTTTATAAAATATGTGAAAGCCTTAAGATTGCACCGAGAGGCAATGCCTTCCACACAATAGATATTTTTGGTGCACGAAGCAACCTAGGTGGCCAAATGGCCCACTTAGGTAGGGGTCCCATGAGGAGGTCTTAATTAGCTCTATGGATTATGATCAAATTTGAAATAAAAAAGAATGGAGGAGTAATAGTCATTTATTTAGTCATTTTTATTTGTTTGATATTAGTCATTTAGTTGTGATTTTACCCAATTACCCAATTACCAAATTAGTCATTTATTTTCAAAATACTACTAGTGTTAGTCATGTGACTAAAATTTTTACTCACGTAGTCATTTATTTGCCAAATTCTACTAGTGTATCTAATACATCTGATTTCTCTCTAAGAAATGTAATTGATGTATATCTAGAATAATCATCAATTAAAATCATAAAGTACCTTTCACCAAGTATACTTCTCACTCTTGTAGGACCAAAAATATTTGTATGAACTAAATCTAATAGTCTAGTAGTAGACTATTCCTTTGATCTGTAATTATTTCTTGCTTGCTTTCCAAACTGACAATTTCTAACAATTTCTTTTAGGACTAGATCACCAATGTCAAATTTTAGACTTTGAATCTTTTGTTGTAGCTACATCTAAGGTGATTTTGATATTCCTGCAAATGGACTAAAATAGATTTTCTTCTTTTGTCTAATAGTTTTAGCTCATGTAACCTTGAAATTTGATAATCTTCATCATTAATGAACTGTTGCATAGAAACTCTCAATGACATTATCTTGACCTCAATCGGAGGATATCTCCAAAACCAAAGACAAAAGAATAAGGTGTAGCACCTGTAGGAGTATGAATTATTGTACGGTAAGCCCATAAGGTTGTATTTAGTTGAATATGTTAGTCTCGACCAACGTCATTAATAGTCTTTTTCAAGACTTTTACTATGGTCTTATTCGACACCTCTACTTGACCATTACCTTGGGATAATAAGGAGTGGAAAAATAATGTTGGATGTGGCACTTTTAACATAAATATTGAACATCTTGGTTCTTGAAGGGATGCCCATTATATGTGACTATGGACAAGGGAACACCATACTGGAATATGATGTAGTTTAGTATGAATTTTGAGATCTGTTTATCAGTAGTGTATGTCATCAGTATGACTTCAATCTATTTAGTAATGTATTATGTTACAGTAATTATTAATTTATGTCTATTAGTAGAAGTAGGGTGGATCTTTCCATTGAGGTTGAGTCCCCATTGAAATAAGGGCCAAGGTGATGTAACTAGATGAAGTCCCTATGTTGGTGTGTGTACTAGATCATTGTGGATTTGAATTGTCTACATTTCTTCACAAAGTGGTAGGAGTCATGTATTATTGTCAGCCAATAGTATCCTATATGCATAAGCTTCTTTGATAGGATAGGACCACTAGAGTGAATATTTCATATACCATCATGTCCCTGTTGTAAAGACATTTTTGATTCTTCCACGTCGAGACATCTAAGAAGGGTACTATCCAAACTACAATGATATAGGGTATTGACGATTATAACATATTTAGCAGCTCGTCGAGTAAATTTTTTTCTTTGGTTATTCAACAAGTCAAGAGGGAGGATTGGATTGTGAAGGTAGTCATATATGCCCTTATACAAAGGGGAATCGAGATCAACAATCTTGCACATGATCTCAGGTTCGAGGATGTTGAATGCAGGGATCAAAAGTTGTTCCACTAAGAATTTGCACTGATGCACATTATTTGTGTAGTGTAGGAAATTTTATACCTTTATAATTTCACTATGTTTGTATTCCCTTAATTAATTAGACTTAATTAAGTCTCTGATTGACCAAATTATGCATTACAAAGCCTTATTATTCCTATTTTTCAAAAGGGAAACTTATATTAAACAATTTCCAACATTAATTAAATTACCTTGGAAACTGAGTGTCTTGGACTTAGGTCCCCTTTAAGTCTTAGGACCCAAATTGTAACATGTTTTTTATGAAATTTTAATGATTTAAATTCAAGTTTCAAGTGTTGGATTTTGGAATCTAATTTTCAATAAATTAGATCAACACCTATAAATACATAATCTTTTTATCAATTCAAAACTAATACACACAATCAAGACTTCATATGAGAAAATATTACTATCAAGAACATTGAAGAGAAGATTTATCATTCATCTGCAATAGTAATGAAGATCATATTATTATGTCAAATTTCATGTGTGTGCATGTCATACTTTGAAGCTAACATTTTGATTTAGGTTTCAAGCATTCAAGCATCAATCAATCAAGCCAATTCATGCAAGATCCAAGCCTTGAGTAATTTTCTTGACTTCAATCCTCTAAGGGCAGCCATTAATAGTTTGGTGAGTTGTAACAAGATTTGTTCATTCATCGATTCCTTCATTTTATCATTATTTCATTATCAAGGTTTAAATACAAAACATGGGGTTTGACTAAGGAAAACCCCCATTCACCTAAACATTACCTAACACTTATCGCACATCTTGAATGACATTTTCACATCATCAACATCATTATCACCTAATATCATTATGTTTCACATCAATTACATCAAAAACCCTAATTTCCTTTATGAATTGAATAATATTACATTTGTAATGCCCCGCCATGCAACCCTAGAGGAAGTTGCAATTAACTACTCAAACGAACTAATTTTTTTTTTTTAGATGAAATTAATATGCAAGTTCACTACACATTGCAACAACCTCTAAGGTTACGAGACTAAGATTACTTATTAACCCACAACAACAAAAGAGAATTGAAACCACAACATTTAATTACCTATGAAATTAAGAACACATACATTCCATACAAGATAAATTCATCAAGAAAATAAAGATACCATCAGATCCCAAAGTACAATAAGGTTACAACTCTCATTCCCCGAATGAGGTAAATCTAAAAGCATGATTACATATTACAACTTCCACCTCAATTACAAAGAGGGGTAATGAATTACAAGAGCAACAGAAATGAAAATAAGCCTAAAGATAACTGGATCCCACGAGCTCTCCAACTTGAAGTCTCATCCACATGAACAAGAAGAAAGAACCCAACGGATTTAGGTGCATGCCACCCAACCAAGTGGAACCCAAAGGCCCACCCCCCGTGCTAGGAGATAGTAGCAAGGAATCCTAGCCAAGACCAACACCTCTAGACATAGACTAAAGCATAATTGAACCAAACTAAAACAACCAATCACATGTACCTCACAAGTACAACACAAGTACAACTCTAGTACCACATAAGTACAACTCTACATGGTCACATTGCTTCCAAAAATAAAGCAGATCAAGAATGTTACGAGAACCATACACATAATAATCAAATCCCATCTATGGTCACATCAGGTATGTTAAGGAAACCATACCCACAAAATCAAATACCAACTATTGTCCTAGATAGAGTGTCATCACATAGTTCGTCATTAGTTACCCACTATGGATCTTCATAGGCTCCGGCCAACATAAAGGGTTGTCCTGGTGGCCTCTACTGATCCCCGACCCTCATACTTACTAATGCGGGATCAAATACCTTACGTACAGACAAGATAGATGACCTTGCCATTCTAGGCCTTCCCACTCATCCCAAGTCTAAACAAGCCCTTGTGTCTATGAGTGAGGCCAAATAATCTTGATTAGTGAGAAGATAATCCTAATATTCTAAGTATTGATTTAGTTTCACTTGATTAAACAACTTCCAAAGGTTACCCAATCTTACCTCTTCTGGGCTCTGGCCCCTATGGAAGCCACTCTTCTACTTGAAAACACACATACCATCCAATCACCAAGGATACAAAGTACAAAAAACAAGATAACACGACCACTCCTTTCTCAGGAGGCAACATAAGGTAAACCCATCTCCAAACACTGGAGGTAACAACAATAACAAAAGCACTCCTTACAAGGAGGCACAAATCACATAATCGACTCCTTCCATAGGAGGTATAAACATCCCCGTTCGTGGAAACCAGGTAATAACAATGACATAACCTCATGCACTACCCAAGGAAATAACAAATGGTCGTCATTACAAAATGACAACCCCCAACCTCTAGGGTCCTCTGGAAGACTTACAGATTAAAGGCACTTAACCCATTTCCCCAAACAAGAACACGAAGGAAATGTTCACTAAAGGCAATAAAAGAAACTACCTTCAGATATTCTAAATCCATTTCTTCATTACATTCAATAATTTATCTCATCAATAGAACTGAATTATAAATACACCTTTTCAGATAAGGGAGAAACCAACAATATTTATTTAAATTTCCCTACTTGCATTTAAATAATGAGAATTAACCAGTTCAGCATATAAAACAAATATGTTGCATTAAAATAAATATAGTGTTCCTCATTTCAATGTAGCTATTTAAAAATAATTAACTTGGCTTGAAAACTTATTACTTCAATTCAAAACTATCCTACTTTAAATTTTTTTTTTAAATAAAACAATGATTTAATTCAAATTAACTATTTTCCATTTCCTCAATTTAATTTAACACAATTACCATATTATTTTAAACAAATATATTATTCCGTTTGAATATATTATTTTTAAAATAAGGTCAATAATTTGATTAAAACACATTATTTTAATTTCTTCAATTATCCTTAAATCATGCCTTCAATAAATCACATTTTTAAAATATATATAATATTATAATATTATATAATATAATATTAAATATTAATATAATACATATTAATATTTTAATATTATTAAAATATAATAATGAATATTAATTTATATATATATTTTTTTTATCATAAAAAACAAAACCACCCAAGGGCATCCTCGGGTCATGTGCCAAACCCTAATGTCGGTCAGTTGTCTTGGGCCATGCACCATTTAGGGTTGGGGTCGCGCGTCCTTCCTTCAGTCAGCGTTCTTTTGGTGAGTGGGGTGGTGGCAAGCTGGGCGCCGACCATGGCGGCGGTTGGCTGTGCTAACACAGTTGACACCTACCAAGGGTGGCAGTTGTGTTAACACAGTCACCCTCGCTTAGTGGGCGACGACTGTGGTAACACAGTCGCCCTAGCTTGGTGGCGGCAGCGGCTGCGGTGGACGGAGGATGTGGGGGTCGCACTGGGCACGGTGGGGGTGAGCCCCCAGTGACCTCCAAGAAATTCGATTTAAATTTTTTATATATTTTTTTTTTACTAAAACAAAATTTTAAACAAAACGCCTGTGGGTTAAATCTGCCCAGCATAAAATAAAATGGGTTTTTCCCTTCTTTTTTTTAATACCAACTTTTGATTCCATAAGCATATATAAATATATATATGTTTATATAAATACATAGAGATTTTAATATATAGGTATATATTCTTAGATTTAATATTTCACAAAAAAATTGAGCAAATATTTCAAAACATAAGTTTGCAGCCAAGAACATAATTTTTCTTTGAATAAAATTTCATTTCCCAATATAAATTCCAAGTTGGAGAGCAAGATTTTGAAATGGGTTTTCTTGTAAATCAACAAAGGTTTTGAATGTTTTCCAAACAACAATCTACAATCTTGAAACTTGCAAAATGACACTAAACAATTAAGAAGAAAACCTGAACCAAAAGCTTGAAGAATGACAATGGCGGTTTTGAATCCCCCCTCTGATTCTAGCTCCTCCAACAGATTCAACTTCCTTTTCCAAATATCCAAAATCCAACAGCAATCATCCTCTTCCTCTTTTCAAATTTCAAACTTCCTCTCCTCAAAATTGTGAAGGAAAATTTCAATCATAAAGAAAATTCCAAAAATATCTCATTCAACCACTGTAATCAATTTCAGAAAACAGAAAATAGAAAATATCTAATTTTTTCCAATTTTTGAATTTAAATTTTCTAAATTGACCTTTATGCATTTTCTTTATTTTCAATTTCAACAAATATAATAATAACTTCAACATAATAAATTAACTTCTTTCAACATCATAAATTTAATTAATTAATAAATAGATTTAATCAACGATTAAATTATTTATTAATTAAATTAAATTGATAATAAAATAAATTACATTTCAATATAAACTCAAAACAAATTAATCCACAACTTAAATACATTAAGCCATTTAATTACCCTTTTTAACTTGCAATTAAATAAAATCTAGGCAAGATGATCAATCATAAAAGCAACATAACTCGACTAACACTAGACGACACACTAAGACTAGGGTGATGACTTGGCACAAAACACCTAGCTACTATCTCCCAATCGAATACCGTTGGGCAATGGACATGCTCACACCTGTGAAGCCAGGTGGAGTCGATGTCCGATACCTATCAACCTGCGAACACAGAGTATATCCACATGCATATATATGTCATAATCAAAACACACCGTGAAGAGGAAATCACGGAATCGTAAGGCGCTCACAAGCGAGTGGTGCAAACCGTCCCCTTCACCAATACAGTATTAATAACTGACATATCTAACATCATTAATGTAATCAAAACATAAAATATCACTAATGCAAATGTTCACAATGCTAATCTAATGCATGCCATAATGATATCATAATAAAATACCATCACAACAAAATACATCACCATATCACAATAAAGGTAGTGATCACACAGTAACCAAGTACCAAGGTCAAAGCACTAGCAAAGAATAAGGCCTAACCAAACTAAACACTGTTCAATCAAAAGAGCAAAATGGAGGGGTCTTACAACATTATTTAATTAATTCACTATTTCATCATTTTTGACTAATTAAATAAATCTCATTTATTTAATAAAGTCCTAATCTAACTTTATTCCTCTTGATTAATTAAATAACATCAATTATTTAAATATGTCACTAATTTACCCTATTCCCCTAAATCAATTAAATTATTAATACTTAATAGTACAATTAAATCACTTTCCTTTAAACTTGAATAATTAAATAAATTATTCAAAACATCATTCAAAAGGGTCAACCAAAACAAATACAACTTTGTTTGTAAAATTCAAACATGAATTGCATGTTCAAACTCAAAAGGCTTAATTAATTAATTACCCTCACCCACTGTTATGATTGAGAAAATTATGACCACCGATTGCTCACTCTGATTGGTTGATTGATCCATCTATTTCTAGACTGATTCATCCATTCTTCAATCTCACTAAAGGCTCAACATGATTTCCTCAATTCCATTGAACATTCAAATTGATTTCATCAATCACACCGATTACGTAATAAAAATATACCAATTCTTTTCATCTAATTCCTCTCAACGGTTGTTAACCATTGATCAGGATATTCTACTATGCAATCTTGATCGTTCATTTCAAAATACAAAATCTATATAACAATCCATTTCATCCTCAAAAATTATTAGAGAATGGACATCTTTTGCACAACAAAGTAATGATGAAATTACAATCGATTTCTTGAAGAATTTTGACACACATCTTCCATCAAAACACACACATTTTGAGCTTTTGCAATGCATTAATGGAGGCTTCACATTGATACAACGATCCAACATCATTGTGAATACACTTCGGCATAGTATGGTAACACTATGTTTTATGAATTCAATTTATAATCTCTTTTTTTATTATATTGTTTGATTTCATTTCTTCATAGTTTCATTTCGTGAGTAATGGGTATGAATCTTAATCTTTCATTTGAATTAGATTAGTTTTAATTCATTCATGTTTGGTTTCCTCAGGCTTATTGATTACCCCCTTACACATTCTAGCACACCCAGTAGGACCATGGTCCTTAACAATAATGTTTGTATGAGTTTTAATTGAGCAGTTGTAGGTTCCAGAATACATATGCACTTTCCAAAAACACACTTGAAAAATCTTCACGCAAAAGCTACAAGAATCTCACATGGTCGATCTTTCGTTCTTGCCATAGTCGCTCCTTTTCTAACTGGTTCTGACTTTTCTGGCCACCTCTACTTAATAAATAGGGCTGATTTTAAAAATTTGGATGGAAGTTGCTAATGAAAGGGGCGCTTTGTATTTTTCTAACCACATTTGATTAAAAATAACAGGGCTGCTCTTGCTTAAAATTTACGCTTTTTCTCTGTTATTTTTATTTGAAAATTTGCAAATAGTTTTTCAATTTCTAACGCTAATGATTGCTTGGTTTGAATGTTTGAAATGTGCTAATATTATTTATGTGGGATTTACAAGAGCATGACATGTGTTTATCCAAGAACAAACTAACGATTTCATTGTAGAGAAGGTGAACGGTCCAAGCCCAAATTTTAAAAAAAGATTTCTAGTTTAAAAATTTACACTTAAAAATTGGTGCTATAAATATTAACCCCACCACTCACACGCTTTCGATTCACTGCTTTAAAAAGAATCTTTCAAAAATATTTCTAGTTTAGAAAAAAAATTATTTGGTGCTTTAAAAGGAATCTTTCAAAAAGCTTTCTAATTTAGAGAAAGATTTTGATTTGGTGCTTTAAAAAGAATCTTTCAAAGAGCTTTCTAGTTTAGAGAAAGATTTTGATTTGGTGCTTTAAAAATAATCAAAAATATTTCTAGTTTAGAAAAAAATCAATTTGGTGCTATAAAATTGAACCCCAAAAACTTACACACTTTCGATTTGGTGTTCTAAAAATAATTTTCAAAAGCTTTCAAAGATTAGAACAACACTTCAGTTTTGGTGCTCATAAAATGGAATGCTATCTTTTGACCAATGCTTTTATTATGTTGATGAAATGATTTAGTTTATTTTGTCGACCACATTAAGATAAGGTTTTTAGAAACACTCAGTTTTTAGTGCTTAAAATTGGACAAATACATTATGATTTACACATTGCTATCTATTTGTTTGAAATCCATATTACTTCATTTTGGTGCACCTAAAAAAAAATTGATACCTTGTACACATTTCATTTCCTTTTTTTGGATAGCACCATTTGAGGGGCTTAAAAAGAATATTGCAATGAATTGTATGGCGTGTCTTCCATGTTTAGCAAACTACATGTCTATACTCTCCCCTCGTGTCTTTTGGCGATCTTGGGTGATGAAAAGAATTTTGAGTTCCATACTTGTTTTAATTCAAATAATTACCTTTATAGTGCCTTCCTTTGAGACACATCTCATATTGGAGAACTCAAAGGCGACTCAAAGTGGTATTTCACTTAAGCCGTTATATAAATTTTCAAGGCTAAACACCAAATTACTTTCTCATATATCAAATCTTCTTCAACAAACTTAAAATATGCTATATAAACCTACAACACTGAATAAAGCAACCAAGTCTTGCTCACCTCTCAGCCATAGGACTAATATGTCCACCCCCGAGCTCAAAACTAGCTCACACAGAGCTGCAACTTGTTCATAAGCTCACACAAAGCAATTGTTGTTGTCTCACATAAAACATGGCTCGCATAGAGAAAATAATGGCTCACACAAATAAAAGCTCACACAGAGCAAATAATGGCTCACATAGAGCATGTCTCACATAAGGAAAATAATGGCTCACATAGAGAAAATAATGGCTCACACATAGCAAGGCTCACATAGAGAAAATAATGTTAGTATCTTAATAAATCATTGAATTCCATTATCAATCTGAGAAAAACATCAACGTAAACAACAAATTTTCTTACCTCTTTTCTTCAGATTTGAATCCCCGTTCTTTGCAACTTCTTTTAGCCTCTTTTCTCTAGCTCTCCTTCCTTTCCCAAAAATCTATTTTCTCCATTATTGCCAGTACATTCCTTCTTTTTCCAACCTCCTTAAAACTCTATTTCTTTTCTTTTTAATAGAGCTTTCATTTGAAACTCTTCATATTTCTTGAAAATAAAATAATAGAGACTATACATTTTCCATAATAACAATTAAAATTAATTATTTGAATCACTTACTTATTCTTCTAATTGCTAAACTATTTTATAATTCAAACAACCTTTATTATAATACTTTTCCATAAAAATAATCAATAATTCATGTTTATTATCATTCCATAAGAAAAAATAATATCAATGTTAATGTTCATTTAATCATCATACTATATTATCAAATAAATATTCTAATAAATAAAATTAACTATGACCCTACAACCAAAGACTCTCAAATAACTTTACCTACGCCTCACACAAACATTTGAGTCAAAAGTGAACAATTAAATCAAGTGCGAGCAAAAAACTCAAGAGTGGCATAGTTATAAACTACAAAAGTGGTCAAACTGATTCAAAAGTGTGAAAATCACAAACCTACCACTTTTTCCTAAAATGTTTTCATGCATTAATTACTCAAAAATGAAAAGTCGAAAACAAGAAAAGAAAGGGTACATATCGAGGCACCGACACCAACAAGCCTCCTGAACTCATGAACCACATCTGTGCGATGTGGGGCTCCTCGAATCCTCACCATAGCTCCTTGACAATTGTAAAATCAAGAAATCCAGAGGCAATAAGTTACTATAGACTTAGAATGCAAATGTAGTAAATTAAACCCTAATTACCTATTTTAACCCCCAAACCCTAATTTTTCAACCTAGGAAACCCTCCTCAGTTGAAATTAGGAGCTCTCACAAACACCTGAACAATCAACGAGGGTCCTATAAGCTTAATTTTTAATCCTCTACGCATTTGAACTGAAATAAAACATTGTCTTGAGCCCGACCCAAAAATTAGTATTTTTGGCCAACTTCTTGAGGGGGTAGCCCAGTATCCTACCATCTTTCCACTGATCACCAGGTCATGATGGGGCATATAATTTTTTTAAAATATTGATCTTAACATTAAATCCTTTGAAATAAAGCAACTAGTACTTTATCTCAAAGAGGGGAAAAATGTAGACATGTAAAAATGACTTAACACTTATCACCTAGTATCATTGCATTTCACATCAATTACATCAAAAACCCTAATTTACTCTATTAATTGAATAATATTACATTATTTAATTAATTCACTTTTTCATCATTTTTTACTAATTAAATAAATTTCATTTATTTAATAAATTCCTAATCTAACTTTATTCCTCCTGATTAATTAAATAACATCAATTATTTAATTATGTCACTAATTTACCCTATTCTCCTAAATCAATTAAATTATTAATACTTAATAGTTTAATTAAATCACTTTCCCCTAAACTTGAATAATTAAATAAGTTATTCAAAATATCATTCAAAAAGGTCAACCAAAATAAATACAACTTTGTTTGTAAAAGTCAAACCTGACTTGCACATTCAAACTCAAAAGGATTAATTAATTAATTACCCTCACCCACTTTTATGATTGAGAAAATTATGACCATTGATTGCTCACTCTGATTGGCTAACTGATCCATCTATTTCCTAAATGATTCATTTATTCTTCAATCCCAATGAAGGCTCAACATGATTTTCTCAATTCCATAGATTAGGCAATCTATTTCCTCAATTCCATTGAACACTCAAATTGATTTCATTAATCACACCAATTACTTAATCAAAATCCACTAGTTCTTCCCATCTAATTCCTCTCAACAGTTTGAATAGTTGATCAAGATATTCTACTATGTGAAATCGATCGTTCATTTCAAAACACAATATATATATAACAATCCTCTTCATCCTCAAAAATGATCAAAGAATGCACATCTTTTGCACAAAAAAGTAATGTTGAAATTACAATCGATTTCTTGAAGAAATTTGACACATCTTCTATCAACACACACATTTGGAGCTTTTGTAACACATCAATAGAGGCTTTGCATTGATATAATGATCTAACGTCATTGTGAATACACTTTGACATGGGATGGTAATGCTATGTTTTATGAATTCAATTTATGTTCTCTTCTTTGATTACATTGTTTGATTTTCTTTCTTCATAGTTCCATTTCATGAGTAATGGGCATGAATCTAAATCTTTCATTTGAATTAGATTAGTTTTAATTCATTCATGTTTGGTTTCCTCACGCTTATCGATTTCCCCCTTACACATTCTGGCATGCCCGATGGGACCATAGACCTTAACACTAACATTTGTATGAGTTTTAAGTGAGCAGTTGTAGGTTCTGAAATGTAGAGCACTTTCCAGAAATGCACTTGCAAAATATTCATGCAAAAGAAACAAGAATCTCACGTGGTCACTCTTTTGTTCTTGTCGTAGTCACTCTTTTTCTGACCACTTTTGACTTTCTTAGCCGCTTCTGCTTCATAAACAGGACCACTTTTGAAAATTTGGACGACAGTTTCTGATGATAGGGGTGATTTTGATTTTTATAACCACAATTGACAAAAATAATAGAGTCACTCTTGCTTAAAATTTCCGCTTTTGCTCTGTTATTTTTTATTTGAAAATCTGCAAGTAGTTTTTCAATTTCTAATGCTAATGGTTGCTTGGTTTGAATGTTTTAAAGGTGCTAACATTGTTTATGCAAGATTTTCAGGAGCATGGCATATGTTTATCGGAGAACAAACTAATGATTTCATTGAAGAGAAGGTGAATGGTCCAAGCCCAAATTTCAAAAAAAGCTTTCTAGTTTAGAAAAACACTTCAGAATTGGTGCTATAAAAATGAATCCCACAACTCACACACTTTCAATTTGGTTCTTTAATAAGAATCTTTCAAAAGGATTTCTAGTTTAAAAAAAAATTTGATTTGGTGCTTTAAAAGGAATCTTTCAAAAAACTTTCTAGTTAAGAGAAAGATTTTGATTTGGTGCTTTAAAAAGAATCTTTCAAAATGATTTCTAGTTTAGAGAAAGATTTCAATTTGGTGCTTTAAAAAGAGCATTCAAAAAGCTTTCTAGTTTAGAAAAAAAATTGGTTTGGTTCTATAAAAATGGACCCCACAAATTTACACAATTTCAATTTGGTGTTCTAAAAATACTTTTCAAAAGCTTTCGGAGATTAGAACAACACTTCAATTTTGGTGCTCATAAAATGGAATATTATGTTTTGACCAATGTTGACGAAATGAGCAAGTTTATTTTGTTGACCACATTAAGACAATATTATTAAAAATACTTAGTTTTTAGTGCTTAAAACTGGACAAATACATTCTGATTTGCACACTACTATCTATTTGTTTGAAATCCAGAATACTTCATTTTGGTGCACACAAAAAAACAAATTTCTATACTGTACACATTTCATTTCCTTTTTTTGGATAACACCACTTGAGGGGCTTAAAAATAATATTGCAATTAATTGTATGCTATCTTCTGTGTTTTGCAAAGTGAGTGTCCATCCTCTCCCCTCGTGTCTTTTGGCGATCTTGGGTGATGAAAAGCATTTTGAGTTTCACACATTTTTTTTAATTTAAAGCATTACCTTTAGAGGGCCTACCTTTGAGACATATCCCACATTGGAGGCGACTCAAAGCAGTATTTCACTCGAACCACTATATAAATAGTCAAGGCTAAACACCAAATGACTTGCATCGATGATTATTTTTTTGTCAGTGTCATTCATGAAAGGGGAGGTACCTTGTGTATATATATCCCCGAGTAATTTGGTTAAAGCCTTAAGTGGCTTGTTGGATGCTAACAAAGCATTGGATCCCTTGAGCATGACTAAGAACCAATGTAGTAGATGTTGGATGTTGTGGTTGTGTTGCTAATATGTGGTTTTCATTGATGTCACAACTATTAGCACTTAATCTGCTTAAGACTATATATGTCGAGGAGATTGAGAAAATTGTAAAAAATATAGTATAAGCAGCCAGTGGAGCTAAGAAGGTTAGATTGTCGAAAAGCTCTATGTGTTGAAGATCTGAAGATGCACTTCAAAGGGTTTGTTTTTGAATCTTTCTAATATGTTTTCTTAAAGTTTCAAAGGTTCGCATAAAGATTTGCGGAAGTTATGAAGATTTGAGTGCCTACAGTTATTCAATTTTTGTAGCTGGTGTTCTTGGTTGAAGCGGATGAAATTCTGGTAATTTCATGTTTTATGCATGTACCTATGATGTTCATGGATGAGTCTAGATCATGCTATATCTTTTTTGTACATCCACAATGATTGAAGTCTTCGTAATCGAATATTCTTGCAATGTGTGCCCGAGTTTTCATGTTCTTGGCCGACATTGTGGTTTTAGCGTGTTGCAGATCCATGAGGATTAATATTTTATTGTTTGGCATTTTTGGAGGTGTCTATTTGGGTCCTCACTATGTTGTGACCGACTTGTGTTGGTGCACATTGTAATTTATTCATGTATCAAGGTTGATAGTTGTAATTCATTCTTTATTTGTGGCTAACTGAATAGTGGTTGTAAATCCATGTAGCAGATATATATATATATGAGATTTTTTTCCTCATTTAGAGACAAGTTCTCAAGTGTACAAATTATTTACAAGTGTGAATAAAGGTCAAATCATTCAAAGCAGAGTGTGGAAGAATTTGAGCAAAGGGTGGAAGAGTGTGAAGAATTTTTTGTGCGCCTAATTGGAAATGTAATCAGTCTTTTGTAGAAGTTATTTTCTCAGTTCAAATTCATCAGATGGATTTAATCTGATTACTGTATGTAAGGAAGTGAGCCTTCCCTTTGAGTAGTGTGCTCTAGGTAGTGTGTCTGAATGCAAGTGCATTCCCTTTTTATTCTTCACTATACTTCTAACAGGGTATAATCTTTTGGACTAACATCCACCGTGGTTTTTCCCCTAACAGGGTTTCCACGTATAAAATCTTGGTGTTCATATGTCTCTGATGTGTTTTTGATTTAATGCTTGCACTGTTAATTGTCATATCTGTGATATAAGGTTGATTAATGTTGTATAAGTTTGATTTTGGTAACAATTGATTCACCCCCCCCCCTCTCAATTGTCTAGATCTTTGTTTTGCCAACAATTGGTATCAGAGCTAGTTCCTCCGAAAGAAGCTTAACAACTTGAGGTGATCCGAGATGGCATCATTCAAGAAGGATAGTCCCAGATTGGATGGTAAAAACTACTCTCTGGGTATGTGTAGGATCATGATGGGCCAAAAAGTGGTGATATGTAAGTGATATGATGGTCCATGTGGCTGACGACTTTTTTTTACCCAAAATTGATGAAACGAAAAGGGTTTTTAAAGGGGATTCTTAGCTTTCCACCAATATAAATTATGCTTTACTTTGAATTTAATAAATAATTATTATTCATTTTCTATTTGAATTACGACTAAAGTCCTAATTGATAGGCTGATTGAAAAACATCTATAGCTTGCAAAGGGTATCACATTTTTTGAATCTAAAACATGCATCACATTCTATGCTTTACATACTATAGGATTAAAAAAAAAATGAATTTCATGAAGTTTTGACCAAGTTAAGGTGGTCAGAAGTACGAGTTTTTATATTTTTAAAAATTTGTGATAAAAAAATCATAATTAATTATTTACTTGGAAAAAAATTACAAAAAAATATGCATCACATCGAGACCTGAGTCTTCTACTTATATCTAAAATATTATAAAAAAATATTATCATTTTATTGTGGTTAGGGTGGTCAGAAATACACCTACTTCTTATTTTTTCCCTAAAATTTAAGTTACTGCATTGGAATTTCAAATTTTCACCAAATAGATTTTTTTAAAATAAACCTAGTAGTTTAGAAACTATACTCAATTTGCAAAAGATTATATTCTTACATATTTTTGAAATAATATAGTTAACTTATTTAAATTTTTACGTCAAGTTGCCTAACTCTATTTTTTCTTAATTTTATTGCCACTTAAGGGCCTGTTTTTTCCATGACGATCCTGCACATGCCCCTCTATGGAAAGCTAGGATGTAATTTCATTTAAGGTGCATTGGTGAACCCTTATGGTAGATGACACAAATTGCATATACTATTCCTCAGAATGGTCCCTCCTCTGAAGATGAGATCAAGCAAGAAAAAATTAATACCAAGTCAGTAGAAACACTAGTGAGTGCTTTGACAGATTCAGAGATGACAAATGTGATGGGATTGAAGACTGCATACTAGATTTGGAAAAAGCTAGAAACATTGTATGAAGGAGATGCACTAGTGAAAATTGCTAAGCTACAAAGTCTAAAAGGTAGATGGGAGAGCTTGAACATGAGTGAAGAGAAAATATTTTCCTTCTCACACAAGATAAGTGAATTGGTGATGGACATTAGATGTGCCGGTGGAACTTTGGATGATGATGAAATTGTGGCTAAGATACTTAGATCTATGCCCCCTTCCTACAAGACAAAATCTCATGCTATTGATAAACTCGAGACATTGACAAATATTACAAAAGGCATGTTGATTGGAAAACTTGCTGCATTTGAATTAAGTGAATTTGATGAGTCTTCTCCTAAGACTAAATTTTCTTTCAAGGCTACTATATCTGGGAAAAAGAGATATGATTCAGGAGAGATTTCCCAAAGAACATTCAAATATGAAGATGAGATGAAGCGGATTGAAGATGAAGACAGGGAATTGGAAGAACTGGAAGCATTGATTGTGAAAAGAGAAATCAAGAGGTCATGGTCATTTTGCTTCTAGATGTTCTGAAAGAGTTTCAAAGTATAAACCTGAGAACACTAGATTTCAAAGAAAGTGCTACTATGTTGAGGAAGGTGTAACTGATGAAGAATCTAATAAAGAAACTAGAAATGAAGATGAATGGGTATTTATTGCTATCAAAGAAAATGGTTAGGTGTCCACTGAATCTACAATGAAAATGTTGAGAAAGCTCTTGCAGCCAAAGCTGAAGAGAAACATGAGTGGGTAATTGATAGTGGATGCTCACATTATATGACTAGTGATAAAAGAAAATTTGTAAGTTTGGAAAACTATGATGTTGGTGTTGTGAGGTTCAGAGACAACACTTCTAGTGTGATTCATGACAGAGGCACTATTTCTTTTGGCGGTAAGCACAATATTGATAATGTTCTTTATGTAGAAGACTTAAAGCATAACTTTTTGAGTGTTGGACAGATGGTAGACAAAGGTTATAATCCGCAGTTCAAAAAAGGTAAGTGCAAAATAATGGGAAGTTCAGGAACTATGATTGCTTCAGGTACAAATAAAAAAGGTAATATCTTTCATTTAAGTCTTGCTAGTGAAAGTTGTTTGATTGCTCAAATTGATGTAAGCTAGCTATGGCATAGGAGGTTGTGTCATGTGAACTTTGATAACACTGTCAAGATAAGCTCTACTCAAGCAATTAGAGATCTGCCTAAGTTAGTGAAACCTACTAACACTATGTGCAAGGAATGTCAGATGGGCAAGCAAATGAGAAATTCTTTCTCGAGAAAAAAATACAGCTCTAATGGAGTACTAGATTTGATACATACTGATCTATGTGGTCCTTCCAGAATCAAGAGCCTACAAGGAGAAAGGTATTTTATGTTGCTCATTGATGATTATTCTAGAATGATATGGGTTGCTTTCTTAAGAGAAAAACATGAAGCATTAGAAAAGTTCAAAATTTTTAAAGCTATGATAGAGAATGAGACAGGTCAAAAGATTAGATAGAGGTGGTGAATTAACTTCATGATAATTCAATTCTTTTTGTGAAGAGCATGGGATCCAAAGACAGCTATCTACTCCTGGGACCCCTCAACAAAATGGAGTTGTTGAAAGAAAGAACATAAATGTTCTAGACACTGCTAGAACCATGATGCTGGAAGAAAATCTTCCTCATTTCTACTGGAGAGAAGCTGTAAGTACTATTGTGTACACCATTAATAGGGTGAATGTCAACAGTAATTCTGGTAAGACACCTTTTGAGCTATGGTTTGGTTATAGGCCTACTATCAAATATTTCAAAATCTTTGGAAGAAAATGCTACATCAAGAGAGATGATGATATAGGCAAGTTTGATGCTAGAAGTGATGAAGGAATATTTTTAGGATACTCTACTAAAAGCAAAGCTTACCAGTGCTCTAATAAAAGGCTGAATAAACTGGTTGAAAGTGCAAATGTCAAGGTTGATGAAGATATTGGTAAATCATCCAAATCTAGTGGTTATTATTCAGATGATCAACATGATGGTACTAATAATGAAAGTAATGTTCAGACACATAATCAACTTCAAATTGTTTCAATGAGCAAAGGAAATCAAGAAGTAGAAAATAGCAGAAGTGCAGAAGAATGAACACAAGAACAAGAGGTAAGAGAAAATCTCAAAAATCCTAAGTATGTAAGATGAAATCATTTTGATAGTCAGATAATAGGAGACAAAATCGAAGGTGTGCAAACTAGAAGAAGAATTCTAGAAGAATATTGTCTAGTTTCTAAAGCTAAGCCTAGAAATATCAATGAAGCATGTAAGGATGAACATTGGATGAAAGCCATGAAAGAAGAAATGTTGCAAATACAAAAGAATGATACATGGGATCTTGTTCTAGACCTCAAAACAAAAATGTGATTGGAACCAAGTGGTTGTTCTGAAATAAGCTAAATGAACAAGGTGATGTGGTCAGAAACAAAGCAAGATTGGTTTGCAAAGGATACTCACATATGGGAGGTATTGAATTTGAAGAAACTTTTTCTCCTGTTGCTAGAATTGAAGTTGTTAGATTAATTCTTGCTTATGCTACTTTCAAGAATTACAAAGTTTATCAGATGGATGTAAAGTCAGCATTTTTGAATGGTGAACTAGAAGAAGAAGTGTATGTTGAACAACCAAATGGATTTCAGATGACTGATGAAAAGGACATGGTATGACGATTGAAGAAATCTATTTATGGACTAAAGCAAGCTCCTAGAGCTTGGTATGATAGATTGGAAAAATACTCATTGAAACTTGGATTCAACAGAGGTACTGCCGACAATAATCTATATTTCAAGCTGGATTAGAGCAAAGAATTGATATTGAAGTCTTTGTTGATGATATTATTTTTGAAGGTGATGATTATTTGTGTATAAAGTTTTCCAATGAAATGAAAAGTGAATTTGAAATGTCAATGATAGGAGAGCCGAAATTATTTTTAGGATTGCAAATTACTCAGTTAGATGATGGAATCTTTGTATCTCAATCTAAGTATGTGAAAGAGTTACTGGACAAGTTTGGCATGGAAGATTAAAAACTAGTTGGTACACCTATGGTGACTGGATGCAAACTTACACAAAAATATGACTCTCCTAAAGCAAATCAGACAAGATATAGGTCAATGATTGGTGGATTACTCTATTTGACTCAGATTAGGCAAGATATAATGAATGTTGTGTGCATGGTTTCTAGATTTCAAGGTGATCCTAAAGAGTCCCATGTGACTACTATAAAAATAATATTCAGATATCTAAACGGGATAGTTGATCTTTGTCTTTGGTATCCTAAGGATGATGATCTTACTCTAAAAGCTTTTGCTGATGTTGATTAGACAGGAGAAGTAGATGACAAGAAGAGTACTAGTGGTGGTGCATTCTTCTTAGGTAAGAAGCTGGTATCTTGGTTAAGAAAAAATTAGAACTCAGTTTCATTATCTACTATTAAGGCAAAGTACATTGTTGTTGCAAACAGTTGTACCCAAGTATTATGGATGAAGAAAATGTTGAGAGATGTCAGAATTGAGTATGAAGAACCCATTGCAATATTCTATGACAATTCAAGCACCATTAACATTTCTAAGAATCTAGTGTTGCATTCAAAGACAAAGCATATATCCATCAAGTATCACTTCTTGAGAGATAAAGTAATTGAAAAATAAGTTATACTGGAGTGCATACCTACCAAAGAGAAAATTGAAGATATCTTTACCAAGTCGTTGCCTAAGGATACTCTTGAGTACCTTAGAGGAAAGTTAGGGGTGATTTCCCCTCTTGATCAAAACTAAGATGTAGGTATTTGCTTGAATCCATGAATTCATAGCCATATCTCATTCTGAATTGATGTTGTGGTGCCTGCTACTCAGGGGGAGTAGTCAGATGATTCAAATTTGTGATCAAAGCATGTGTACCTTTTCCATTGATGTCAAAAGGGGAGAGAGAAGCAATGTGAAAAATGTGGGAAAGAAGAGCAATGAACAAAATAGGAAAGAGTGGACAATCTCAGGGGGAGATTGTTGAAGAAGAGTTAGTTGGGTTGATGGTATTATTTTTCACATCATGTGTTGCCATCAATGCCAAAGGGGGAGATTATTGGATTTTGTGGTTGTGTTAATGATATGTGGTTGTCATTGATTTCAACACTATTAGCACTTAATTTTCTTAAGGTTGTGTATGTCTAGGAGATTGAGAAAATTGGAAAAAATATAGTACAAGAAGCCAGTGGAGCTGAGAAGGTCAGATTGTTGGAAAGCTTTGTGCGGTGAAGATCTGAAGGTGCTCTTGAAAGGGTTTATTTATGAATCTTTCTAGTATGTTGTTTGAAAGTTTCAGAGGTTTGCATAAAGATTTGTGGAAGTTATGAAGATCAGTGTGCCTACAGTTACTCAGTTTCTGTAGATGGTGTTCTTAGTTGAAGCGGATGAAATTATGGTAATTTCATGTGTTGCACATGTACCTGTGACATTCATGAATGAGACTATATCATTCTCTATCCTTGTTCTACATCCACAGTGATTGAAGTGTTCGTAATCGAAGATTCTTCCGATGTGTGCCCGAGTTTTCATGTTCTTGGCCGACATTGTGGTGTTAGCATGTTGCGGATCCATGAGGATTAATATTTTATTGTTTGGTGTGTTTGGAGGTGTTTGTTTTGGTCCTCACTATGTTTTGAATGACTTGTGTTGGTGTGCATTTTAATTTATTCATGTATCAAGGCCGGCAATTGTAATTCATTCTTTATTTGTGGCCCACTGAATAGTTGTTGTAAATCCATGTAGTGGATATATATATGAGATTTTTTTCCTCATTTAGAGATGAGTGCTCAAGTGTAAAAGTGTGATAAAGGTCAAATAATTCAGAGCAGAGCATGGAAGAGTTTGAGCAGAGGCTAGAAGAGTTTGAAGAAGTTTTTGTGCGCCTAACTGGAACTGTAATCAAGCTTTTGTAGAAGCTATTTTCTCAGTTCAAATTCATCAGATGGATTTAATCTGATTATTATATGTAAGGTAGTGAGCCTTCCCTTTGAGTAGTGTGCTCTAGGCAGTGCATTCCCTTTTTATTCTTCATTATACTTCTAATAGGGTATAATCTTGTGGACTAACATCCACCGTGGTTTTTCCCCTAACAAGGTTTCCATGTATAAAATATTGGTGTTCATATGTCTCTGATGTGTTGTTGATTTAATGCTTGCACTATTAATTGTTAGATCTATGATATAAGGTTCATTAATGTTGTATAAGTTTGATTTTGGTATCAACTGATTCACCCCCACTCTCAGTTGTCTATCCTTGTTTTTCCAATAGTAGAAGCCACCTTTTTAAGCCAAAACATTCTTTGAAGTGGTGCATTACAATTTACTTTTGAGATGTTACTTACCAAGTATGAAATATGGTTTAGATTAAAGTAGTCTCCATAAGTTTCATGTAAAATCATCCCTTCGGGGCATGAGGTAAGCCCATCTAAAAGAGCGTGTCTATCCATAGGGTGTATTTTTATTTCAAGAAATTATCAAATCTCTCGATTACTTTGGACATAAAACATTTGCTTGAATCAAAATTAACACATCAAAACAAGCATTGAACATGGTTATCAAAACCCAAACCCTTTGGACTTAGTGTGAATACAATTTGAAAAGAGCCCTATATTTGTGCTCCTTAAGGATATCTTAAAACAATATCCCTAAAGGTTTTTGAATATTTAGATTTACATGTCAAGTCACACTAAGAACAAAGTCAACATTGGGAACTATAGCTTTAGCATTTCGAATTTCACAAAAATTGAGGTTTTGTGGAAAGAAACGTGCTTAACCTAAAGAAATTGAGGGTCAAATAGTTTTGATTGTTGTGTTGTATCATATCACTTGCCAAAAGACAAATCAGATCAAAACAAGACATCAAATTTGTAAATTTATCCAAACTGTAGCCAACACAAAAATTGGAAAACAAACCTACATAGAAAACCACTATTGCTCATGTTTCTACCACTATTGACCAAAAACTAGCCACATTTGATCTAAAATAGGCTACTTTTTCTCTTTGGATTTTGACACTTAGTGTCAAAACCCTATCATTTTTACAAAATAAAATGCAATCATCATAGAATTAGTGCAATTGATCCTCAAATTACCACAATTGATCTAAGTTGTTTCTTGCAATTAACATATGATCTAGCCACTCTTGACCAAGATAGTCACTTTTTCCTACATAATTCACTAGTTAGGAAATTACAAATAGAGGCCACTTTTAATAAATCCTACTACAATTGCTTTTCAAAATTGGCCACAATCAACTTAAAATTGGTCACTTTTGACAAAACTTACCACCATTGCTCTAAGACTACAACTTTTACCCTACTTTCTAGTGAAAATCAAAATATAATCTTAAACTAGTTAAATCTTGTGAGAACAAAAATAGTTAGACTCCCAAAACACATCATAATTTACATCATTCCATCATCCATTTACACAAACAAACACTCCAACCTACTTTTAGGATTCAAAATCAAAACAAACAACTTGGATCATTCATTCACTCAAACTTCTAAGATATCAACATTTTATTGAACCTTAAGGCTAGTTCAAGTAGATTCTTCACAACATATCCTCTAGAAAAATGAAGTGAAATATTGATCCAAGTCTTCAACATTTTGAGTCCCAAAAATAGTTTAATTTACCAACATTAGTCACTTTATGACCATTTGGCATCCAACTAATCTAGTTCAACAACCAAATCTTACGATAGAAATTATACAACCAAACCTTACACGAATTGAAGGTGAACAAACAAACATCATCAGTAGTTTGAGAAGTTTTGTATTCCAGAAAAAGGAAACACCAACCCAATGGAGAAACACAACTAATATCCTAGAAAAAGAGGGAAAAAAGCAGATCTTATAGCTAGAAGGCCCATATTACCACCTCCATCATGGCAATAGATACCATCCTTTTAAAAATAAATCCCAAAACACTAAAAATATAGAAAATCCCAAAAAATAAAGCATTAAGTTCATTCCATAAGTTATAAATCACCAAACTTCCACAAAATCTAGACACTTGTGTATGACAACCACATGATCTTAGCATAGAAAAAGAATGAAATAAAACAAAAGTAGCTCTAGTGTTTCCCGAACAAACACCACAAATGATGGAAGTGACCAATGGGGTTATAGACCAAGTGACCTTATAACTCCTCGAAAGGAACCAACATTCAAAGAAACATCAGACCAACCACCAAGTGAGGAGGAAGTAATCTGAAGACAACAAGAAATGATGGATAGGTCAAATAAAAATCCTAAGGACATGGTAATAGAAGAAGTGGATAGTGAGGAAGAAAGAGATGAAGAAGAACTATTTCAACACTCCAACAACCCAAAGGTACTTGTTTATCATCAAATCTTATGCTTCTCTGATAGCCTTATGGGAAATCCAGTGAGTGGGGGAACAATTTGTACCTCGTTGAATGACCTCTGGGATTTTTATAGAAAGCTAGCTCTTCTTTGTGTTTTGGGGAAAAAGGTAGAAAGAAGTGTGAATAAAATATAAAAATGGTGATGTGCCAAAGCTTTTACAACAATTCAAACCTTAAATATTCCTTATAACTAATATGATAGATGCAGAATGCCACACATCCTTCATTGTTGGGAAGAGAATGAGCAACAAAGGCTAGGGAAAAAATAGTGTAATCTTTCAAATTTTCCCATGGGAAGAACCCATTAAGGTCCAAATAGATATAAGAAAACTCTAAAGATTAACAGAAATATCTAGCAACTTACAAAACCCTTCTTCCTTCAGAACATAATATAGAAAATGGTAAGATTTTTACAAAAAATAGAAAAGTTCAATAGACATAATCCGATTTCTAAAAGCTAGCATTCAACATAGAAGCTTAACGACATGAAAATTAGCTATCTGAACTACCAAATAAAACTTAACACAATATTTTTAACATGAACGAAATATAAAAATGAAACTTGACAAAGGCCATAGCATGCAAAGTTTTAAATATTTCTCCCAAATAGACCAAACTTCAATAATATATGAACTGAAAAACAAAGGTCAGATGCCAATCCAATAATAGTTTGAATTAAAATATAACATTCCAAAGAGAATAATAGTATTCTATTAAAAAAACATTCTACTTCTAAAAATATAAACTCCCTAATAAATCTATATCCTTTGAAAATAATTTTGAAGCAAAAATTTCTAACTCTTTGACCTATGCTGCCAACCCCCATTTATAACTAAAAGAAGAGAGCACCGCTGCAAAAATTCCTAAATTTTTTTTTTCCAGATACTTGAACCTGATAGCCCACAATCTGATCCTAGGTCTTGATTAGATTGTGGTGATCTTCGCTCATTAAGTCCCAATTGCTTCATTAATTGCTTTAGATATTTTAGTAAAGATAGCTATTAGAAAAAAATCGAATTGTAACATAGCCTGGCAAAAATATGATCAATCAACCATGGATATTGAAAATGCCAAATCAAAAGTTCCATATTGAAAGAAAGATACCCACCGTGCTCCCAACAAACTCCTCCCGAAGAGATCACTCTGCAACAAAATGAAAACTACCCAATGTCATGTCAAGCATGTGGGCAATCTCATATTTGTGAGAGTAGCTTTGAATAAAATCCCCTCCAAGCTGACACATGCCCTCGCTTGCGCTCGAAAGGAAAATTATATGTAGATAAAGCCACATAGCCACCATGTGGTGCATTGCATACCTTTAGGTACAATCTTCACTTTTTTTGGGCATGGATCCATCCCGAAGCCAAAAAGAGTAAGGGCTGAAAACTAAAAGTTTAAAGGAAAAATTGCTTTACAGTTCTAGAAACTCACAGGGGACCTTTGCTTATGGAGGCATGAACTGAGAGCTAAAGTAATTCCTGGAGTATGAGGAAGGTGAAGTGCTATACTTCCCAATACAAATTAGTTGTCCAGATGAGGGTGCATAGAATCTTGTATGCTTGATCCAACTCAAGGACCCCCTTAATAGAAATCCCTTCCCACTTGGATGAAACAACTCCGATGTGGTAATAAAGTTGAGAAAGGGGAAGGATATCCTTCTCAATTTCCTCAATATTGGGTGATGGGGGTGATGGGCTTAGTCCTAGAAGTGTTTTGGAAGTCTATATTTTGAGTCTGATTGCATCTTTGATCTTGTCGATTGATAGCACTCCTCCATTTGGTGAGAAAAGGGTGGGTAATCTAGAATCAAGAAAAATATTAAATTCCTTCTTGATCTCATTGGACTTCCTATTCAACACTACTCAGCGATATTTTCTTTTTGATGCAACCATGTGGTAGTTGATGAAATCATTTTCTTTCCTTGAGGTGGCCCTTCGATCAGGAATTATTGCATCTCCTAAAGCTTCTTCGGTGGCCTCACATAACTTGGAGATTAAGTTATATGATTTTGTAGCTCGAGGACCATAAATTTACAGAATTTGGTCAACCACTAGGCCAACCTTCTTGATTAATTCATGAGCATCCCTTAGAAACTACAAGACTAGCTTCAAGGGAGCAACTACAACTATGATTCTTTCCCAATATCTGGATATCAGTCTTTTTAGTATTGGGAGGATCCCAGATCCTTGTACTACAAGTAATTCCTGATGGAATTGAGATTCCCTTGCCTTCATGTCCTCTAATTGGCTCTTTTCTTGGAGGGTGTTTTCTAGCTCAGAGTTCAGCTTCTCAATCTCTTCATCATGAGTCTGCAAAATAGACTCGATCTTCTTCTTCTCTTTTTTCTCCTTTTTTGTTTCAGCTTGAGCCTTTTGGATATCTTCAGAAGCTTGAGATTGGATGCTATCCAATTCCTTCTACATGTCATCCTTTTGATGATCCAACATTCTTACTTCCTTTTGCAGTGCATCAAATATAGTGTTTCCTCTATTTATATCCCTATCCATCTTCTCCTAGATGCATTGATATTGTACATTTGTCTTACATTTAGCAACAACCTAACCTTTTAACCTCTCTATCTCTATATGAAGCCAACTCTACTCACTTTGGACCTCTTCAAGCAACTTAGTTGCTTCTCCCTGCTGACTCTGTAACTTCCTTATGCAAGCCATCTCCACATCCTTTCCCTTGATTTCTTCCTGTAGCTTGCTCACCGTGTCTTTGATATTTTCCAACTTGACCTCGCACTTCTTTAAATTTTTATCTAGAGTCTCATAATCAGTGTAGATAACTTTCTGAGTGGATTTAGCCATAACCACTTTGTTGCATAGGAGAGTCTCAATTAAATCAAGGCCCACAGATCTAATGTCAGAATATTCCATCTGCATTTATCCTTCTAGCTTGGATGCTACTGGCTTCATGGTAGCAATCAATATGGAATTCCACTCTTCATTGAAACAAGCCTTAATCTTTCGAGCAACTAGTTTTGCCATGAATTTTATTTGGAATTTTTGTTTTCCACCTTTTTGAGCCTACTTCATTGCATCCAAGTGGCCTCGAAGACTTTGTGGGGTGTTGATACTCTGTGTAGAAATAGAAGCACCTAGAGGGAGACTATAAAGGGTGATGGAAGGAGAAGCCTTTGTTGTATGAGATTTTAGAGAGGCAAAGGGGAGCATTATCATAGAAAAAGGTGGGATAACATATGGGGATTGAGAGGGGGAACACCCATTGGAGTGAAAGGGAAAGTGGGTGGAAAGAGAGACATTTTCTCAGAAGTAGATGGGTTTGGTAAAACTCACAACATGGATACTTCATTATTTTCAATGGGGTCCCTTGATAGGGTGATTAAAGAATCAATTATGGCTGACATGGATGATGCTCACTCGGCATGTAGGGTTTCTTCATGGGGTTCATTATTGAATATGGTTAGGGGTGTGTTGAAAAAAAGGACATCAGAGCCTATGGACGAAGGACTCATTTCAATAGATGGATATGGAAGAACAACTAAAGATGCAAAGAAAAAAAGAAGAGTGGGAGAAAAACTAACCTGGTATATTGAAGCTGAATATCCTAGTAGAGTGGACTCTACCTCTTCTTCTCCTCTACTTGATGCATCAGGTCTTCCTAGGTACTAGATGTGTCTCCTCTTTGTATGGGTGGAACTAGAAGATTTAGATTCTTTGGCAACCGATCCCCCCAAAGTTTGAGCTTCTATAGCTACAACAAACCTCTTTGGAGACCATCGGGTCCTCTTTCCCTTTGGTCGAGTGCTGGTAGAAGGTTTGATTTGTGAGACCTTCTTCTTTTATACCTTCCCCTTTCCCTTTTTTGCATCAAGATCCTGGGGCTGGGAAGTGTAGAGTAGAAGCTCCTTCAGTTCAATCTCTAATTGGACTCAAGATTACTATCATTTGTGTTAGCCTCCTTATCATAAATTTTGTTGAACCTTTCATCATGTGGCTGAACATCCCCATACATGGCATTGAGGCTCTTAATTTCCTATCATAACCTCAAAAAAATTTCCCTCTTTCTTTCGGATCATCCTAGGCACTTTAGTTGCATATTGAGGGACTTTCCTATCGGGAGGCTTTGCTAGTATTTGTTCATCTTGACATAAAATTCAAGCCATGGTGGCTGGTCGAATGGTATGAAGGCCAAATCGATTTAGAAATCCGACCTTTCTTTGGTTGGGTTAATTCTTGATTCAAAGTACTCCCACCTCTCATGCCTTATAGTCAGGAGGTGCCTTATCGGGTTGTAGCTCCATGCATCACAAATGAGGACCAGGCCGAGGCAAGCCAATCTATTATTGAGCACCTCATACTCCTTTCTTCTCATAAGTGTTACCTGACTCTTGGAAATGGTGAGAGGAATTGGGTAAGGCATTGTCTTGTGCCTTACAGTGCGATAGGATTTGTCGACAATTATTGGTTGATGACATGCCTCCAAAGTGAAAAACCTATCTGTTAAAAATTTAGGGAGCTTGAAGGGATCCTCAAAAAAATAATGAAACTTGATGAAGGTAAAATCTACTCCCAGAAAATAATCCATCGGGGTCTGCGAGCTTTTTATCCATTGTAAGACTTCAAGGGAAAAACGGCTTGAAGGGTATGGGGACAAATCTACAAGCAGTTTCCTTATGAAGTAATCCAAAAACCAATAATAATACCATGTCCTTGCAAGCACATTGGTCCAAAATGAAATTGGCTAGTATGACCCCTTTACATCTTTCCCAAACAGTGATAAATTCCTTTTGAGAAATTTAGAATTTTGATGCAAGATCAAATGTGCCAGAAAAGAAGAATACTTGAATTTACACTTAGTGCCATAATTTCTCAATTGTTCTAGCATATTTTTAGCTATTATCTCAGCAAAATCATAATATTTTTGGCTCTTTTCCTTCTTGAGCATGAAATCCAAGCCCATCTAGAAAGGATGAACCTTTTCATATTTCTCATAGCTGTAGATATAGGTCAACATTGCAAAAATAGTCTATACATTTGGTTTGAACTTCTTGCGTGACATAGGGAAGAGAAGTTGATTTCCTTCTGGCTTCTTTGTTTCATCCTCATAAAAATTCAAATGTTTAGTTCTAGTCCTCCAGAACTCTTCCATTATTTTGTGATCAAATATTTCAACACCCTAGTTTGCAGGGATACATAACATATCTTGGATGACTATTGCACTGATTGTAACCCTTATCCTATCATTGACTATAACCCCTACTTCTTTGTTAAACCTCTTGGCACATGCATCCACTAGCTTTGGACATGCGTGTACAATGGAGAACATGAATTGTGGTAAACCACAATTCCATAGTCACAATTCAAAACCTTCGGTTGCCCCATATTTGACCATTCTTTGTAATGCCCATTCCCTAAGGTTTTAGGGTTTTCCATCAACTTTGGGTCAAAAATATTGTCTACAAAATCCAAGATGGCTTCTTTCTTAACATGGTCACCTTCCTATATAGTTTTGGTATGGTCAAAATGTCACTCTTTCGACGTTGGGGCATTAGCAAATGAATCCCTCCCAAAAATGTTGGCATATCCTGGTCTTTTAGACGAAAAATACAACTTTTCTACTAGAAGATGATGCTTTCGCCATTTTTTTGTCGATAAATTTGCAAAGAGATTCTTCAGAGAAATGGTTGTTTGCTATCTTTGTTAACAAATTTTTTATTTTGGGTGCATTCAATTTTCTCGCACGTACATGCAATAAGGCACTGCTATTACCACTAGCTAGTTAAAAGGAACGAACAAGGTGATATGTGTGGATTAGGGATCTGTATCCCTTTGAAATGCCTACTTCACTATGATAATGTATTTAGTACATTCTCTTTGCCACCCTTTTCAAAAATAATATCTATGTGTTGGGAAGCATTCTTTTAGCCATGGGAAGAATGCTTGAAGCAATGCAAGGTACTCAAAAAATTTGTGCATATTTAATTTTTCAGAAATTAGTGTTAATCAATTTCTTTTCATATAAGCAAGCAAGTTGGCATCGAGAATGACAACAGACACATGGAAGCTATCGGTACACACTAGCATTTACTCCCAACCCCCAAATTTATTTCTCAAGACTTGGAACTAGAATTTTTATGATTCATAGATCTATCCCTTTGATTTCTTTGATATTTTTTCATCGTCATTCAATGGGAGGTAGATTTTCCATTTGTTGAGCATGTCAGTGAACCTTTTCTATCAATATCTATGTCATTTTACTGAAAACTTCACTTGAAATAGCTCTTTTAGTTAACAAGCTTTTCATCATATCCTTTGCTAGCTTTAGCTTGCTTGTTGTCATGATGGATGGCCTAGGTACCCTTGTTTAGTTCTTAAGTTGAAGACTATTATATTCCTTCATGGGTGAGCTTAGCAGTGACAAAATTAAGCACTAGGTAAAGAAGAATGACCGCCTCATCATTATGGCATTCAAATGGGTGTTCGGCAAGGATTACGTGAAACCAGCTATGGTGTAGCTCTAATGTCATTTCTCACTTTTTGGCCTCCCTGCATGACTTGCACATCTCCAATCCATGGATAATCAAACTATGCCACACCATGTTTGATTTTTCATATCTGGATAGACTCGGTGAGATCGTGCAAGTGGCTATCCCTGGTGGCAGCATTCTAAGCACCATGGACCTTCATAGGCATGTTGATTATGAGGAAGATGTGCCCTAGTTTCCCCTTCTTACTAAATTTTTCACCATGGACCTCGAGAGGCATTGCTCATTGTCTCATCCCATGGCTACCTTCCTTCTGAGGGAGTATGGCATAAAGCACATTTCTAGGCTTGACTGGAAAAAAACACTTTGAATTTATGGTGTATAGCCATGGTAATGAGGACTAAGCTATGTGTCATGTTGAGCCTGCATGTGTTGTGTGTCAACCACCTTTACAACCCTATTGAAGAAAGACCCAAAAAATGGTCATTTGGACTACTTAGCGTCGAATGGAGGCTTTTAATTTACTACTTTTTGCGCATCGCCTCCCTTTTTTTCTTTTTGCAGTGTAACTCTTTTTGGGTTTGCATGAGAGGGCTTCAAGCTTCTCCTGGAGCTTCGAGTTCATATTATAATGTAAATATTTTTAATGAATATAATGTAATATGTTTCTACCTACTCTTGTGTTACTATAATGCCTTAATTGCAAAATTATCATATTTTACAAAAAAATAACATATGGTACATAACTGTGAATAATTTAAAAGAAATTGTGTGCTTTAATGGAATAGTTTTAGATGAATACCATTTACTAGTATATCCAAAACATTACCATCCATTTCTTCTAGCTCATATACATTCTTTTATTTGCGCATGTGAATGTGAAAGGGACCCTTCCATAGCACTTCAAATTTTGCATGTTGTCCTGGTCTTGCAGTGCACTCGTCGTACTTTAGCACTAGTCTTCCCTCCCGAAAAATCTGGGTTGGAGGCCTTCTTATCAAACCATCATTTGACTATATGTTGGTGCTCGATCATGGCATCATACACTTTTTCTCCTTTTTCTTCATGATTTAGGAGTTCTTGCAACCTCAATTCCACTCCACTACTTTCTTTGACTTCCAAAGCCTTTAACAGTTGCAATGCTAGAATTTCTATAGAAACAAGTAAAACCACCTCCTTTCCATACACTAGTTCATAAGGAGAGGCCTTCAATATTTATTTGCATGTATTTCTATTAGCCCATAGAGCAGCTCACAGGTGCTTATGCAACTACTTTTGTCATTCTGACCCGATGCGCTTAATTAACCTAATCAGGTTCTTGTTGGTCAATTATGCTAACCCATTTCCTTGTGGGTAATAATTTGATGAAGTCTTGAGGTAGACCCCATGCTTGAGGAAAAATTCTGACATCCCAAAACCCATAAAAGCTCATGTGTTATCAGATTTGATTGTTTTTGGCAAACCAAACCTTGCTATCAGCTCCTCAAGAAAATTGACAATTTCAATCTATGTAGCATTTTTTAGAGAAATGGACTCTATTCATCTTGTGAAATAATTAGTTTCCATAAGTATCCACTTATGGCCAGTGCTAGAGATATGATTTATCATCCCAAAAAAATCCAAACCTTCTTGTGCAAAGGGTTCTTAAGTTACAATCGGGCTTAGTGGCATGGAAAAATTCTTCCACTTGCCAACAAAATATTGGCATTGAGTACATTTTTGTACCATGTGGTGTGCCTCAAAAAATATGGAAGGCCAGTAATATCCTACCCACATTATTTTTAAAGTAGTAGTTTTGGCGGAGAAATTTCCGCCCTCAGGACTGCTATGGAACTCATTTAAAACTCTTTTCCCCTATGGTGTATCTAAGCAACGAAGCAGGATGCCATTGTAATTTCATTTAAGTAAAATCCCCTTAGTTAGTACATACCCGGTACCTTGCAGTCAATAGTCAAACGTTTTGTGAGGCAAAATGTTGGTTGGGTACTTCCCCTTTTTCATATATCATGTATGATCCATCACCCATGACACATCGGACTCAAACTCATTTGTGTAGGCCTAATCAGTCTCTTCCTCCACCAGGGAGCTTAATTACTGCACAAGGTATTCACAAATACCTCTTCCCTAAACCAATGTGGTTGGTCGAATGTCTACATCATATTACAGGATCTTGGTAATACAATTGGCCCTCCTTTTAGTTATTTCACCCTCAGTGATATACTCCCTAACACTAGGATTGGTGATGAGGATGGTGATTATGTTGGTTGATACCAAGTGTCAAAAATTATTAAGGCTTTTAATAATAGAAAAGGCCTATTTATCAACAAAATTGTACCTAGCTTCATATCCTTTAAGAGTCCTAGAGTGAAATGCTATGGGATTCTCTCTACTATTGTCTTCATATTTCTAAGTGAGCACCAAAGCTATGCTATGTTGGCTGATGTAGACGTGGAGAAAGAAATCCTTGGAGAAGTTTGGGTTAGCTAACACCAGGGCCATGAAGATGGTTGTCTTTATTTGCTCAAAAGTCATCTTGCCTTCGGGGATTCCATTTGAACACTAGATTCTTCTTCAACATCAACGTGATACCTGCAAAGTCTAAAATGGATCGGCTAATGAAATTAATCTTCCCTAAAAAATATTGTAGCCCCTTTTGGTTGACTGGTAGCAGTAACTCTATTATAGCCTTCACCCTTTTAGGATCTATAGCTATCCCTTCCTTTGATACCACAAGGCCGAGTAGCTTACCTTGGGGCACTCCAAAAAACCATTCCTTGGGATTTAGGGAAATCCTGAACTGTTGGAATTTTTGGAAGACCTTTTCTAGATGATTAAAGTGATCATCCTTTGATTTTGAAAAAATTGTTAGGTCGTCCAGATATATTAAGATAATCTGATTAATCAACCCCTTGAAATCGATATCCATTTCCCGCTGAAAAATCACAAAAGCATTGGAGAGCCCGAAAGGCCTTTTTGAGTATGTGAACGTTCCCCACTTGGTAGTGAACATTGTTTTATGTTGGTCTTCCTCCTTTGCATAGACCTGGTTATAACTCAAAAAATATCGAGCAATCAGAATATCTCTGATCTAGCCATGATCTATAAAATATGCTCCATTGAGGGTAAAGGGTAATGACCTTTTAGTAAATCTTTGTTCAAATCCCTAAAATTCACAAAGAGTCAAATATCACCATTGTTTTTTTGCACTGGTACGAGATTAGACACCTAGATGGAATGTTTGATTGGGTATATGATCCTTGATTCAATTAATTTGGTGAGATCTTGTTCTATTAAATCTTCAACTTTTGGATTGACTGACCTTTGTTTTTTTTAGGTAGCCTTTGAGCCTTCAACCAAGTCAATAGTATGTTGAATTATGCCTGGCTCATATCCCCTAATATCATCATAGGTCCAAACTATGACTTTGTCATATCTAGAACATAACACTTTTAGTCTCTCTTTATCCTTCTATGAAACGTCTCTTCTGACTTTTAACTTTGTACCATTTCTGACATCGAGATCTTCATAGTCTTTCTCATCAACAGTGAATCTTTGTTTGTTATTTCTCATGTCCTCCAAATCAAAAATATTTTCAAGAGAAATCAAACCTCAAGGGATTTTATTACTTTTTTATTGGATCATTTGACCTTCTATTCTTTTCTTGCTTCATATTGTGAATGTTCATAAGCTTTTCCTTATTTTTGTTAAAAAGTGGTGATTCGGACATCATCCTCAAAAACTTGCCAATTCTGATCATTGTTCAGAATTGACGATTGGACAATGATTTGCACTACATTCTACTTCATTGCTGATTCAAAAATTGGCTCAAATTGCAAACCAATCGAGGTCATCTGATTAGCAACATTATTCTAGGACCGTGGGATAACCTGTATGTTAAAAGCTTCAAATCTCTTGATTAGATCCCATACTATGTGTCTATAATACTTCATTCTTATATTTTTGGTAGTCACCTACCCATAGACTTGTCTTATAACCACCTCTAAATATCTGAATTCTTGTACTCTCTTCATGCCCATCTATTCAATGAGAGACAATCCATGGACCAAGGCCTCATACTCAACATCTTTATTCAAGCATGGTAACTTGAAATGGAAATATTTGAGGGTCTTTGATCCGATCGAGGATACCAATTGAATACCTACTCTAGAACTGACCTTCCATTTGGCACCATTAAAATATAACATCCATAGACTATTGTCACTCAGACCACTAGGCTCTTCCTATTCTTTTACCAATTTTGGGAAGACTTGGTCATTGTTGAAGATCACATATGTGCCTAATCTGGTAGCATGGAAGTTCCTGAACTAATCGGAGTTAATAAACTAGTTGAGGAGGACCTCCTCTTCATGAGTCTAATCACTTGTTTCCTCTTTGTCTTCCAACATTTCAACACAATATGTCTCATTTTTTGATGAGGTATGTGATGCTTCAAAGCATAGGACTGCATTGTCAACTATATGTTATGGGTGCAAGTATTCAGACATGATCTTCATATTTGCCCCATGCTTGGTTTGCAATATCAGATGAGACCAATAAAGCACTAAATATCTACCAAGCTTCACTGTAAAGTCCCTTGAAAGGTACATCATGAATACTAGGGGGATGTTTATCACAACTACTAGGGGTATGTCTATCACAACTACTTGTGTGACGGTTTGGCTTGGACATGAGAAGAGGATCAAAGATAGATCCTTGATGGGATTGACGGTTGGAACCTTCTTCCCATCTAATTGCATGATCCCTTTCTCAAGAGGATCATACTTGAGTTTTAGGGAATTGGGCCACTTGTTTAGGCATGACCATAGTACTAGCTCCCAAATCGATCATGTTATTGTGTAAAATCTTATCTCCAACAATAAGTGTTAAAAAGAAAGGTGTAGGTTTTGGTTTTCCTACCTCTTTCACATTTGCATTGTTCATGACATTCACGTATGTCATGACTCTCAAAGATTGGGTTTCTAATGCAAGCTCCTTATCTTTAACGTCATCATGCCATGGAATCACATCCATCCATGGTATTTGTTCTTCCTTATTTAATGTTTCTTGGAGAAACTCCTTTTGTTCCAGAGTCTATATAACATCCCACAGAGATACGTTAGTGGGCACCTTCTTCAATTGTTCTACCACATTGTGTGTTTCAACTAGTGGTACCTTGGGTTTAAATGATGGTATCTCTTTCATCCTTGAGAGAGGCTGATCCAATGTAGGTAGGCATGGTGCTTTTTCTATCTCCTTTTTTGGCAACAGTAGAGCTTGTGACTACTGAGTGGATCAAGCCTATGTGACCTTATATTTTTGTGGCTATGGTTGATGTGGTTGTATATGTTGTGGATCTTGTTGCATGTATTCTCTAGTGAGCCTTATTTTGGACCTTGTGTTGTATTCTGACTGTACTTGTGGGGCACTAGTCATCAGAGCATCATTTGCAAATGTTGCATCTTCTTCTTCCATGCAAGGAAAAAGTGCTTGGTTTGGTGTGATATCCATCTCTTGTTCTAAGTAAATTCCTTTTGTTTGCGCTCTAAAGTGAACATTCTCTATTTCAGGAGACTGATATTCTTCCATGTTTGAGAACATGCCCTACCTTCTTTGCTTCACCTTTTTCTACTGTATATTTCTCCTTGGACAATTTTGAGGCATATGGCTATCATTACATGGGAAGCACCATGTGTTCTCATCCTTCGCCAGGTTGTTCTGGCTTGGGACTAAATATTTTCTTGGACTATTCTTGATAGTCTAAAGTGGCATCGTAACTAGGACTATCTAGTTTATGGGTGTCGGTTGTGGACTTCCTCCTTTTGAGCCTCCTTGATAAGCATTCTATTGATAAGATGGCCTTCCTCCTTGATAATTCTATGTGGGAAGCTTCAGAGGAATTGGTTGTTGTCATCGGATGAGGACTAGCTCATTCAAAAAGGACCACATGAGATTATTCATATCATTGAAATCCATTGCTAATGAAGAGGAGTCCAATGTTCTTGGTTGCGCACCAAGGTATACGTACATGGATGGTGGCATAGCCGATGTGGTTGCTTGTGAAGTGGAGGCGCTCAAAGTTGCTTGCCGAGTTTCTTCTTCTCGAGGACCACCAAAGATTTCCGTAAAAACATGGGCATTAATAGATGTGGTTGAAGCTTCTCAGTGTCGATCAAACTATTTTTTTTGCACACATCTAGATCATATGTTTCAGGAAAAACATCCCCTCCCATAGACTGCACCATGACCATGATATCTAAATTGAAAGCCTTTAGATAAAACATGAACGCCATAGTGGTCGGCGGCCTGGTGGTCACAGGGATCCTTTGCCAAGTATTGTGAAACCTGATGTTGAAGTTGCTCATTTCCTCATGCAGGGTCCTTTTCATGGTGATTAATTGGTGCAGTAGAGGGGAGTGATCTCTCTTTTTGAAGATTCACTCAAACAAATTCTCTCTAAGCTAGTCCCAAGAGTGGATAGAACTGGAAGCCAAAGACCTATACCAATCCTGGGATTCTCCTTTGAAATATGTGGCCAATAACCTAAGAGAAAGATTCTCTTCCATGATGTTGTGTACTCTGCATACCTTCGCTATATCTTGGAGATGTTTGGAGGGGGTCTTGAAATCCTCCCCAAAAAATTTGGGATGGCTTTGAGAGAATTTTTGGGTATGGCGGGCCATAATTCTAGGGGTGTAGGTGGTTGTAGTGGACTACCACTATCCCAAGTTACAAAATTTCTAGGAGTGAGGGAACCTAGATGAGCCATTGAAAAAAAATTCTTATGGATAGGGTATATGGGTATTTTGATCTAGAAAGTTTGGCCTCCTAGTGGAGTAGATAAGGCTCTAGATTGTGGGCTAACACTTCTTAGTCTATTGCTTCTTACAGGTGATACGAAACTTGTAAGTTTTCTTCTCCTTGATACCAAGGTAGGTAATTGGGATTACTAGAAATGGCCTCTTGAAGATGCTCTTGTTTTGATTCTAGGCATGAAATTTTTAGCCTCTTTTCTTGGTCTGATTTAAGAAATATTTTTGACTTCTAATAAGATGTTCTAAAACTTTGAGTCCCACTAGGCATACCAAAAAAATAACTGTTGATCATCAAATCTTACGCTTCTCCCACAACCTTATGGGAAATCTAGTGAGTGGGGGACCAATTTGGGCCCCACTAAATGACCTCTGAGATTTTTATAGAAAGTTGGATATTTTGTGTGTCTTGGGGAAAAGGGTAGAAATAAATGTGAATAGAACATAAAAATGGTGATGCACCAAAGCTTTTACAACATTTCAAACCTTAACTATTCCTTATAACTGATATGATAGACACATAATGCCACACACCCTTCATTGTTGGGAAGAGAATGAGAAATAAAGGCTAGAGAAAGCACAGTGCAACTTTCAAATCTCCCCATGGGAAGCACCCATTAAGGTCCAAGTAGATATAAGAAAACTCTAAAGATTAATAGAAATATCTAGCAACTTACAAAACCCTTCTTCCTTCACAACATAATAAGGAAAATGGCAAGGTTTTTACAAAAAATGGAAAATTTCAATAGACATAATCCAATTTCTAAAAGCTAGCATTCAACATAGAAGCTTAACAACATGAAAATTATCTATCTGAACTACCAAATCAAACTTAACACAGTGTTTTTAACATGAACAAAATATGAAAAATAAACTTGACAAAGGCTATAGCGCGCACAGTTTCAAATATTTCTCCCAAATAGACTGAACATCAATAATATGTGAACTGAAAAAAAAAGACAAATGCCAATCCGATAATAGTTTGAATTAAAACATAGCATGCTAGAGAGAATAAAATTATTCTATAAAAAAAACTTCTACTTCTGAAAATATAAACTCCCTAATAGATCTATATCCTTTGAAAATACTATTGAAGAAAAAATTTCTACCTCTTTGACCTATGCTACCAACCCCCATTTATAACTAGAAAAAGAGAGCACTTCCACAAACATTCCAAAAATAGAAACTGCTAGATGCCTGAACCTAATGGCTAGCCCACAATTCGATCTTAGGTCTTGATTAGATTGTGGAGATCTTTTCTCATTAAGTCCCAACTGCTTCATTAATGGCTTTAGATATTTTAACAAAGATAATTGTCAGAAAATAATCGAATTGTAACACAACTTGGCAAAAATTTGATCAATCAACCATTGAGATTGATGATTCTGACTTGAAGGTTCCATTTTGAAATCAAGATACCCACCGTGCTCTTGAAAAACTACTCCCAAAGAGATCACTCTACAGCAAAATGAAAATTGTTCGACGCGAATAGATGATGTGTCAAGCGAGCGAGCAATCTTAGATTAGCGAGAGTAGCTTTGAAGAAAATCCACACCAAGATGACACATGCCCAACTTGCACCCAAAAGTAAAATGATATGTAAATAAATCCATGTAGCCACCATGTGGCACATTGTGTTCCTTTAGGGATAGTCTTTTCTTTTTTTGGGCGTAGATCCATACCGATGCCAAAAAGAGTAAGAGTTGGAAACCAAAAGTTTAAAGGAAAAATTTATTTATAGTACTTAAACTAATGGATAAACTTCTAAGAAAGGATCCAAATGCTTACTTCTTCAAATTAACACAAAGTGGTGCTAAGCTACCTATAGACTTTAATGTGGAAGGTATTAAGGATCCTAGCCTCATTCCTTTAGGGGGAAAAGTAGTTTTGAGAAAGATACCCAAACTAGTGGAGATTCTAAACATGCCACCCATCTTCTCATAAATCAATGATCAATCTAAACAATAACCAATGGACAATCCTTTGTTTAGGAAATCATCCCAAATCAAGAAAGCAGCAGTGTCCCAACAATATCAAGGAGGTCCACCTCAATTCATGCTACAAGGTTATCCCATCACAAGGAAAATACATACCACAAAATGCATCATATATTGATCCTTCACCCAACATACCAAATCAACAAGTGTACCACCAAATCACTATCAAGGTAACCTTCAAAAAAATTTATCCAATCAACAAGGTGTACCACCAATGCACTATTAGGGTAACCTTCAAAACAATTCGTCCCAACAACAAGGTGTACAACTAATGCACTATTAGGGTAACCTTCAAAATAGTTCATCCCAACAACAAGGTGTACCACTAATGCACTATCAAGGTAACCTTCGAAATGCTTCATCCCATAAACAAGGTGTACCACCAATGCACTATCAAGTTAACCTTCAAAAAAAATTGTCCCATCATAAGGTGTACCATCAACACACTACAAGGGTACCATTCAATATAGTTCATCCCAACAATAAGGTGTACCACCAACGCACTATTAGGGTACCCTTGAACAAAGTCAACCACAACAAGGTGTACCACCAATGCACAATCAAGGTACCCCTCTTCAAAAAAATCAAGAAGGAATTAATCCTCCTTTCACACAATAAGGACTTAACCCTCCTTATAATAAAAAAGGAATTACTCCTCCTTTCACTCAACAAGGAATTAACCCTCCTTACAATCAAAAAGGACTTAGTCCTCTTTTCAATCAACAAGGACTTAATCCTCCTTTCACACAACAAGGAATTAACCCTCCTTCCAATCAATAAGGACTTAACCATCCTTCAACCCAACATGGTTACCAAAGTCCTATACCTCCACCATATCCAACTTATGACCAAACAAACATTTTGGGACAATAAGGCTACTATGCACAAGGTCCACAAACAATCATACGAAACATAGAGGTAGGCATGCAACTACAAGCCCTGAATCAAAGGATATCAGACATCCAGATTGGAAAACCAAAGAATACTTACACTCTATAGGATATTTGTCTATTCCTTTTTGATTGCTCTATTACTATGCTCCCCTTCCCTTAAAATTTTTAAATACCAAAATTTGATAAGTACAAGGGAAAAGGAGATCTAGAAGAACATGTGCATGATCTATCTATAGCTTGCATTGAAGTACAAAACAATTAATCCTACCTAATGATACTTTTTCCATGCACTCTTACTGGTCATGTTATGGAATGGTTTTTGTATCTAGCACCAGGTATTAAGAGTTTTGATGAATTGGCTAACAAGTTTGTGAACCACTTCTCATTCAACATAGAATAGGATGTCACCATCACTGACCTCTACAATATTAAACAAAGCCAAGGAGAATCCTTTACATCCTACCTACAAAGATGGAGACATAAAGATAGTAGGTGCAAGTGGCCTATTCCTGACAAATAACCAGTGGATATCTTTGTTCCAATGTCTAAGAGGAGATCAATTATCAACTCACCATGTTGTGCCCCAATAACTTCAAAGAGACTATTGAAAATGGACTACAAATTGAAAGGGATCTCATATAAAGGGGAGTTATTAAACTAAACAACTCAAAAGACAACCCTTCTAGTTCAAATGATAAACCCAAGATTTTCTAGGCCAAGAACAAAAATGCTACAAATGATGGAGTAGTTGATGCTAGAGTTGTATCGAACATACAAAATTCCAATGGGCAACAAAACAAATCCCAAGTTGCACAAACACCTTACACTCCCAACAGCGTACAAAACAATCAACTCATCTATCCCAAAAATAATAAATTAGATAACCAATAGACAAATTAGGGAGGACAATAAAGACAATATAACCAACTAAGGAGGAAATTACTCAATTAGGAGAAACACTTGAGACAATCATGCACAAATTAGTTCAACAAAACCTCATCAAAGTGAACGATCACACAAACTAGGAAGAGTTGAGTTTTAAAACACCATGGTACAATGAAAAGGACAAGTGAGTTCCACAAGATCAAGGGACATACGATAAATAACTACATGATACTTAAACATATAATGCAAGACTTAATCGACAATGGAGAAGTTGATATAGAATACTATCCTGGAAACAACGACCTCCAAATCTACACAAATCCAATTCCTAACCATGCTAAGAAAAATGACAAAGGGAAATAACAAGACTATCACAATTCCTACACCTATGGTGATACCATCGTAGGCATCCTCTCCCAAGCAGATAGCTTTAGAATCAATGTGCTAACTATATGAGGTATGGACCTCGAATATAATGAACTACCCATCAAGGGAAAGTCACAATACAAGGAGTCCCACCAAAAATTATAGCTAAGTCATCCAATGACTATAGTATTATGGAACAACTGAAGAAGACCCCCGCCTTGATCTTCATCGTAGAGTTACTAAAATTATCACCTATGCATAAAGAAATATTAGAGAAATATTTGGAAACATTGATCCCCAATGACCTCAAGTTTCAAGCCATGGTTAGCAAAATCATGGCCAATCATCATTTAGCCTTTTTTGGAAAGACCTTCCACAAAAGTCACTCCACAACCGAGCCCTCTATAGAGAGGTTGGTGTCCACAAACATATGGTCAAAAGAGTATTAATAGATACTGGTGAAGTTTTAAACATTTGTACCTTGAAATTTTTTAAACAACTAGGGTATTCTGATGATGTAATTGACAAAGGAAAAGGCATCACTATAAGGGCTTATGATGACTTAGAAAGAAATTCAGAAAAAAATAAGGCTACTTGTATAGATAGGACCAACAACAATAGAAACAACATGTCAAGTAGTGGACCTTGAGCTACCATATAACCTTCTTCTAGGATGCCCATGGATTCATGCACTATAAGTGGTTCCTTCAACATTCCACCAATGTATAAACTTTCCTCGCGAAGGAAAGGAGGTTACATTATACGTTGATCATAAACCCTTCCACTACTATGAAAAATTGGAGGAGAAGTACAACAAAATCTGGAGTGTACCTAATAATGATATATCATTTCACTCCTCATATGTCAACCCATCAACACTACCATCAACCTCATCTATCAACCAAAATTTGATCCCCAAATTCAATTACTTGACAAGGGTAACGTGAACTATCATTTCAATCAATATTTTTGCATTGGAATGCTTCCCCCAACACCAAAGGTTTACGGAGGGCCTAAGGAGATCAAAAATGTTCAAATAGTAACAATGGTAGTCAAACCCATGATCTTTACCAAGTGGGTAGATATGAAGGATGAGGAAATATTCAAAGAGGACCTCTTGTCAATGATCTACAAAGAAGAACTAAAATAGCTACAACCCTTTTAAATTGACACTAGAAATAAAGGGTATAAGCTAGCCAAATAAATATTATTTTTGGCTTTCTAATAGTCAAACTCAGAGAAATAAAAAGTTTAGATCTGGGACCAAAGGACTATAAAAACTGATTTTGGAGCCCTAGTCAAGGACCCATTCACCCAGGGGTGAACCAGTCCTTCTACAGGCCTTGAAACCCACTTTTCATGATAGGTGCACACTATTAGACCCTTCCCAGATATGCCTACAAATTATCATTTCCATTTCTCTTATCATAGAACTTTGAATTTCAAGTGTTAGTTCACATAATTCATTTAGTTTATGCACTTTAAATCATTCCAAAACATTATAAATTAAGCATTTTGCCATAAGAAAGTAGAGATCCAAGGTCCAAAATAGGGTTGAACCATCTCAAGGTTGAAAGTCAATCCTATCCCTTTGTGGTGTCCTCTCTTTCTAATGAAATTGGGGAAAGGTGTGTTTAAATCCTAGGCCATTTCATCATTCCACCTTTTCCCTAACATTTTATTTTGGTGAATCGAAAATTGTACATCATAAATTTTGATTTGGAAGTCTCTAAAATCCTAGATCTAGGTTTTGCATTAGTTTTTTTTGTATGTCATTTAGGGTTTTAAAAATTGTATTTTACATCATTTAAATTCATAAAAATTCAAAAATATTGCATAAACCTTGCATATATTTCACATAGTGGTCTGCATAAGAGTGTCTTTCAATCATTTACATTAGAAAATTCAATCCAAATTACATCTCAAAAGTTATCATTTTGTTCATTTTTTCCATCAAATTGCATGTGAATTTAATCATCAAATTCTAGAAATCTATAACTGAAAGAATATTTTGCAACTTGAAATAGAGAACTTAAACATTAAATCATAAACTCAAATTTTAATTTTTCAAATCCATGTATAAGACCCATTCTCCCTTGGGTAAACCTATACTTTTATAGGTAATTCTTCAAATTATTGAGCATAAATTTGTCTCTATCTGCTTTATTTCTTGTTTATAGATCTTAGTTTTAGTTTTAGAAGTGGCATTTTTTGTAGTTGTTTCCATTTAAGTCAATTGATCAAAAAAGTGCATTATTCAAAATTAAAATTCGCATTCAGAAGACATCATTTTCAAGTTTTATAATTCTAAAATTAGTAAATCTCATATGCTAGATCTAAAAATTGCAATATCTTTTCTTGTGTTTTCTATTTTTGGGTACACTTTTGGTTTGGTGAAACTTGTATGAGTATTACCACCTGGTGTCCTATTGACAATACTTCAGTGAGACATAGTTCAAGACTCGTGGTATCCCCTGCTAGTACATCCACTATGGATCTTTGGTTTTCCAGCTCTTTCACTTATAGTGTTGACACTAGTCGACCCATGTTGGAAGCGATCCTAGAAATCACATGTCTTATGACTTCTAATCATACTGATGTTGAAACCATTTTTTCTCATATCCCTCAAGAGAAGCTAAAACAAATAGATGAAGCCTTAGAAATATTACAAGAATGTGAGTTTTGAATATATTTCTACTATTGTGGTTCATATCATAGTTAACATGAGGAAAATGTTTGATAATGAACAACGAATAGAGATTACGCATAGCTTAGCTCACATTATTGATAATCATGTTTCTACATTGAATAGTTGTGCTAAAAATTTGGGATACACTCAAAGTCAAGGTGGAAATCAAATTCCTCCCCATACAACCATAACCTCTATTCCTATATACATTAATTCAACTATTACTGCAACAAGGCAACCAACTAGCAACATCAATCCAACTTTAGGTATTTCCACTGGGAATCATTATAGCTTTGTGAATTCAAATATCATATCTCCTAACCCATCACCTCTCACAAACTTACAATTTACTTGTCCTCACAACACATATACACCTCCACCATATTCCCCTCCATCCCAAGACACAACCAATGACTTTTTCCTCAACCAAATTTTGTAAAATGTTTCATCCCTCCAACAATAAATTTCCACATTGAACCAAAATCAAAATGATTAACCTTCACAATATATCAAATGAAACCCATTATCATTGGAGATATTGAGAGCACAAATGCCACAAGGCATAGAGATTACTATATTTGAGATATGTTGGTAAAGGAGATCCTATTAACCATGTCTCGACATTCACAACCTTATGTAGTGACTTTATTTTTTAATACAAGCTCTTCTAGCTAAGATTTTTCCTAGGTCCTTGAAAGATACAACCTTGGAATGGTTTTTCTCTTTACCAAATAACTCAATTTGTTCATTCAATGAGCTTTCTGATGCCTTCGTTAACCATTTCCAACTACACATTTGTCCTAAGATGGCCTTTCCTAATTTAATGTAATGTAAATAAAAGGATGATGAAAAGGTCCCTAATTTCATAGCACATTATTAATTGCTTCACTCACAAATCAACATTAAGATTCCCAATATCGATCTTCAAAGAATGTTCATTGATAACTTGCACACAAAGATTCAATATAATCTTTGGATGATGAAAATCCCCTCCTTCACCTACTTGTACATGGCTCTCTGTAACTATCAAAATTTAGTTAGTCATTGTAAAGCTAAAACTTCTTCCAACCATCTTAAAAAGTTTGAATTCATGCCTCATAATAATTTCCAACCATTCAAGAAACAAAATGAGAAATTTATACAAATAAATCCACCTCAAACAAATCAACATGTTGAGTCTCAAGTGGTTGAAATAAAAAGAACAAATCCATACCAATATCAGGATAGGAATAGCCATTTCACCCCTTTACTCGATACCCTCCATTTGATTATGTTACAACTCTTGAGAAAGAACTTATCACCTTACCTACCATTATACCTCTTGATACCACTAAGCCTTTACCTCTGAACCATAATCCCAATTCCTTTTGTCAATATCACTTACAAGTTGGACATGATACGAAACAATGTAGACACCTTAAACATATAGTGCAAGACCTCATTGATTCTAATCACATCCAGTTGGACAATGTTAATGATCAAGGAAATAAATCTACTAATCCACCTAACCAAAATTTACAAATCTTTACCAATCCCATGCCAGACCATTCCATCTCATTTATAAAATCTAGTGATAACAAGAATGATGTGATGAATGCTAACAACATACAAGATATAATTGATGATAATAAGAGTGATAATGGAGATGATATAGATGCTATGATTGGATTAATTGATGTTCAAACTCATAAGGGCCAAACCAAATTGTCTCTTGACATTGCTTTCTCACAAAATGACATAATTAAACATACACCCGATGGTCCTCTTTACACGGCCAAAAGAATTAGTGACAAGCCTACAAATGGGATATTAATTGATCTTGTGTGTGTAGAGAATGTGATCAGTAAGTAATTCTTGTTTGTGCATGAAATTTACCGAGATTCTTACAAATAATTGAAAGCATGGATCAAACAACATGATGGTTTTTCTCACCCTACGATAGGTTTGATCATTCTCCCATTAAAATTTGGACTGAAACAATTATATGTCTTATTCTCCATCATCTCGTTATCAGACCAATTTCATGTAAAGTTAGGCTACCCATGGCTATGCTCCATGGATGTCATCCTGTCAATTATTCATAAATACTTAACATTTCCATTTGGAAATAAAATTTTTACTGTACATCATAGTGGGTTTAATCCTTTATCTTCCCATGGGAAATTTTCATTGGATTTTTTTGGCATGAACCCATGGAACCTATTAAGCCTCATGAAGACTTCCTTTTCAAATCTTATCAAAAGTTCAAAGCAAAGTGCATTGCAAAATTATCCCTTAGAAATATTCCTGAGTCCATGGATGTTTCTCCTTCCCAACCTATCATTTATGAACCTATGATTAAGACGAAATCCCTTCCAAGTAACCAAGTGATTTGTAATTAGAGGTTTACAATTCAAATGTATTTAACCTTAATTACAATTTATTTCTGATCCAAACATCATTGCGTGACTATGCTTTTTAACCATTGAAAATGTAAACTAGGTTCATTAATCTTTATAGAACTTAATGAAGTTAACTAATTACTATAATTTTGTAATAAGAACTTGAATGTAAAATTGAAAATACTGAAAATAAATTAGAGAGAATGTACGACAGGAGATAGAAGAATAATAAAAGAGAAGATAGAAGAATTAGACACAAGTTGATAACAGAGTTCGTCCAATCAGGAATACGTCTCTGGGTCCGCTTCTCAATGTTGGACCGCTTTAATTAATATCTCCAAGCACCTGAAGATGCCTTACAATATTCAAGCTTCAGAAACCTGCACAAAATTCCTCACAATCTCTCTCACTTTTATAATTTTGGTGTATAACAACACATTGTAATTCTTCCTCTAAAACATAATTCAGCTCTCAAAAATGAATTATTTCTCCAAGTAGACTTGCTTAATTCCCAAGCCAAGACATCCCCTATATATACCAATTTATTTGCTAATATGGGCTAAAACCATATTATTTTGCAAATATACCCATATCTCCTAATTACAACATGTATTTTTTCAAATCTCCCTTATTTGCAAAAATATCTGCATAAATCCCCCTTTACATCATAAAAATCCTCTAAAAACTCCTATATAATCTTTTTAATCCCTTAAATAATCTATTAATATCCTTACAAAGCCTTTAAAATATATTTAAGCCCTTCTACTTCCATAATTTCGGGCTTTCAATCTTTGAAGTATCTTTTTTCAATCTTTTATAAGTCTTAATTGGGTGAGAATGCACAATGTATTCAATTCCTTCCTTAAACAAGTGATATTGATTATGTTCCCTATAGAAGATTGCTTTCCTATCATACAAGTATGGGCTACCCAACACAACTCGACATATATCAAGTGGAACCACATCAAATTCAACCTCATCTATAAACTTAGATGTTATTGCAAATCTTAAATTGCATTGTTTAGTTACTTGCAATTTGTTATCATTGCACACCCAACCTAATGGATAAGTTTTTTTATGTGGCTTTGTTTTCAGTCCCAACTGTTCAACAACTTCTTCTGAAATTAGATTAACTTGGGATGCACTATCTATCAGTGTATCAATCTTAGTGTTCTTAGAAATCTCCATTAATTGTGCCTACAGTGTCAGCAACCTACCAACTGTGCCTGCCACATCATATAAATGACATCATCAAGTGCCACGTGTCAAGATGCAATTGGCCAAAGAAGTACTACATGTCAGCCTGTCACTAGACCTAGTTGATGCCTCATCATTGTATAGACTACTAACTGGATAACACGTGTCAACCTGTGATTGGTCCACGTCATCCGCCTGCCTTGTCACCTTGTCACGATGTCATAACGGCGTCATCATTTTGAATAGTCAACTCCTTTTGTCTGCAAACTTTGATCGACTCTATTTTTCTCATACGAACTCCATTTTCAAAACTGAATATAGTTCTAGAATCAGCATGACGAGCTCTACAACTTGGTGTCATTTTTTCCTTGATTTGAGATGATCAATTTTTTGCCTTTTTCAACACCTGGTTTGCCTATTTGACTGGACCTTTGATTGCGCATAACTTATACATATAGACTCCTTTTGAGCCCATTCAAGTTGCATCAGGACCGTGTCGGCAAGCTCTGTGTGATGAAAGCTATCTTTTGTCAAATTTTGAGATTGTGAATTTTTAGGTTTCTTGGATCCACCTAGATCATTCCTCCCCATTGAGAACCTTTTGAACCTCCAAAAGGTCTATTTTATGTACAATTTGAACTAGGGAAATGTCGCCCCACTTGCTTAGTATCATCTGTCCTTCCTGCTAGAATTTTGAACTCCTGACTCATCATAACAACAATCAAAACTACACTAATATTGTTAAGTACATTAGCCATATACACATCCACATCCAATCTTTCCGCTACCAACCATAGACTACAAAAAAGTAGAAGGCTAAATAACAAAACTGAATTTGCAGACGAGAAAAAGAATGTACCAATATCATGCTTGTCTTTCATAACTGGAACAATCTTAGAATTAGGCATGCTCTGATGCAATGACACTTCTTTTGGTACTAACATTAGTGCCAAATTATTGCTTGCAGTAACTACCCTTTTCAAATGTCTCATTGTCACAAAAGACTTACCAATCTTAATTGGATGAGAATGCACAATATATTCAATTCCTTCCTTAAACAAGTGATACTGATTATGTTCCCTATAGAAGATTGCTTTCCTATCATACAAGTATGGGCTACCCAACATAATTCCACATATATCAAGTGGAACCACATCAAATTAAACCTTATCAATAAACTTAGATGTTATTGCAAATCTTAAATTGCATTGCTTAGTTACTTGCAATTTGTTATCATTGCACACCCAACCTAATGGATAAGGTTTTTTATGTGACTTTGTTTTCAATCCCATTTGTTCAACAACTTCTTATGAAATTAGATTAACTTGAGACCCACCATCCATCAGTGTATCAATCTTAGTGTTCTTAGAAATCACCATTAACTGTACCTGCCGTGAAAGCAACCTGCCAACTGCGCCTGCCACGTCATCATAATGACATCATCAAATGCCATGTGTCAAGATGCAATTGGCCGGAGAAGTACTACATGTCAGCCTGTCACTGGACCATGTCGATTCCCCGTCATTGTACGGACTATTGATTGGATGACATGTGTCAACCTGTGATTGGTCCACGTCATCCACTTGCCTTGTCACCACGCCATGACATCATGATGGCATCATCATTTTGACTGGTCAACTCATTTTGTCTACAAACTTTGACCAGCTCTATTTTGCTCATACGAACTCTGTTTTCGAAATCGAATGTAGTTCTAGAATTAGCGCAATGAGCTCTACAACTTGGTGCCATTTTTGTATTATTTCGAGATGATCAATTTTTTTCCTTTTTGAATGCTCGATTTGTCTGTTTGACCGAACCTTTGACTATGCATAACTTCTACATACAGACTCCTTTTGAGCCCGTTCAAGTTGCATCAGGACCGTGTCGGAAAGCTCTGTGTGATGAAAACTATCTTTCATTGGATTTTGAGATTGTGAATTTTTAGGTTTCTTGGATCCACTTGGATCATTCCTCCCCATTGAGAACCTTTTGGACCTCCAAAAGGTCTATTTTATGTACAACTTGAACTAGGGAAATGTCACCCCACTAGCTTAGTATCATCTGTCCTTCTTGCTAGAATTTTGAACTCCTGACTCATCATAACAACAATCAAAACTACACTAATATTTCTAAGTACATTAGCCATATACACATCCACATCCAATCTTTCTGCTACCAACCATACACTACAGAAAAGTAGAAGGCTGAATAACAAAACTGAATTTGCAGACGAGAAAAAGAATGTACCAATATCATGCTTGTTTTTCATAACTGGAACAATCTTAGAATTAGGCATGCTTTGATGCAATGACACTTCTTTTGGTACTAACGTTAGTGCCAAATTATTGCTTGTAGTAACTACCCTTTTCAAATGTCTCATTATCACAAAAGACTTACCAATCTTAATTGGATGAGAATGCACAATATATTCAATTCCTTCCTTAAACAAGTGATACTGATTATGTTCCCTATAGAAGATTGCTTTCCTATCATACAAGTATGGGCTACCCAACATAATTCCACATATATCAAGTGGAACCACATCAATTGCAACCTCATATATAAACTTAGATGTTATTGCAAATCTTAAATTGCATTGCTTAGTTACTTGCAATTTGTTATCATTGCACACCCAACCTAATGGATAAGGTTTTTTATGTGGCTTTGTTTTCAATCCCAACTGTTCAACAACTTCTTATGAAATTAGATTAACTTGGGACCCACTATCTATCAGTGTATCAATATTAGTGTTCTTAGAAATCACCCTTGACTGTACCTGTCGCGTCAGCAACCTGCCAACTGTTATTGCCACATCATCATAATGAAATCATCAAATGCCATGTGTCAACATGCAATTGGGCAGAGAAGTACTACAGGTCAGCCTGTCACTGGACCACGTCGATGCCTCATCATTGTACAAAATACTGACTAGATAACACTTGTCAACCTGTGATTCGTCCACGTCATCCACCTGCCTTGTCACCATGCCATGATGTCATCATTTTGATTGGTCAACTCCTTTTGTCTGCAAACTTTCACCGGCTCTATTTTGCTTATGCGAACTTCATTTTTGTAACCGAATATAGTTACAGAATCAGCGCGACAAGCTCTATAACTTGGTGCCATTTTTGCCTTGTTTCGAGATGATCAATTTTTTGCCTTTTTGAATGCCTGATTTGCCTATTTGATTGGACCTTTGATTGTGCATAACTTCTGCATATGGACTCCTTTTGAGCCCATTCAAGTTGCATCAGGACCATGTCAGCAAGCTCTATTTGACGAAAGCTATATTTTGTTAGATTTTTTAGATTGTGAATTTTTAGGTTTCTTGGATCCACCTGGATCATTCCTCCCCATTCAGAACCTTTTGGACCTCCAAAAGGTCTATTCTATGTACAATTTGAACTAGGGAAATGTTGCCCCACTTGCCTAGTATCATCTATCCTTCCTGCTGGAGTTTTGAAAACCTGACTCATCATAACAACAATCAAAACTGCACTAATATTGTTAAATACATTAGCCATATACACATCCACATCCAGTGTTGTTGCTACCAACCATACACTACTGAAAAGTAGAAGGCTGAATAACAAAACTAAATTTGTAGACGAGAAAATGAATGTACCAATATCATGCTTGTCTTTTGTAACTGAAATAGTCTTAGAATTAGACATGCTCTTATGCAATGACACTTCTTGTGGTACTGATGTAAGCACCAAGTTATTGCTTGCATTAACTACCCTTTTCAAATGTCCCGTTGTCACAAAAGACTTACCAGTCTTAATTGGATGAGAATGGACAATGTATTTAATTCCTTCCTTAAACAAGTGATACTAATTGTGTTCCCTATAAAAGATTGCTTTGCTATCATACAAGTATGGGCTACCCAACACAATTCCACATATATCAAGTGGACCCACATCAAATTCAACCTCATCTATAAACTTAGATGTTATTGCAAATCTTAAATTGTATTGCTTAGTTACTTGAAATTTGTTATCATTGCACACCCAACCTAATGGATAAGGTTTTTTATGTGCCTTTGTTTTCAATCCCAACTGTTCAACAACTTCTTCTAAAATTAGATTAACTTGGGACCCACTATCTATCAGTGTATCAATTTTATTGTTCTTAGAAATCACCCTTAACTGTACCTGCCACATCAGCAACCTACCAATTGTGCCTACCACATCATCATAATGACATTATCAAATGCCACATGTCAACATGCAATTGGCCAGAGAAGTACTACATGTTAGCCTGTCAATGGACCACGTCAATGCCTCATCATTGTATAGACTATTGACTAGATAACATGTGTCAACCTGTGATTGGTCCATGTCATCCACTTGCCTTGTCACCATGCCACGAAGTCATGATGGCATCATCATTTTGATTGGTCAACTCCTTTTGTCTGCAAACTTTGATTGGCTCTATTTTGCTCATATGAACTCCGTTTTCAAAACCAAATATAGTTACAGAATCAACACGACGAGCTCTACAACTTGGTACCATTTTTGCTTTGTTTTGAGATGATCAATTTTTTGCCTTTTTGAATGCCTGATTTGTCTAATTGACCAGACCTTTGACTACGCATAACTTCTACATAGAGACTCCTTTTGAGCCCGTTCAAGTTGCATCAGGACCATGTCGGCAAGCTCTACGTGATGAAAGCTATCTTTTGTCGAATTTTGAGATTGTGAAATTTTAGGTTTCTTGGATCCACCTGGATCATTCCTCCCCATTGAGAACCTTTTGGACCTTCAAAAGATCTATTTTATTTACAATTTTAACTAGGGAAATGTCACCCCACTTGCCCAGTATCATTTGTCCTTCCTGCTGGAATTTTGAACACCCGACTCATCATAAAAATAATCAAAACTACAATGATATTGTTAAGTACATTAGCCATATACACATCCACATCCAATGTTGCCGCTACCAACCACACACTACTTAAAAGTAAAAGGCTAAATAAGAAAACTAAATTTGCAGACGAGAAAAAGAATGTACCAATATCATGCTTGACTTTCATAACTGGAACAATCTTAGAATTAGACATGCTCTTATGCAATGACACTTCTTGTGGTACTGACGTAAGTTCCAAATTATTGCTTGCATTAACTACCCTTTTCAAATGTCTCATTGTCACAAAAGACTTACCAGTCTTAATTGGATGAGAATGCACAATGTATTCAATTCCTTCCTTAAACAAGTGATACTGATTATTTTCCCTATAGAAGATTTCTTTCCTATCATACAAGTATGGGCTACCCAACACAATTCCACATATATCAAGTGGAATCACATCAAATTCAACCTCATCTATAAACTTAGATGTTATTGCAAATCTTAAATTGCATTTCTTAGTTACTTGCAATTTGTTATCATTGCACACCCAACCTAATGGATAAGGTTTTTTATGTGGCTTTATTTTCAATCCCAACTGTTCAACAACTTCTTATGAAATTAGATTAACTTGGGACCCACTATCTATCAGTGTATCAATATTAGTGTTCTTAGAAATCACCCTTAACTAAACTTGTCACGTTAGCAACCTACCAACTGTGCCTACCACGTCATTATAATGACATCATCAAATGCCATGTGTCAACATGCAATTGGCTAGAGAAGTACCATATGTCAATCTATCACTAGACCACGTTGATGCCTCGTCATTGTATAGACTATTGATTGGATGACATGTGTCAACCTATGATTGGTCCACGTCATCCACCTACCTTGTCACCATGCCACGTCATTATGCTGATGTCATGATGACATCATCATTTTGACTGGTCAACTCCTTTTGTTTGCAAACTTTGACCAGCTCTATTTTACTCATACGAACTATGTTTTCTAAACCGAATATAGTTCCAGAATCAGCATGACGAGCTCTACAACTTGGTGACATTTTTGCCTTGTTTTGAGATGATCATTTTTTTTCCTTTTTGAATGCTTGATTGACCTATTTGATCGGAGCTTTGACTGTGCATAACTTCTGCATACAGACTTCATTTGAGCCCATTCAAGTTGCATCAAGACCGTTTCGGCAAGCTCTGCATGATGAAAGCTATCTTTTGTTAGATTTTGAGATTGTGAATTTTTAGTTTTCTTGGATCCACCTAGATCACCAAGAGAAGCCTAACATAATTCACCCACCCATTTCCTACAAAATACCAAGAGATAACCATACAGCTCCTAAAATAAAAAATATATAAACCTAAAGATAAAATCGTTGACCAACCTCGATGGTTCCTCTGTTCCTCCCTTGCGAGAAGAAAAGAAACCAATGGCTGATAAACCTGCTCCTACACCATCATAGCTTGAAAACCATGCAAGAAGAAACTGAAATACTAAAGAGAGTAGGTATAGATGTCGTTGTATTGCTCATTAGTTAGAAGAAAAGAAAAAAATAATAAAACAATATCAAAATCTAACTCAAACAAAGCATGATGATTCTCCACCTTTACCACAACAAAAAAATGAACCTACAATGGAAATTTTCATTAGACCTCCTATTGTGATTAATTTGGATGATGATGATGAAACTGTTAAGATTGATGACGATATGCATAACGAGCCAATTTTTTTATTTTCCTCTTCCATGAACTTAGATGGGGGCAACCGTGATGATCCTCCTAACAAGAGTGAATCACCACATGTTGAACCTAGTGATTTTCCTAGTATGGCACTTGTTTTTGCCCCTTTGGTTATTTATCTACCTTTCGTATTCAATGAGCAAGATTGGGATGCAAATGACCTACTTTTGGCTGGCTCATATGTGACACACTATTCTTTTCTTTGTCTCCTTTTCATTTTCTTTGTGATTTCATATGGGTAATGTGATCCCTCATATCCCTTGTTACTTTGTTGGTGCAAGCATACAAAGGAATTGAACCTGTCATGGCATTCTTCTATTTATATCTTTATTCTTCTATATGTTGTAAACATTATCTTTTCTTTTATCTTGTGCTTTCCTTTAGGGATGATGCAAGGTGTTGAGACATTTAGGTATCTTCCATGTTGACCCAAAATATGTTATTTTATTTTATTATTTATGTTTCATTCTTCCATTGTGTTCATTGTTCTATGAGTATTTGGGGAATGATAGCAGTTTTGAGCTCTATTATATCAATGTAGAAAAGACATACCCTGACCCCAAATCCATTATGTATTATCTTTGGGATTTCATTTAGGGAAAACCCCTCTTCATGGCACAACCTTATTTGGAAACATATCATTGGTATAGGGCTTTCCAAATAAGCTCTCATGTCTTCTTTTATTTTTTGGCATTTATCATATTTCTACTTTAAAGAAATTGCTCATAGTGTGGTGATTAGAAATTTATTTAAAGTAGGGAAATATAATCCCCTTCTCATTCATTGCATAATTATGTAACCTATTTTAAAGTGTGCTCTTCCTAATTCATGTGATGTGACTTCTTGGTGGTGACACTGGGTTTGATGTCCTACAAGAGTGTGACATTTATTGGCATATGGCATTCTTCTTGGTGGTAATACTATGGTTTCCATTCCCTAAAGTGTGAATCTATTACTCCTTAGCTAGTCCTCTCTTGGTGGTGATGTCAAGTGTGATTTCCCCTATGGTGAGACCTTTCATGTATTAAGAAAAACCTCTTTGCATTTAAAGCTAGTTCATTGCCACCGAGAATAATACAACTTGCTTGCCAATGGTGCCTTTTATTTCATGAGTGTCTACTATAATGCAACTTGCTAGCATTATGAAACCTTTAACCATTTTGTGTGGCACCTTATCAAATTTATCAGGGAGTATAAATTTTTGTATGGTTGATGTATGGAAGGCCTATAGACTTGGCATGACTTTTCCATCTGCCACCTTTTTGTGGGTACACACTAGACCGTTGCGTTTTTCCCACCTTTTTACCTTGGGGCTCACCTGGTGAAGAGAGGATTTTACTAGCCCTTGTGAGCATATTTTTTTTGAAAAATAGCTTAGGATTCATCCATATCTTTTGGACAAAAAATTGAGGCTTGAGCCACCCTCTTCCTTTCTCTTTCTCTTTGCATTAATTTTGACATTGCATGATTGTTTATCTTCTGTCGTTGTTGCATCCATGTATCTCTTTGTGCCTTTCTTGGTTTTTCTATGAGATATTATATCTTTGGGGATTGATCATGCTCCTTGATCCTTGTCATCTTATCTTCCCAACAGTTGTACAATAGGACCTCTCTTGACTCATTTTTCTACTTTAGTGTGAGTTTGAGTGTAAGCTCATACTCTCACTAAAGTGGGGGCTAAATGTAGTGTAAGAAATTTTATAGCTTTACAATTTCACACTATGTTTGCATCCCTTTAATTAATTGGACTTAATCAATCCTCTAATTAAACAAATTATTAATTCCAAAGCCTTATTATTCTCTTTTTTCGAAAGGGAAACTTATATTAAACAACTACCAACATTAATTAAATTAACTTGGAAATTGAATGTCCTGGACTTAGGTCCTAGGATCCATCCACCCAAGGGGTGAACGGGGGGAAATGAGTCCCCTTTAAGTCCTAGGACCCAAATTTTTATATGTTTTTGGCAGAAATTTAATGATTCAAATTCAAGTTTCAAGTGTTGGCTTTTGGAATCTATTTTTATTGAAATTAGATAAACACCTATAAATACATAGTCTTTTTATAAATTCAAATCTAAGACACACAAACAAGACTTCATATGAGAAAATATTATTGTTAACAACATTGAAGATTAGATTTATTAGTCATCTACAACAATAATCAAGATTGTATCATCATGTCAAATTTCATGTGTGTTCATGTCATGTTTTGGAGCTAACATTGTGATGTAGGTTTCAAGCATTCAAGCATCAATCAATCAAGCCAATTCATGCAAGATCCAAGCCTTGGAGTGATTTTCTTGACTTGAGTCCTCTAAGGGTAGTATTTAAGGGTTTGGTGAGTTGTAACAAGCTTTGTTCATTCATCAATTCCTTCATTTTTTCATTTTTTCATTATTTCATTATCAAAGGTTAATTACCAAACATGGGGTTTGACTAAGGCAAACCCCCACTCACCCAAAAACAAACATTTTTTCTTCTCTCTTTGTATGTGCAATTTAAAGGTGAAGAAGGATTGAAAGTTGATCAAAGGAGTAATTTTGCAAAGTTGCATAGTTGTCAAGCTACAAAAACCCACTTACAGATTTTATTTTTGGCTTTCTGACAGTCAAAATTGGAGAAATCAAAATCTTAGATCTAGGATCAGAGGACTATAAAAACTGATTTTGGAGCCCTAGTCAAGGACGCATTTTCCCAAGTGAAAATTGTTCCTGTTATAGGCCCTAAAACCCACTTTTCATGACAGGTGCACACTATCATACCCTTCTCAAATCTTCTTGCAAATTGTTATTTCCATTTCTATTACCATAGAAATTGCATTTCAAATGCTAGGTCACATAATTTATCTAGTTAATGCACTTTAAATCATTCCAAAACATTACAAATCAGTCATTTCTATCATAAGAAAGTAGAGATCCAAGTTCCAAAATAAGGTTGACTCACCTTAACGTTGAAATTCAATCCTATCCCTTTGTGACCTTTTCTCTTTCTAATAAAATTTGGGAAAGGTGTGTTTGAATCCTATGCTATTTTATCATTCCACGTTAATTGAATTCATTCCCCCTTTTCCCACCATTTCAGTTTGGTATGTCTAAGATAGATCCAATAGCAGCCATTGCATCGGTTGTTTTATTATGAACCCTTGGAATCTATGTAAACAAGATGATATCAAAGTACTCTTTAAGACTGCCAACCATATTCTTGTATGGTATCAGTTTCTCATCCTTTATCTCATACTCATCATTGACCTGTCAGATGACCAATAATGAATCACCATAGACATGCAAGTTTTTGAGCTTTCATCTTGTATCTTCCCTATGACATGGTAGCAAGGATTCATATTCAACAATGTTATTTGTGTATGGGAATGTAATTTTGTAAGATTTCAATATCGTGTCCCCTTGTAGTGTGATAAAAAAGACACCATCCCCTGAACCATGACATTTGTAGGATTCGTCAAAGTACATCTTCCATGTAGTAGATGTATCTAGTGTGAAGATTTCTTCATCAAGGAACTCTAATATGAGAGGTTAGAATTCATGTGTAGGAGTGTCAGTTAGTTGATCAACAATTACCTATCCCTTTATAGCCTTCATTCCACGCACTCTATGCCAAACTTATTGAGGAGCATCACCCATTTTGCTAATCTTCCTATTAGTGTTGCCTTACCGAGTAAGTAATTTTGAAGGTCTATTTTAGCTATCAGCTTAGTCTATAGATTCAAGATGTAATACCTTGATTTTTATGTTGCAAAGATGACAACAAGACATGCCCGCTTGATGGGAGTATAGTTGAGTTCATACCCCATGAGGGTACAAATGATGTAATATATTGCTCTTTCTTTTCCATCTTCATCATTTTGTGCTGGAAGGTCTCCTAGTGCAAATGATGTGGCTGATACATACAATATGAGTGGTTTCCCATCAATAGGTGGCATCAGTACTAGTGGCGACATTAGGTAGTCTTTGATTTTTTGGAAATCCTACAGATAAGAATCGGTCCATTTGAAAGGGACATCCTTGTGAAGCAGATATTGAAATAGGTGGCACTTGTCTACTTGTTATGTTATGAACTTGTAGATAGACTATAGTTTACCTTGTAGACTTCTTAGTTGTGTTAAATTGGAAGGTGGTGACATTTCCATGATGGCTTTCACCTTTGCAAGATCAACCTCTATGCCTCTATGTGAAACTATATATCCAAGGAGCTTCCCTGAAGCTCCTCCAAAAACACATTCCTTTAGTTTATACCAACCTTGTATTGTTCCAACCATCTAAATATTTTGTCAAGCATTGCAAGATGTCCATCCTTTGTGATTGACTTTTCTAGTAGGTCATCAACTTAGTCTTCCATCAAAGTGTGCATCCTATCATGGAATATCATGTCCATAGCCCTTTGATAGGTAGCTCCAATGTTTCTAAGGCCAAAGGGCATGGCGTTCCAACATTATGTACCCCATGGACAAGTGAAGGTTGTCTTATGTTGGTCCTCAGGTGCAATTTTGATTTGATTGTAGCCAAAGAAACCATCCATTAGTGATAGCATCTCATACCCTATTGTGATGTCTACAATCATGTCTATGTTTGGTAAAGGGAAATATTCCTTTGGAAAAGCCTCATTTAGATCCCTAAAGTCAATGCAGATGTGTATTCCCATAGTTGGCTTGGTGATTTGCACCAAGTTCGAGATCCATTATGCATAGTCTATTGATATTATGATGATCCAGGTGGATACTTGTTGTCAAAAATTTAAGTGTTCCATATGATCCAAAATTCATCACCATGTCAAAATGCTCAGAAAACTAAATCTAACACAACTTGAATGGAGTCAAAAGGAGCTTGTACACTCAAGTTATGCTCAGTCAAAGTTGGGTCAAATAGGTACCAAAGGCCAATCAAAAAGATGAAAAAAATGATTATTCTAGAATTTTTTAAAGTCGGCATCAAAATGAAGAGCTCATTGCAATGATCCCAATGGTGCTTATTTTGTCAGAAATGGAGCTCGTACAGTGAAGATATGGCTAGTCAAAGTTCAAGGTTGACCATGCCTACTTAATTGTACATCGATTACGCTATCATGATGTCAACATGTTGGCATGGTAGGGTCAGATGATGTGGACCAATGGGGAGCTAACATGTGGTAGTAAGACCATGACATGGTAGGCACAAGTTTCAATGACATTGCATGCACAATCAACATCATGATGTGGCAGGGTGATGTGGCATCGTTGAATTGGTCCAATTGGAATCTTACACATGTCAAATTTGGGTGAATTAAATAGTGCCATGAGGCACATCGATTGGGTGCCACATGGCACATTATCTCGCTTCTGTCTTCGATGGTCGATTTGCAACATTTACCAAAAATTGAGGATAGGGTTCGACCCCGCAACGTCCTCCTTACAATCCACCTGCTCCACCATTACTCCATGTGGAGAGCTTCAATATAGGAGGAGCACCGATTGATTTTGTTTAAGCCAAGTTTAAAATTGGATGTTCAAAAAAAAAGTGCGTGGGGGTCAAACGAGCGACCTCCCCACCCCCAAAATAACTCCTCACCACTACACCATGAATGGTGCTGAGGGTATTTTTGGTGCAGTTAGTTTTAAACAAGACCTTAAAATTGAATATCCCCTAAATTTAAAAATTAACCCTCTCAAGTTAAATATAAACCTTTCTTAAGATTGAGAGCCTGATAATTGATAAATAAATAAGGCTTAAACAATATATTTAATGATATTATAAGATATTTAAAAGATTTTTATGTTGAAAAGAGGGGGATTTATGAATATTACCTTTGTAAATAAAGATTATTTGTAAAATTTCATGATGTAAATAGGGGATATGGTCTGATTGTGTAGATCATATGGTTAGTAAACATTTGGGGGAAAAAAATTGTATAAAAAGGTGAGTTTAGGACTTTGGGAGGAAGGTGGTGATTTTTGGTGAGAGGGTTTTCTTGGTGAGTTTATGTGTTCAACTCTATGCTTTAGAGAAGTTTTAGTTTGTTGCACTTGAAGGAGAGAAACTTTGTAACTCTTGCAAAACCAAGAGGAGACTTTATAATAGTTGAAGTGCCTTGTAAACCATTTTTTGGGAGCATAATCAAGGATCGATCACTCTATTGGAGAGGGACTTGGAGATGTAGCCATTTGGTGAACTATGTTATCAACTTGTTATTTCTTGTCTTCTCTCTTCTATCTCTCTTATTATGTCTATCACTTTATTTTTTCTATGTTTGTTTAAGCATTTCAATTACGTAATTTTTTTTTTTAAAGACCTTCAATTTAATCATTGTAAAAGTTATTACTCACATGCAAAAAATCCTAGATCCTAACATCAGATCAAGTGGTATCAAGGATTTTTTGTGACTAGTGTTTGTAGAAGTGAATGATAACAAGAGCCAAGAGCCAATGAGGTGAAGGCATACTTGCAAAATACAATCTTGAGATTGGTAGACAAAGAACTTTTCCAAAGATGGATGGATCACAAGCTGGACAAAGTCCAAAGCTTGATGAGAAGAGTTTTCAACGAGCTTTTCTCTAAATGAAGACAATGATAGAAGTACCTTTTTAGGAGAGGCAAGAATGGAAGCGGTTTGAGAAAGAAGGCTCATCAAATCAAGAGGATCGAAAGGACAAAGTGAAAAGACTAGGAGGTGATTGAGAGATTCCAAAATTTCTTTCACTCCATCTTCTCCTTCTTCTCCATCTTCTCTTTCTTCTCCTAAAAATTCTACTTCTTCTACTGATCCTTTCAGAGGTGCACATAAGCCTAAAATTAAATTGGATGTAAAATTTGATCTACCTAAGTATTGTGGGGAATTAAATTATAAGAAATTAGATGATTGGGTTCAACAAGTAGAAGTGTACTAGGGTGATCCCACAATACTGGTTTTATAATTTTTGGCCAAACTAGACATTGAATTCATTATTTCTAACAAAATCTTCACTTTTGGACACCTATAGCAGCTAAACCATGAGGAATTTGAAGATGGTGCAAACTAGTGATTTGTGAAATTTTGTCTATAGATTCTAAATATATTCTTTTCAAAAAAATTGGAATCAAATTGCACTTATTTTTCTATGTCCTTTGAAAACTAGTTTTTATTAGTAAACACCATTTTAAAGGATTGATGCTCACTATATACAACATAAAAAAAATTATATGAAGGATAAAATTATATTTTTTCGAATTTAGATTTGTAACTATGATATCTAACCAGTTCATTTAGTTTCATAGTGTTTTATTGAATATTTTTTCCTTAATCAAGCTTTGAAGTCAAACCAATTACAATTCAGACATAGGCAGACCGTATACAACATAACATTTTTTGTATGTATCAAAATTCATTTTTTTACTAGATCAAGGACATAAATACCTATCCTAAACATATTTTTAAATTTTTATTTTGATAAATTGCTATTTTTCCACATGTGTAGCATACAGAGCTTGATTTTTGGTGAAAAACCTATGTTTAATCAAACTGAAAAAAGAAATAAATAATAAAACCAAAACATATTAAAATTATATTCGATGGATAACTTGTTCTAAGGAATACCATCATCCAGTTGGGTCTATGAATTCTCCTCATTTTCATCCTCAACTTGAGCTTTGAAGGGAAAAATTCTATAGAAATTTGGTGCTAGAGGGGGAGAAGGGGGAAAGAGGGGGGTTTGAATGAACCCAAGTTCGATCAAACCCCCTTTGGAGGTTCACTAGAACCAGGGTTCAAATGAACCTAGGTTCAAGCAAACCCATTATTTTCCATTGTATTCATCATAAAAAATGCAAAAAAATGAGTCCCATCATTTAATATGGTTCGCTCAAACCAAGGTCCATTCGAACACCGTAGTTCGTGCAAACCCCTAAAAATCATAGGAGCATTTTTTGCAATTTTCCTTCCTCACTAGAATTGTAAACCAACTTTGTGGGTTTACTCACTATAGAGTTCAAGGTCTCTTAGATTATGCTTCTAGGATCCAGTTAACTTCTCTTCAATTGGGAGAAACAACTCTCACCTGGTGGAAGAGTAAAACTTGGGAAAAAAATTCACAACATGGTAGAGTCAATTTAACTTGGGTAGAATTTGTTAATGCTCTTAAGAAGAAATTTCATCCCCTAGGCCATATGCAACAGTTAATGATGAACTGAAAAACTTAAGGCAAGGGAAAGGTCAAACTATCCAAGAGTACACCCATGAATTCAAGAAAAGGGCTATTGCATTGAATGTCCCATTGTACACCCAGGACACATTGCTTAAGTACATAGGTGGTCTTCACTCTTATCTAAGACATTCTAATTTGGTTTTGAATCCTAGTAATCTAGATGAAGTATGTGTACAAGCCACACACTTAGAGTCAAGAGGTAAGATTACTTTCATTGATAAGTGTAACAAGAAGCCATCTAAGCTTGAAGGTAAATCCAAAGATACAAAAAAGGGGAAGAAAAAAACTACCATTAAGAAGAAGGATGATAAGCTCACATTCTCTCATTGTGACAAGAAAGTTCATGATGAAGATCATTGCTGGAAGTTGCATCCAGAATTGTAGTCGAAATGGGCTTGTAAACAAAAAGGTAAGAAGGAGGCCGCAAATGTTGTTATGGATCTTGGTTCAGAGTTTGAAGATGAAACTAAGATAACAACAATGGGATTAAAATTTAAGACTTCTATTGTTTCTGTTGCTTCTACTTCTCAATTTTATGATGTTCTTGAAGATAGGAAAATAAATTTTCTATTTCACATAAGGGTTGTTGCTAAGCACACTAAAATTGATACACTCATAGATAGTGGATCTTAAATTAACCTAATCTTAGAGGATGTTGTAAGGAATTTGGGATTGAAAACTACTCTGCATCAAAGACCTTATCCACTAGGTTGGGTTTGTGGAAACAATGAATTGCAAGTAATAAGGCTATGTACTTTAAGATTCACAATCACAAGTAAGTATGTTGATGAGGTGTAGTTTGATGTGGTTCCACTAGATGTCTATGGGATAGTGTTGGGTAGACTGTATTTGTATGATCTAAAAGCTATTTCCTATAGGGAATTTAATCATTGTCATTTGTTTAAAGATGGCATTAGGTCTATTGTACATTCTCATAGGATCAAGACTGGTAGGTCTTTTGCAAACACAAGGAAGTTGAAAAGGGCGATTAATGAAATTAAATATTTGTCTCTTATGTTTGTCAATTCAAGTGGTTCTAGACATGAAATTGAAGAAATCAAGGCTAATCATGATCAGTTTTTGCAGAATACACCAACAATACAACATGAGGAAATAACAAATGAAAGCATTGATGATCGAAGTCCTAAACTTATGGTTGGGAACTTGGAGGTTCCCTTGGGTAAAAATGTTTATGTTGTGAAAGATTGACATATTGTTGATTCCTTCTCTTTTGTATCTACATTGTTATTCAGCTTGATATTAGTCAGTGGTTATTGGTTAATAGTTGTCACAGTTGTTGTAGATACTTATGAAAGTGATAGAATGATGTAAATGTTCAACAATATTGTTGTAGCCTTGATTGTGGTGATGAGCCAGGTGTACATATGGATAATGATATACGACAAGTGGGGAGGCGATTACCTCACTCAAATTTTAGATAAATGTAACTTTTGGAGGTCCAAAAGCTCTCTAGTAAGGAGGACTGATCCAGGTGGATACTTGTCAAAAATTGAAGTGCTCCATATGCTCTAGAATTTATTTCCATGTCAAAGTGCTCAGAAAATTGAACCCAATGCAGCTTGAACATAGTCAAAAGGAGCTCGTATGCTCAAGTTATGCTCAGTCAAAGTTGGGTCAAATAGGTACTAGAGGCCGGTCAGAAAGGCAAAAAAATAATCATTCCAGAATTTTTCAAAGATGACATCCAAATGAATATCTCATTTCCACGATCCCAATGGTGCTCATCTCATCAAAAATGAAGCTCATATGGCAAAGATATGGCCAATAAAAGTTGAAGGTTAACCATGCCTACTTGACTATACAATGATGACATCAGCATGTTGGCGTGACATGGTCAGATGATGTGGACCAATGGGGAGATGACATGTGGTAGTACAACCATGATGTGGCAAGTATAGGTATTGATGATGTGGCATGCATAGTCAACATCATGATGTGGTAGGGTGATGTGGCATCATTGACTTGGTCCAATTGGAATTTGACACATGTCAGATTTGGGTGAATTAAATAGTGCCACGTGGCACATAGACTGGGTGCCACATGGAATCTTATATCTCTTTTGTCTTCGGTGGTCAGTTTGCAACATTTATCAAAAATTGAGGATAGGGTTCGACCCCACAACATCCTCCTTACAATCTGCTTACTCCACCATTACTCCACACAGGGAGCTTTAATATAGGAAGAGCACCAATTGATTTTGTTTAAGCCAAATTTAAAATTGGGTGTTTAAAAAAAAAGTGGGCAGGGGTTGAATGAGCGACCTCCCCACCCCAAAAATTACTCCTCACCACTGCACCATGAATGATGATGAGGGTTTTTCGGGCGTGGTTGGTTTTAAACAATACCTTAAAATCGATTATCCCCTAAATTTAAAAATTAACCCTCTCAGGTTAAATATTAACCTTTCTTAAGATTGAGAGCTTGAAGATTAATAAATAAATAGCGGTTAAATAATATATTTAATGATATTATAAGATATTTAAAATATTTATAAAGGGATTTAAAAGATTTTTATGTTGAAAAGAAGGGGATTTATGAAGATTACCTTTGTAAATAAAGGATAATTGTAAAATTCCATGATGTAAATAGGGGATATGGTCTGATTGTGTAAATCATATGGCTAGTAACCATATTGGGAAAAAATTTGTATAAAAAAGAGAATTTAGGACTTTGGGAGGAAGGTGGTGATTTTTGGTGAGAGAATTTCCTTGGTGAGTTTATGTGTTCAACTCTGTGCTTCAGAGAAGTGTTATTCTATCGCACTTGAAGGAGAGGAACTATGTAACTCTTGAAAAATGAGGAGGAGACTTTGTAATAGTTGAAGTGCCTTGTAAACCATTTTTTGGGAGCATAATCAAGGATCAATCACTCTGTTGGAGAGGGACCCAGAGACGTAGTCGTTTAGTGAACTCAATTATCAACTTGTTGTTTCTTGTCTTCTCTCTTCTATCTCTCTTATTATGTTTATCACTTTATTATTTCTATGTTTGTTTAAGAATTTCAATTACATATTTATGTTCTTAAAGACCTTCAATTTAATTTTTGTAAAATTTATTATTCATTTGCAATAGTCCTAGATCCTAACATCAGATCATATGAAACCAACATCTAGTAGTTTCTTCAATTCCTCTTTGACTAGAAAGGTAATATTTGGATGTATTTTTCTCAACTTTTTCTTGAAAGGTTTAGCATTAGGAAGAAGAATAAAGTGATGGAGGACTAGCTCAGGGTCTAGCCCTAGCATGTCTTCATAGGACCATGCGAAGTTGATTTTCCTTTCAGTGAAGAATTTGGTGAAGTTTGGCCTGTATGTATCTATTAGGGATGCAACAAAGTGTATGAGTTTTAGATCTTCTAGTGTAACTAATAATGTTGACTTCTTCAAATTTCTCCATTAATAGAGGGAATTTCTCTTGACTCATGGGTAGAAGGTCCAACCTTCCATACTTGGGTGCCTTAGAGAGGTTTTCACCTTTGGATACGTCCATTATCTTATCTTTTGCTATGTTTGTAGGCATCTTTTAGTTTTCACCTATAAACTTGTTTTTTTTTATTTTTTCAAATTTGCAACTGGAAGGTGGGACAAACTCCTTGAAGTATGCAGTGGTATCAAGGTAAATGGTGAATCTAGACATGATCACCACTCAATATACCTTCTCTTAGTCCCATGAACTTAGTGATTGCTTCATCATTTTTGAAAATGTACAAGCTCAATGGACCTTGTTGGTCCCAATTGATTAATTAGGGATGGATTAATGATATGTTATCATCACAATCAACAAAGCTTAAGGATGATGTGAATAGGGTAAATATGGAAGAATCATTGGGGTCCCAAAATGTATCCATCTAGGCTCGGCCTTTAGTTTTGTTAGTAGGGGATTCAGGTTTGGGACTAATCCTAGAAGTCTCAACAACTTCAAAAGCATTGGAGGATTTCTTCTAAAATACCTTAGTACTAGGAGCATTCACATTAAGTGGTTGATATCCCAACCCTTTTTTTCTTGGTCATTTGTTCATTAGTATAGGTTCAACCATACCCTATTTCTATAGTCCAAGGCCACTATGACCGTCATAGCCTTTTTATTTCACTATGTCAAAACCTTTGCCATATTTTTCCATAGGAAAATCAACATGTATCTCATCCTCTTCATTTCTATATATTCATTTAGAGAGGTCTTCATCGATACATTCCTTTCCTAACTCACCCCACTTGGTGAAGATCATAGGTGGGGGATACTGAATTGTCACTTTGGGATCCTTCTTGATATGACATGGCTTACCATAGTGTTTAGGTGCAAATGGTAGCTTCCCCATGTAGTAAATACTTCCACCCATTGTCTTGGATCTAGAACTTGCTTCCAAGGAATGTTTTGGGTAAAGACGAAGCTTTCAATAGAGAAGCAGGGTCAATATAGTGTGATGAGGAGGTGAAAGTTGAGCCTTCCCTATGGCTAGGTACATGATGTTTAGGGGTACCTCTCAAGTTTCTACAGTATTGGAATGGTTCAGTATCACTGGAAATACTAATCTCTGCACCATTGTAAGGAAACTTCAAACATTGATGATATGTTGAAGGGACTTCCTTCATGGCATGAATCCATGGGAATCCAAGCAAAAGGTTATAGGGAAAGTCTAGATCCAAAACCTAACAAATCATGTCTTGTACAACATGACCCAATTTGATTGGTAGAATAATAATGCCCTTGGGAGAGCATTGTGTATCATTATATCCTCATATCACAATTATTGATGACTCTTCTAAACAAGACTCAGAGAATCCCATGGTTGTAACCAGTTTTAAAGTGCATATGTTCGAGCTATCTCCACCATCTATTAGAACTCATTGGATTTTGTGTTTATTAATGTATAATTTGAGGTACAAAGGCTCTTAATGATTTGGATTTTGCAAAGTAAAATTATGTTCATTGAATGTTACATGATTGGTGGTAGCTAAAAACCCCACCATGGCCTAAAACTAGTTTACATTTAGATTGGTGGGTACAGATGAATCCTCGAATGCTTTTTCTAGAACAACCTTATGCTTAGGAGAGGTGCATAGCAACTCGAGAATTAAGATTTGAGTAGGGGTTTTTCCTATATGATCAAGTAAGTTACAATCATGTGTCAGTCATGGCTTAGAAGGGGCTCCTTACAAAGTCACATTCGATCATCTAGTGGTAATTGCACATTCAATATTTTTAATTTTTATTATGGTAGTGGATATGTTGTGATCTTATGGTCAGTTATGGTTTATCGTGTATTGGTAAGTAGCACTAGTATAATTTGCACATCTTTTCCACCTGTTCCAAAAATGGAGGATTTTCCCAACCCATGGGTTTACAAAGGATCCTTAAAGATTGTGTGATTAGAGTTAGTGGATCCTGGCTAGATATCAATTTCAATATCACCCTACTCTATGTGATCCTGAATGATATTCTTTAGTTTGAAGAGGGTGGAAATTTTATGTCATTTGGTTCTGTGGTATTCATAAAAATCATTGCCACTAGGTTGGTTTGAATGGACTTGGCTCATAATGTCTAATTTCAGGTAGCTAAATGATATTATTTTGTATTAGTTTCTTCAAAACCGATTCAATCGGTTCTCCTAAGGGCATGCATTTTTTTCTGTTGCGGGGCCCTTGGAGGACCAGTGGTGTGTTATTTTGGGCCACAATAGTAGCTTTTTCCTACTTCTATGGAGGTTTATTGGCATTTTTCATTGTGGGTCCCTTTAGACTGATCATAGGATGAGCTTTATTTATGACCTTAGCATCTACAACACTACCATTCATCATGTTTTTATTTTGTGACCAAAATTTTCTCTTGTCATTGTAATTATTGTGAGAATAATTGCTAATCCTTAAATATTTTTACAAGCCCTTTGGAAATGAGGCATTTCTCAATGGATTCCTTTCTCTATAACCTCCTCAAGCATGTTTGAATAGTGGATCTAAAAGTGGAACATCACCTCATTTTTTAGGTTCCCCACAAAAATCTAGACCGGTTAGTTTTTTGGAATGTGGAAAGTGCACTTACTGGCTAAGCTTCTCTATCTTTGCAAGACTGAAGTGAATGTCTCACCATGCTTTTTTTCTTAGCATATAGTTTGATGATGTTAATGACATTTGATATATAATAAGATAAGTGCACTATGAATTTATCCATTATTTCACTCCAAGTGTGTATTCCTAGAGGTAAGTGTGTGAACCATTCAACCTCCCAACTCCATGGAAAAAGTCTCATGAGGTATGTATGTTTGTGAGCCACATCTAAGGAGGTTGTATAAAACTCCTGTATATGTTCAACAGTGTCTCCCTTTCCCTTATATTTGTCAAATTTATGAATGATGAAATTTGTGGGAAAGGGGGCATGTAAATACTCCTATCGAAAGGGTAAGGACATAGGTCCTCCACTGACTAGGTTTTTCTACTCCTAGTTACATGCATCTTGGTCATCTATTGTTTTAGCATATGTAATTATTGAGCCATCATATCCATGGGCGATGGTGTCATCGAAGCCATGTTGGGTTGAATATATTGTGGGGAACCTTGTGAAGGATTCCCAAAAGGATTGGTGTTATGTTGTAGAGTGAAAGTGTACCCATGTAATTTTTGACCTGTCGCACTATAATGGTGTTATTGCATGGGTGGGATGTTTTGTTGATATTATGGTTTGAACATGGGTTTTTGGTTGAATTGTGGTGGTGGTGGTTGGTTAAAGCTAGCTGTTAATGATGAACCAGTATTGGCTAGATATTGTTGAGGGGGTTGATTGAACCCAGTTGTGAATATAGAACCATGATTGGTTGGTTGTTGTGGTGGGGGTTGATTAAACCCAAATATGGATGTTGAACTAAGATTGAATGGTTGTTGTTGTGGGGGTTGATTAAACCCAAATATGGATGTAGAACCAAGATTGGTTGGTTGTTGTTTTGGGGGTGGAGTGTTTTTCCCTACTCAAAAAAAGGATTTAGTCCTTGTTGGAGGTGTGTTTATTTTTTGTGAAGTGGATGTTATACCCACTTTTGGTCTTGAGTACAAAGGATTGGTTTTTCATATTTTATTTTGTGTGTTCAAATGGGTGTAATTTTAAGCTGCAATCATAGTGTGGGTTGGTGTTGTAGTTGTAGAAGTGGAGGTAAATGGATTTTTCACTGGTTTGGTGAATTTAGGTGGTGGTGGAATACTCACAATCGATGTGAAATCTGTTTTTTGAGCAATAGGCATGCTTATGTTAAATTGTGATAATGGTGGTGATGTAGTAGGTGCTAAAGGTGGAGGTCAATTTATGGCACCTAATCCTTGTGACACCATGTCTGGAGTCTCCCCTATGATGGTTGATATATCAAAGTTAGGTGGAAGCCTAGCTCCATTTTGTGCAAGTTGCATGAAGTACTTGTTATGGTTTGTTGATACTAATTTGTCTATGATTCTCAAGATCCTAGGATCTTGTGATGCATTTTCAATCTCTTCAAGCATTATCCCTTTGTCTACATCATGCAAAGTGTAATTATCAAACTGAGGGAGATTTTGAGATTGTGAATTTGTGTGATTACTATTTATTTTTGTAAGAGAGGGGGACCAACCACGTTCAAGGCCCCAGGTCATAGAGAGCCAAGAGTGGAGGGTTTCCCTAACTTACCTCACTCTAAAGGGATGTTTTGAAATAAGTGATGAGAATGATGAGAACTATAAGGCCCTTCAATCACTCTTCAGACTCAAGATCTAAATTGGGGATACATGAGCTGGTTTTTGGGTTCAATATTGTACCTTAGGTAGCTCTCTTCCCAAGGACAAAAGTGCAGTTTTGGGATGACAACACAACGCGCTAGCATATTTTAGGTGTGCTAGAATCCATACGACCAAAGGACCAAAAATATAATACAAACCATCAAAAAACAAGTTGATGGCCTAGCTAGTGACTTCTAAAGGAACAAAATAGAATTACAAAGTAGGAAAGGTACAAATGGATATGATAAAGTAAATATATGAAAGCTAATATAATGAAGAGAATCTCACCAAGATGCCAGTTCGCCAACTAGCTCCAAAAAGCATCTCCACCTACACACAAAAAAGAGGGGAAATTTGTTGGGGTTGTATAGGGGTCCACCTCAGTCAGACCCCCATTTTTGTGTTTCCACCTCCACAGAAAGCCAAATAGCAATGAGGAAAAAATGTATGATAAAGAAGTAAAAAAGAATGTACGCAAATAACACTACACAATAGTAAATAGTTACTCAACCAAATCGTAAAGGGTAGGAGTGAAGCATTACCACCTCCACCAAGAGCTCACTAGCTAATGGAGGAGAAAGAAGGATTGAAAAATCACCATAGCCTCTACTGCAATGAAGGGAGGTGTTGCAAAACCTCAAGCCCATGCTGCAATAGCTTGCTTCACACTTGCTTTACAGAGTTGACAGAGTGTTGTTGCTGCAATGGAGTGTTGAAGTGATGCTTGAGAATGAAGGGAGTGTTGTAGCTTGTGAAGAGATTCAAATTGTTAAGAGAGATGAAATGAATGAAGAAGGGATGAATTTGAAGGAGAAGAGAGAAGAATCTTCCATTTTCAAGGTCGGTTGGTTGAAGAAGGACGTTACAAATTGACCCCAATCAAAAGTGTAATACCTTTGCCAACTTCAGACACAAGAATCCATTGGAGATATAAGTGTGTCCCGCAGACATCTATGTGCCACACATGCATCCCTGAAAAATGTTCTCCTATCGACACAAAGGACAAATACCAATTGGAAGGCAAGCGGCTAGATGATATGGAATTTCACCTTTAAATTTGGTTTTCTAAGGTGATGATGTGTAAAAGGGAATTTTTGTAAGGAGTGCAAATGAACTCCTATAAAAATTTCCCCCACTTTAGCAAGCATGAATACTGGTGAGTGCTTCAGTAAAGTAGATCGAAGAGTGAGTAGGGTTAGAAATGTATACCTGAACTATTGAGGAAACAAACCATGATCTGGTGAGCTCGAAAGTGCAGGACAAAAAAAAGGACTTCATAGCCCTATAGAACTATGAAGCTGCACAAAGTACACCAAAGGCCATCAAACCAATGATGGAAAGATATCGCAGGATGAAAGTTTCTTATAGGCCCATAGACCTGCAAGAAGCTATCCCTCAAGATCTCTCACATGAAGGAATCCCAAAGAATTAAGCATCTCACAGGCCCACAAACCTACAAGAAGACAACCCCCAAGATCTCTCACATGAAGGAAGCCCCATGAAGTATGCACCTTATAGGCTCATAGACCTGCAAGAAGGTATCCCTCAATATATCTCACATGAAGGAAACCTAGATGAAAGTTCCTTATAGGCCTATGGAGTTGCAAGGAGGTGTCCCCCAAGATCTCTCGCATGGAGAAAACCCAAAGGAAAGAGTTTCGTATAGACCCACAGGCTTGCAAGGAGGTTTCACCCAAGATCTCTTGCATGGAGGAAACCCAAAGGAAAGAGCACCTTACAGACCCACAAACCTGCAAGGAGGTGTCTCCCAAGATCTCTCTCATTGAGGAAACCCAAAGGAAAGGGACTCCATAGAGTCGAATTGGAAAGCGGCTTTACAAGCATACCTGCAAAGCGACATGTTTACCCATAGATAAAGCATGTCAAGAACAAAGCGGCCACATACACAGTCAAGTGGATAGTCATGCAAACCATCAACAAATTACAAATCTTTCAAAGAGTTCCCTCAGGAACCCATCATAAAGAGGGGATCCACTCAAGGGATGCGTTGTTTGAAAGTGAAAGAAAGATGTTCTTTCTCAAATCGATTCATCATCATGGACTATTTTCAAAATATGTTCACTTCACCAAGGAATTCGAAAGGAAGAAAGTTCCCCCTCCTGAGGGGAAGGTATAAGGGCTACTTCCACCTCGGAGGAAATTTCTCAAGTTCTTTCTTTACAAACCCATGATGAAGGAAACACATTCCGTTAGGGGTCCAAGTTGAGAATGTAATTTTCAAAAGGGTTTATAAAGATTCTCAAGAAAAGATCTACTAGCAACGAATGCATTTTCTAAAAATTGAAGTGTTACAAAACAAATTGTTGTCGCGTATGAGAGGGACAACTCAAGAAAAGAAGAGAGAAGGATAAGAAAAGAGTGAAAGAAAAAATAAAGATAACAAATAAGAAACATAGGGGTGATATTATATTTTAGGGTCATAGCTACTCATAAATAAATAAATATATATATATAAGTATAATAGTATAGTATATAAATGAATTTTCATCAACCTCCTACTATATCAGACCATGTGAAGAATGCATGAGAAGACAAAGTAAAAATAAAAAAATCGGGTCAACATGGAAGGGGAGCTTAAATGCCCCCAGTGCTTTGCATTATCCCTAATTTGCTGCAAGTCAAACATAAAAATTGAAGAATGATGATACACATAGAAGAAGGTTTATGAAACAAAAAATAACTCCTATATCAAAGCACCAACAATGGTGACAAGGGTCATCCAGGAACACATAACACAATCATGGGGGAACACATCACAACACACACACACATCTAATCTAAAGATAAAGAAGGGGCTTCCCCCTAAAACTCGTCAACCAAGAGGTCATCTGCTTCCCACTCTAGATCATCATAAGGGGAAGGAGGATGAGCTTGCAGTGGTGAAACATTAAGGGGAGGATATTTTGACCATCCCGCAATAAGGGCTAAGGAAGAATCCCCTGCAAGGTCTTCTTCACTAAGCTCTCATGGAGCTAGGGTCAATGACTTTCCAAAAATCGCTGACAAGGTCAGAACTTCATATAGGGAGTTAAATATGCACTTCATTGGAGTGCTATGTTATACCTCAATGGATGGAGAGGTTGTGCCCGAGATTCACCACTATGCTCATCGAGTGATTCAGGAGCGATGAAAAACTCAGGGGAAGCTGGGGAAGGTTCTATTACTAGGACAAAACAAGTCAGCATAGGACCACCCTTCGAAGAGGGTGGGATCCTATTATTCCCTCCATTGATGGAAGGAAAAACCTCTACCTTCTTCTCCGTTGAGGGGTGCGAACTCCCCATAGACAAGGTGAGATGCATAGAGGAAGAGGGGAAGGAGAAAGCCCCAATGGATACCACTGAAGTATTCAACACATCTATAGGTTTCAGAAAAGGAGGGACATCTAGAAGGGACATCAGCAAGGGTGGCTCAACTGAAGGAGTGATGAAAACTTTTGCCCTTTTGGGGTTAGATGCATTCGCAACAGGATCCATAAGTGATACAAAGTTCAGTTGAATGGAAGCAGAGGGGAAGAGAGAGAGGATGCAACATGAGGCCTTGAAGCAGGGGTGGTCATCTCCTCATCCTTTCTCTACAAAATAGTTTTCTCAGTTGTGAGATCCTTTCACCAGTGCTTGTGCTCATGTGCAAGGTGGTTTCTTAGACTCTTCAAGCTAGAGGCCAAAAGATGTGAAGGTACAGAAGGCTCCTACTCATCCATGGAAATGTTTACCACAACTATTTCCAGTAGAGGTACATATCCTAGATAGGAGTAGGAGGAGTAGGTTGAGAAACAACTAGGGGAATTGGCTCTAGTGCCTCGATAGTGAGCCTCTTCCCGTTTACTACTTTGGGAGCAGAGGTGGCAGGAGGCCGCAGAGGTTGAGACATGGATGACTCTCCTTAAGGGACATTCTTTATACCATATCAGATGGGCCTAGGCTCTGTGGGAAAAATAGGAAGTTCAAATGTGGGATGCTTAGACTTTCGCCAAGCGAGCATCATAGGATTCTCTCACAAGTGTGAAGCAAAATCTAACGATGCCATAGCAAGGTAAGAAGGAGCATCAGGTTGAACAATGGAAGAGGAAGAAGGAGGATCTCAGAACCACTTCTCTTCTTCTCTTCTATAGTCCTTGGCAGCATCACTATCAGATTTTAGGTAAGCCCTATGTGAAACAACATAGGGCGATGGAGGGTACCTCACTTTCGACACTAGGCACCCTTTCTTGTACTTCTGATATGTCTAGTACAAGAGGTATTTCCTAGGTAGAAGAGGACCAATAGGTGCAGGCCAAAATTAATCTGAGTAGCTATCACATTCGACTGGTGGTTTATAACCAGTGTCATGAATCACATGCACTGAATCCCCATGAATGAACTTTAGGAATTTGTGCACAACCAAGGGAACTGCATTCATAGATACTAACTAGGGGATACCCTCCTTCACTCTAAAGAGTTCAGGCCCCAAGATTATGTCAAACAGTAGGTTCATAGACTTAGGTATGACAAGGACTGACAACATGATACTACCCAAGGGAGGTACAAAAAGTTCATTATGCATATGTATGGTGCTCATAGGTGCATTGTACCCATCTCTATGTAGAAAGTTAATTAACATAATCTCCTCAGTTATGATATTCACCTGAGATGTCGGGTCAATAAGAACATCTGCTACAATGTTCCCATTGATCTGTGCAAGGATATAAAGAGGAGATGGTTCTCTATTGAATCCCATCAGTAGGTCTTGTGAGGTGAAGGTTATACTTGTGCCACTACTCACAGGTTGCGTGGAGGGGATAGGTTGATGCAGAAAAGAGGTCATCTCGTGCATTGAATGATACTCTCATAAAGCCCCCCAAAGGTTGTAAAATAGAAGAGTGACCCACTTAAGGTTTCATTATGCAACACTTGTGAAACCTTCCAACTATGCCTACTAGGGGTCGCAGGTTGGGTAGCAAGGTGAAGGCCTCACAACACTCACACCTACAACACTCCTAGAATATGAGGATAGGAACTTTTAGTATCACAAAAAAAAAACCAAAATGGTTCACGTCAAGTTCACCAAAAATGTAAGAGAGGGGCACCAACCACATTCAAGGCCCCAGGTCATGGAGAGCCAAGAGTGGAACGCTGCCCTAACTTACCTCACTCTAAAGGGATTTTTTGAAATAGGGGATGAGAAAGATCTAAACTGGGGCTAGGTGAGTTGGTTTTTGGGTTCAATATTGTACCTCAGGTAGCTCTCTGCCCAAGGATGAAAGTGTGCTTCTAGGATGACAGCACAACACACTAGTGTCTCTTAGGTGTGTTGGCATCCATACAAATAGAGGACCAAAAATACAGTACAAACCGTCATAAAACAAGTTGACAGCCTAGCTAGTGACTTCTAAAGGAACAAAAAAGAATTAAAAAGTAGGAAAGGTACAAATGGATATGATAAAGTAAATATACGAGAGCTGAGATAACGAAGAGGATCTCACCAAGATGCCAGTTCGCCAGCTAGCTCCAAAAAGCATGTCCACTTGCACACAAGAAAAAGGGAAAATTTGTTGGGGCTATATAGGGGTCTGCCTCAGTCAAACCCCCATTTTGGTGTTTCCACCTCCACAAATAGCCAAATAGCAATGAGGGAGAAATGTATGATAAAGAAGTAAAGAAAGAAAGTACACAAATAACACTACAAAATAGTAAATAGCTACTCCACCAAATCGTAACGAAGAGGAGCGAAACGTTATCACCTCCACCAAGAGCTCACTAGCCAATGGAGGAGAAAGGAGGCTTGGACAATCACCATAACCTTGACTGCGATGAAGGGATTTGTTGCAAAACCTCAAGCCCATGCTGCAATGGCTTGCTTCACACTTGCTTTATGAAGTTGATGAAGTGTTGTTGCTATAATGGAGTGTTGAAGTGTTGTTTGAGGATGGAGTGATGTAGCTTGTGAAGAGATTCAAATTGCTAAGAGAGATTAAATAAATGAAGAAGGGATGAATTTGAAGGAAAAGAGGGAAGAATCTGCCATTTTTGGGATCAATTGGTCAAAGAGGGACATTACAAATCAACCCCAGTCAAAAGTGTAATTCCTCTACCAACTTTAGATGTAGGAATTCATTAGGGACACAAGTGTGTCATACGCACATCCCCGAAAAATATTATTCTACCAACACAAAGGACATATGCCAAGTGGAAGGCAAGCAGGCAAGTGATGTGGAATTTTGCCTTCAGATTTGGTTTTCTAAGGTGAGAATGTGTAAAAGGGGAATTTGCATGAGGGGTGCAAATTCGCTCCTATATAGTTTCACCAAAGTGCATGCCACTTGTTAGGTTTTCATATGATCAAATGTGGAATCCATCTCTTTGTGTTTTACTTGAGAATGTGTGACAATCATTAAAAGAGATTATCTTTCTGAAGTTTGGTTTTTTTTTTTCTAAATTTGGATGTTTTTGGTATTTTGATGTTTTGGGATGAATGCAAACTAGTATGAATGTATCTATGTTTTTTTGGGGGGGATTTGTCATGCAATTTTTTAAATGAAAAATTCCTTAGATACCTGACTTTGTGATACTAGAATGACACTACTTTGATAAATCTTTCATATTAGGATTAATGTAACCAAGTGAAAATCCTAAACCTCAAGTGATCATGGTAGTTTGGTAAAAAAGTTAATTCACAACTAGACTTATGAGTTGAAAACCTACTTTTGTTGATGGGGGTAGTTTTGTAAAACTAAGGTTTTGATGATTTTCAGAAGATGACACTAGACTTGACATCTAAATTTTCTTTGTTTTTTTAGATTTTAAGACGTTCAAGATAAGATTTGAAGGACTTGTGATATGACACTAAAAATGTTTAATCTAGGAAAGCTGAAAGTTTGTTGGAAAATGCAAAAAGTTACTCGATTTTGATTTGAAATTTTGTGTAAATGAAAGTCAAGTTTATGCATGTTCTAAAAATAGACCTTGTTTTATCTATTGGATAGATGCAGTAGAGAAAACTACAGATGCGGTGTAGAAAATGTCGAGTGTAGTGTAGAAGATAATGAATACAGTGCAATCTATAATAGATGTGTTGCAAAACCTGACAATTGTAATTGACACAAATGTTTTGTTGTTATTTACTAAAGAATTTTTCTAAATTTTGATAGACTTTTGACCACAAATATGGTGTAGAATACAATAAATACATTACAAACAAAGAGATGTGACTTTCTAACCGAAAAATGTGTCACAGAAGCTAGCATATGTGTTATACTATTTTTACAGTGTAGATACATAGTTGGACACATAGGCTAACAAATGTGATGCACTAGTTTGACAAAAAAAAGGATCTCCCTAGGATCTTGATTAGTTTTTAGTTTTTTTATTTGATTCAGTTCTAAAAACATAGAAAACAAAGTATTTAATTTTTTAGTTGTGACTTTTAATAGTAGGTAATGAAGATAAGGCCCTAAGGCCAATTGGATTAACTGGTAATAAAAATACCCAAAATAAATTTCACAACTTAATTAGTGGTAGAGTGGGTTTGTAATCTTAAAGTAGGTGCACCTCCATTAAAGTGGTAAATACTTAGAAAGATTGAGTTGTAAATAATTGGGTTTATTATTTCAAAACCTTTTCTATGTGAAGGCAAATAATAGATGTCCAATGACACAAGGTCATCAACAAATGCCACAGGCACACCTTCTTTCTCTTCTTGATAGGCTATTGCTAGCAACCCAAAAAGACTCTATCTCAACCTAATAGAGGACATGGTGAGTAGCTTCACACATTGATCTTGTCATGTTTCACCACTTATATGATACAACCAAATGGGACTTTAGCCTTCTATAATAAAGGTTTGCAGTGGAGGAACTCCTAAGAACACCACGATATATGGTAAATGCAAGACTAAAGTCTCTAACCCATGTGTGGAATCACCTAGGACCATTAAAGCATGCTCTATATGGCACAAGTGGATAGAGCTCACCTTTCAATTTTCACCCCTTTATATAGGTTGTTGGAGATACGTGCTTGTGGACAAACCCTAGGGTGAACTCCCAAGCAGGCCACCTACTTAAAATAAAAAGGGAAAGTTTGAAATGTTATTTCTCATCGCCAAAGATGGCACGAGGTGCATAAGGGGAGAGGATAATTTAGACAACACACTTTTGATGGACTGACTCACATGTGTGCAAGTGTACAAAACATAGTATACACTTTTTATTTTTAAGTACACCAATATAAATGTGCAAGTTGCATGTAAATTTTATAGCACCAAAATGAATTATTGCATGTTCAGTCAAAATTGCTCATTTTAAACCCAGATCAAAAAGTGATAATTGTAGGTAAATTTTAAAGAACCAAAGTAAGTGTTCAAGACAGTGGTCTTTTTAATACACTAAAATCAAATCTTTAAGATACTAGGGTTCATTTTAAAGCACTAAATGGAATGTTATAGATCTCCCAAATGATTGCCACAAACTAGAAATAGAAGATTAGTAACATAAAATCTCTACCTTACTAAACTCAGAAAGAAAAGAAATAGACATCAAAACTTATTACTTTCTTTCTAATGATAGTTAGTTGCAGTGTAGAATGGATCAGATGCGGTGCACCAAATATTGATTGTGTTGCAAAAAACATCAACTGTGGTGTCGAAAATAGTGATTGTAGTGCACAAAATTTTGACTGCAATGTAGGAAATAGTAATTGCAAAGTAGGAAATATCAATTGTGGTGTAGGGTTTTACGATTATGGTGTACTGGTTCAAACCTACAAACACAGAGATTAGAAATGGTGACTGCAAATTTGAAAACCTTCACGTGTGTCACACATTTGTATAGACGCATTTCACTAATGTATCTTAGGATCCTCATATGTGTTTCAAACCTTGACGAATGCATTGTAGATCTCGATGATTGCATTGTAGGTCTCAATGAATGTGTTGCACTTCCTGTAGCTAAATTTTGTTTTGAATTTCATATAGAAAACTATTATTTACATGATTTCACATTGGATTCACCAAAATTTAACTTATAAAATGGACATTAGTCATATAAGAGATAAATAATAAAAGCAATAACCACAAATCTACAATTCAATACCTAAATGCAATCCAAATCAATCAATAGAAAAAAAGTAACACAAATGAAATCAGAATTAGTAAAACAATACATTTAGCTTCACTGTGTTGACATGAATTTCTTCCATTGTACTCCTTTGCTTTATTTTCTCTTAGAATATAGTATGCACTTATTTTTCCTTAATCTCAAGTGTGTGAAATGATAGCAATGGTGCAAAATACCAAAGTTCATGGTTAGCTAGTGCAGGGGCACCAAGTTGGTCCATCTTGTGATAGGTTCGGGGTGATTTGAGTATTTATTATGAAAATAAGGTCATAATAGACCATTGGTGATGTAATTAGAATCATAGAAGGGTCATTTTTCTAAGGTTGTCAATATCTTTGAAATGTTCTTAAATGCAATATTGTAAAAGTGCAAAACTGAACAATGGGGAATACCAATGGTCAAGTACATTCAAATGATTGTTTGAATTAGTTTTGGTAGTTTAATTTTGGAGGGAAAAGTTAAAATAGGATTGATAAACTGGATGTAAGGGTTCTTAAGTGGTTTTGAGGATAATACAATAGACAAAATTTAGTTTTCTTTGCAATTTCACTGGTATTTTACTATTGCAAACCCCTGTATGGATCCGTACTGAAGAGTTTGGATTAAAATTTCTTTGAATTGGTTAAAGGCATGTATTAAGATCACTTTGGGCTTTGTGTGAGTTTTTTTCATAAAGAAAGAAAGATTTTATTGTAATTTTACTATAGGCGGCCCGTAAGTTCAAAATTTGAAGTTTTGAGAGTAAAAATGGGATTATAAGCCATTCCACTTGGTTAAATTACTTATAACTTGGTGGAATGGCTCCCTTAGAATTATTTTTTCTATTTTTGTGCTTTTTAGGACTAGGGAAGTTTGATTTAAGGAAATTGTATGCTGCCCTAGATGAGTTTTCATTGATTTTTGGCTTAAAGTTAATGGTTAAGTGATGGAGTTTTCTTGAAATACAATGAAAAAGCATGGAAGATGGATTGGAAAGCATAGGAAGAAATATTATAAGGTGTTGGAGGTGTTGGAAAGGTAAAGAAATTTGTGGAGTGTTGATTTCCAATAAAGCCCCATGAAACCTAGCCTAAAATGGCTTAAATAAGGGTTTGATGCTTTGGTGAGTTTATGAGTGTTTCTCTTGAAGAAATTTATTGATTATGTGGTTTTTAAACATTTTGAGAGTGTTAGAGTATATTTTAGGGGTTTGGGTGAAGGTTTTGATAGAGTTGCTTTGTAAAAGTGGCCTATTTGGCCTTGGGGTAGTGTAGCAACACTTATTTGGAGATGATGGTCCAAAGTGACCCTAGGAGATTTTAAGATATGTTAGAGTATACCTTAATGGGTATCTGAAATGATGAAGATTTTGTGGATTTAGGGCCTTCTCTAAAATATATTCCCAAATTTCATGGTTTGTGTGTTGCAAGGAGACAAGAAGGAATTGAGGGTTAGATGTCAAGTTAGAGTTTTGGTGATTAAATAATTGTTCAAAATAGTTAAAATTATGATTGTGTTGATTTTTCCTCCCTGCTCTGCATCATTATCCATCAATGAGATCTGGGGGTTGATTTCATAGAATTCCTCAATTCGAATGAACAATCCAGATTAGGAGGTACAAGATCTAGATCAATGGTTGAGGATTGTTGAGAGGAATTGATTTCCTAGTTAACTAACTGTAACTAGTTGTAGGATTCTAGTTAACTAGTTGCATGGAGAATTGATTAAAGCATTAACTAATATTGATAATTAGTTAACTAAATTGATTGATTTGAAGACTCGAAGTTAGTGTCAGTAAAGTGAATTGATTGACTAGTGAACTATAATTGATTATCCAGTCGACTGAAAGAGAGTCTTAGTTATGAAAGAGGAAATTATGCATGAGATAATAATTAATTATTGGAGGAATGTGCAAGTGAGGATTAATTTAGAAATAAAATGCTTATTTATTAATAATGAATGGATATTATTGAGATGAAATAGGGAAACTAAATAATTAAATTAATTATTTAATCTTAGAAGTGGGAATGTGGTCAATTAAATAATTAATAACAATGATTTAATTTAAGAAGGTGTTTGAATGTTTTTTTTAATTAAAAGGTTGTAAGCTTATATATTACTCTTATATATATTAATATATAAGATATTTCAGTTAAAATAATGTCAAAAAGCTATGACATTTATCTTTTAGCTATGGTTGTGCTCCCCTAATGTCTACTTTATAATCCTACCACCCACTACAAACTATCTTATTACATATATATCCACCATTTTTGTAGCAAAATAAGGTTGCTCCATAATTTTTAGCTATTTATTCATGTCATCAGCCTTTCACAAAATAGGAAAGCTTCTATAAGCAAAAATATTTATGATTTTCCCTATATATACTATATCCTATTGTAACACATCCTTTTAAGGTTTTTCTCCTTCCATAGCAATGCCCTGCACAAAATTTTCTCCAACCTCTTCATTATCACAACTAGCATAATGTGAGTGAACTGTAACATTAATGTTTGGAACTTGCATTGGATGCTTTTGCTTGTTTTATGGATGTTTTGATTGGTTGTCTGGAGCACACACATGAGTCAGAAGAATTGAAATTGTAAGAAATTTCCTTTTAAACATTACAACTGTATCCTTCCCCAAATCCATCTGATACTTGGCAAGTGCTATGTAAAGATGTAGTGAACAATCCATTTTAATTGACCTCTTAAAAGCATCAAGAATCTCTACATATTTGGTCTTGTGAATCAGGAAGTGTCTCAGAAATATTCCACTAAGATATGCTTCTCCATTCCAAATATGATATGATTGCACACTTTTAAGAAAAGAACCATTTTCCAAAAACTCTTCATTCACTAACTTAATTGCAATACTTAAAACCATTTGGTAGTCACTCACTAGATCAAGCAATTTTGAGATAACAATTGATACTTGATACCAGGTTGGACAGGAAAATGATCCTTTAAGTCTTTGGGTTCATTATTTCCTCACCAAGAACTATTTTTATGCAACAAAAAATAGATGGACAACTAACTTTGAACGACTGTTGCAACTACTCCTTCTCTAAAGCTTCAGGAAAAGGTGTCTCCCATGATTTCACTTGGAATTTAGCTCTGTAATTCCTTAGAAGATACTCCATAGCTATATAAAATCAAATTAGAAATTAAAGAACTCAATCCTATGTCAAAGAGACAATGCATGAAACTAGGACGAAGGTGTAGACATTGATACTATGCTTGGCCACTCAATTTATCCACAACATACAACAAACAAAGATTGAAAGGCGATGACATGGCTTGTGAAACAAGCCTTATAAATAGAATTACAAATCACGGGTTTGTATGTCGATAACCATGTATCAAACCCATCTTTTCAAAATCCAAGAACACTAATCCAAAGATAAGGCATTAGTTTCAAAAAACATGAATGAATCAAAAACAATAATGGAACAATCACTTCATCTTTAAACATTTTGTACTAAACTAGATTTTCGTTTGCCACCTCAAGTCATGGAATTTCATAAACCAGACTGGAACAGTCGCTTCATCTTTAAACATCTTGTACTAAACATAATTTTCGTTTGCCACCTAAGGTCAAGGTCCTTTCATCCTATTATTATTTATAAATATTCATACCTTTAGCCTACACATAAAATAACACATTAGTTTATAAAATCATGTTAATCTTTCTCACACTTGAAGAAATATTCCTCAAGCTTAAAATCTTCCATATGGTACTGAACTACCTAAAGCTCATATCCAAAAACCACTTGGAAGTAATTTGTCCTAAACACAAACTTGTAACTTGGAAAAAACTTGAAAGGTTGTACATTTCCCCAATTTAACACCACTGCTAACTTAATCTCAACATCTACCTGATTTAGGTGAGGCCCTTGACTCATGCATATACTTCATCAATTCACATTACCCTATCCAAAGTGCTCCTTGTCAGCAAATGCCATCATTTCACACAATCCTTCCACATGTGAATGATTCTACGAAAAATACTCCACCTATTTCTTTACTAAAAATCTTGATACAAACCCTTGACTCAACCTGAATTGAAATTTATTCCGCTATTTTAAGCTCAAGGAAAGGTAGATTATTAAAATTTTACACACATTAAGACACCTTCCCTTTTTGAGAAACACGAATAAAATAGTGTACCCATAGTCCATAGAGGATAATATATACCACTATTATGTTTCAAACAAAATTGAAAGGCATTGACAAAATTCAAAGGCATTGACAAAATTTGATGTAGCAATTATATGTGCACCAATGAAAATCACCTACAAGCCCCCTTCATTAAAAAGAATATTACACAAACTAAAATTTGTGTTTGTGTGATTTAAAACATGTGTCGCTATTTCTTCAACTTGATCACACCCAAGGCTTTCCAAATAGTCTACCAGTCAATTGCCCTCTTTATATATATGAAAAATATGATACATATTAAATTTATCCAATAAAACCCATATCTGCTTCAGAATATATTGAAGATGCCAATTGAGAATTTTATGCTCTTTGCAAGCATTTAGAATTATTAGCGAGTCACCTTTAACCTGCAAGTTAGAAATTTTAGCAGGCTTGCCAATTTTAATCCATACAAAAGTGCATTGGCTTTAACTACATTATTTGTGCCAACTTGAAGCTTGATTGATTTTTCCACTAAAACTCTTGCCTTATAATCTATGATTACCATTCCTGCCCCAGAATCACTTGGATTACCTCTGCTGGAACCATCAAAATTTAACTTAAAAAAACCTTGTGGAGGAGGTTTTCATATTACCTTTGTCCGATCAACTTTATCTATTGTAGGCTAAAGATTGCTTCCTTTAAATGGAAAAAATATATATGAGACCACTTAAAAAGTAATTTGGAATCCCAATTTGTAAAAATTGAATCAACCCTCTTTGTCCTCTGAACATAACTATTGACCACCTCAGAAATAGACTTTTCTAAACCAATCATCAAATTTTTCATACCACATTTCTCTTTCCTGAATATGCACTTATTTCTAACCCACCAGATTACCCACACCACCATTGTCGGAATAATTCTCCATATGCAAGCAAAAAATGATTGCTTGAATAATATTGGCCAACTTGAAAAAATATCCCACAATTTGTTTGGTAAAGGTGCAAACCAATTCATTTTACACAAAATAAAAGACCAACATGCTTGAGCAACCTCGCAGTTCAAAAAGAGATTATTTATATCTTCATAAACTTTTCCGCACAACACGCATTTAAAAGGATCAGCTATCCCCAACTTGGACAATCTATCACTTGTTAGAATCTTGTTCTTGATTACAAGCCATGCAAAACATCCTGCTTTTGGCAAGATCATTGAATTCCAACAAAAATTATAAGCCCTTTGATATCTAATTTTCATACCATTTTGAGAAATTGCTTTCTAACCATCTCTAACTGTATAATGGCCTATTTTAGAAAACTCCCACATTAATTTATCATTTTTACCAAATAAGAAAACTGCTCTTTTATCCAGAATCTACTTTAACAACCCTTTGTGAGCAAGTGAAATGTTACAATTTGATAAATCTTTCCATGCTACCCTTTGAGTCGATATATCCACCTGATCTATATAGTCTTTAACCTTAGCTCCCCACTATGAGACTAAATGATTTTTAGTATATTGAAAATCATGAAGAGAGTTAATGGATGGAAGGCCATTCCATGAATCTTTCCAAAATAAAGCTTCTTCAACATTATTCACCTCCCAAGTTAGATGAGAAACTATAAATTTTCTACAAGAAATTATAGAATTTCACATTGTTGAACCTGAGGGAGGATTTAACACAGTTAAAATTCTTGTCAGATTAAAATTATCCAAATATTTTGATTGCATGACCTTACATTATTTCTTATTTGGCTTTGTGTACATATGCCAAACCAACTTGGCACCCAATGAGAGATTCCTTGTTGCAATATTGTGCAGCCCTACTCTCCCTTTTATCTTATCCATACATATTTTGTCCAATGATATTAAGAGCACCTTCTTTTTATTATCTATATTTCCAAACCATAGAAAGTTTCAAATCAATTTTCCAATTTATGCCACAATGGATTTAGGTGCTTTTAGAACAGACATAAAGTAATTAGGAATTAAGCATAAAACTAATTTTACCATTAAAATCCTACTTGATAATGACAACCATCTTCCTTTCCAAGAATTGATTTTTGCTTGAATACTCTGAATTATTTTATGCCAATAAGAAATTTTATTTTTTCGAGTAAAGAAAGGAATTCCTAGATACTTACTAGCAAGATCTGCTTCTTGAAATCCAAGAATCTTTACAATATGCCTTGCTACCGCTGCCTTTGTATTAAAAAGGTAAATCTTGGATTTACTTTCATTTATTTTTTTACCAAAGACCTTAGTGTATTTTTCTAGAAAAACTTTGAATTATTTTGCTTCCCCTAGTGCTTCTTTTCGAAAAAGAAATGTATCATCAACAAATAAATAATGCATTATAGAAATATGTGTACTTGGAATGACTATACCTTGCAACAACCCTTGAGAATGACTTTTGGAAATAGCTCTACTCAAAGCTTCAACAAGAATAATGAATAAAAATGGTGATAGAGGGTCTCCTTGACGAACCCCTTGTGTGGAACTAAAAAAACTCACTAGTGAACCATTTATAATCATAAAAAACTTTGCAGTAGACAAGCAAGATAAGATCCATTTGTACCATTTTTTACTAAACCCAATTTTTTTCAAAAGTTGAATAAGGAATTTCTAGTCAACCCTATCATATTCCTTCATCATATCAAGTTTAAAAACCATTACAAAAATTTTATTTGTGGCAATAGAATGGAGGGATTCATGTGTTATTAAAGCCCCTTCAATTGTCTCTCTTCTTGGCACAAACCCACCTTGTTCTTCAAAAATAATGCTTGAGATAAGAGGATGTAATCTTAAATAGATAGCCTTGGTGAAAATTTTGTAAACTGTATTACAAAGAGATATAGGCTTGAAATCAGAAAACGTATTTGGAGAGTCTACTTTTGGAAAAAATTGCAATATGAGTGACATTAAACTGCTTAACCATTCCACATGACTTTCTTGATTCCTCCAAAGCTCCCAAAAGATCAATAGAAATGAAATCCCAACTTTTTTGAAAAAAGATTGTGGTAAAACCATCTATCCTTGGAGCTTTATCTACTGATAAAGAAAAAAAAAATTCCCTTTACTTCCTCTAAGGTGAAAGGAGATAAGAGCTTATCATTATCCTCCCACCGAATCAGTTTGGGAATCAATTCCAAAAGTTCTTCTCGATCTCTTTCCGAATGAGAGGAATGAGTTTGATTTGTTGAAAGCAATTGTGGAAAAAAAAAATTCCTTCTTTTTGAATATCAACTTTCTTTGTAAGCAACACCCCTGTTTCATTGTCATGTATAGAAAAAAATGAATTCTTGATATGCTTGATTTGAGCTGAAATATGGAAAAATTTAGTGTTTCTATCACCATCCTAAAGCCATAACTCCCTAGACTTTTGACGCCAATAAACTGTAGAAGTTGAGAAAATACAACTAACCCCGAAGATCACCTGCATGCAAATAACCTATCACAAAAGAAGAGATGGAGACAAACAAGCAAGGGTTCTCTGAAAACTGAAAATGTATATATTAGAGAGAATGAGAGAATGACTTGATATGAAAATACAATGAGATCAATCCTTATAAAAGGAGATCGAGAAACCCTAAAGAAACCCTAATAGGAAAAACCTAAAAGAAGCCCTAAAAGGAAAACATTTAATAATTAATATAATTATTAAATGTCACTTTATGCAAACTAAAGTGAAATCTTAAGAAAGGAATAAAGGTAACTTAATTAACATAATTAAGTTAAAACCTTTACTCTAATACCCCCCCTTAAGATGAGCAAGAGTACAGCTACACACATGTGTAAAAAAGCAAAGGTAACTACAATGCAAGAAGGAAAACATGGGTCCCGACAATTAGGCTAGATCAGGTACCCAAATACAACCAAATCTCTGTAAAGAGGAGAAATAGAGAAAACCACATGGGAAAAACTCTACTCCAAAAAGAGAAGTAGAAAGCCAAGAAGAACATCACTAAAGCATAAGAAGCTGCAAACAACTGTCGAAAGATGACTGCAATGGTGTTGAAGAACCTCTACTGAAGATAGGACGATCAGGATCAACTAGACAATAATCTGCATGAGTGCCCCAAACGACACTACTCGAATCAGATGGCAAACAAAGGAAAACACCTGGAACGAAGATACAAATGGCACAAGTACCAATAGTCTGAAACACTGATCAACTGAGAATGGAAGATCCCTTCCAAGGCGAAACCAAGGAAGAATTAGCACGAATAGTATAATACCCCCCCATAATACTGAACTGGGAGATCCTAACAGATCCACTGAAATGGTGTGTAACACCCTATAGTGCATGAAGAAGAAAATACAACATCTGAAAGTGCACCAGAAAGCACTTGCAACTGAAAAAGTGGTGTGCAAAACAAAGCACACATGCATAAGGCTGGAATCATAGGATCCACTATCGTTGTGGAGGGACACTCACCAGACAAAGATGTGATGGCAAACAAAGGAAAACTACACAACCACCCATGACACTTTATAATAACAGTGCGAGTACAAAATATGGCACAACCTTATGTGCAAAATCCCCAAAAATGCATGTACAATAGTGTGGCACTTTATCTCAGTGTTTTTACATAAAAAGATTGCTTACAAATGATGCTCAAAATGCCCACAAATGACAAAAAACTAGAAATACATGAAGAACAGCCAAAAACCTGACTGTAGAATGCACAATAGAAAAAAGAAGTGATGAGACCCACAACACTGGAAAGTTGACAGAACCAACTTTCCGACGATATCTCGTTTGCCAAAAATGATATTGTATGCCTAAGTTACGGCGTCTAGAAGAAAACAAATCCAAAGTGGGAAAAAGCCAGTGCTGCATTAAATTTAACGGTCATACAGCCATCGTAGCAAAAATGCGGGCTTAAATTTGATGGCCAAACGGCCATCACCGCAAAAGCATAACTGGACTTATTTAATGAAAATTTGTTTTTTATATAAAAAAACAATAAAAAAAGGTGTGATTTTTGTATTAAAAATCATAAAAAAATACAAAAAAAAAATGTTTTTTTTTTATGTATAAAAAAAAAAAATTAAAAAACGGTCGGCCTGTACCGGGCCACGGCCTGGCAGGTACTGCCGTCAGCAGTACTGTTAGACTGCCGACCGACATTAAAGCCACCGCCGGCTGGAATTACGTCGGTTGGCATACTTAGGGCCCACGGGCCTACGTAAGCACCTGCGGGTACCCTAGTACCAGGGCCAGCAAGCCCTTAAACTGTGGCTTTTTCATTTTTTTTAATTAAAAATCAAAAATTTTACAAAGAAAAACTGCGAAATATTTTGTAGAATTTTATTTTATTTTATTTTTACGAAAGAAATAATCTGAAAAAAGATGCGGAAAAATAAATTTTGAATTTCTTTTTTTTACCAGGGTGCAGATAGACGATCGTATGGCCGTATTTGCAAAAAAAAATATTGCCTCAAAATTCAACTTTGTCCAAAATGGACGAATAAAGAGTCGACTTAGGGCTTTTGGATCGCTGCAGACACAATGGCAAGGTCCGTTTGGACTCAAAATGCTTTGAATTTGTAGGTATGCCTTGGATCAAATTAAACAAATCCCAAACCCTTGAAGCTCCAAAAATCTTCAAAACAAGAACAGGAAGCAGCAAGTCTAGAGCTCTGATACCATGTAGAAGTTGAGAAAATACAACTTCACAAAACCCTGAAGATCACCTGCATGCAAATAACCTATCACAAAAGAAGAGATGGAGACAAACAAGCAAGGGTTCTTTGAAAACTGAAAATGTATATATCAGAGAGAATGAAAGAATGAATTGATATGAAAATACAATGAGATCAATCCTTATAAAAGGAGATCGAAAAACCCTAATAGGAAAAACCTAAAAGAAGCCCTAAAAGGAAAACATTTAATAATTAATATAATTATTAAATGTCACTTTATGCAAACTAAAGTGAAATCTTAAGAAGGGAATAAAGGTAACTTAATTAACACAATTAAGTTAAAACCTTTACTCTAACATAAACTTCTTCCTTCAATAATAATTTACACCATTCTTCTTGCAACTTTTTTTGTTTATCAAAAGTTACAATAGCCATACCTTGAGCTATTATTTGTTCATTCACTTCTGACAACTGCTTGTAAACCAAATCCTTCTACACAAATATTTTTTTTAACACTGATATATTCCAATTCTTGATTAGCAGTTTCATATGCTCTAGCTTTTTACAAAATTGAAACATAAGTGAACCTTGAACAAAAGGCGTAGACAACCACCATTTCTTAAACAAATGAAGAAAATCAGGATGGTGAAACCACATAGATTGAAATTTAAAAGATGACTTATATTTTGACTATACTGCATTTGGAACAAGATTAAAATATATAGCAAAGTGATCTAAAGCATTGAAAGATAAAATCTCAAAAGAAAGAAATTAGAAATATATCTAATATTTCCACTATCTGGAGAAAATATTTATGTTTGTTTGTCCATGTAAACTTTCCATTTGTTGGCATATTATATCCACTAATGCATTATCTTTGATAAAATTTTGAAAATATTTCATTACTATTGCAGGTAGACAAATACCACCTTGCTTTTCAGATAGGGAAGCAATTGCTTTAAAATCACCTGCAATGCTAACTTTTTTTTGACCCAACTGATCCATGATTTTCTTTAACTTATACCAAAGAATTTTTTTACCAATAGTTCTTGTTGGCGCATAAACATTTAATAACCAAAAGGAAAGGTCATAATGTTTTTTTTGCATTAATTGTCAATTGCTATCATTTGTCACACTGTCAATCACCACTATTTTTGCATTTCATTAAGTAAAAATCCCACCTGAAGCTCCTTGTGTCAAGCTATGAATGAATTTCCATTTAAACCATTTTTTAAACATACTATCAAAAGTTTCACTTGACGTTTTGGTTTCTTGAAGAATAACCACATCTACTCCACAAGCATCCAATTGATGCTTGATTTGAGCTCTCTTGTCAGAGGGATTACTACCTCTGATATTCTAAGAAATAAGCTTCATTAAACCTTAGGAGAGCAACATTCTCTCCTTGGCCTTTTTTGTTTGTCAAAACCAGCTAATAATGTACCCTTCAAGGTGGACTGAGTGTCAGCCTCAATTTCCTCTTGCAATTTAGTTGCTAAAGATTTCCTTCCCCATTTATAGGAGTCCTTTTGTTAACAGAAGGTGACAACGATGTCTATGTTATGGATAGAGTTTGTGGACTTTGAAAAATTCCATCCTCTCCCAAAACATCTAATGAAATTTCATCAATCATTTGATCTACAACTAATGATAGAGAATTATCAAAAAAGCTTTCCATTTCCTCATTTAGACCTATAAATTGAGTGTCATTATAATTTACATCCTCACAAAAAGCACCCGATTGTAAAATTTTACACTCATTTTGTGGTTGAATGGCCATAACATTGTTCCCAAATCATAAAAATAAACACTAGTAGCAGAGTCTTTGGTAAAATTCAATTGAGCAACCTTGAAATAATTCCTTACTCCATTTTTTTGATTCCTTGAACAATCTGAGTTTTACACATCCAAGACCATCTTTCCCATTGTTCTTGAAGACCCTCTAAAAAACACTGTAGAGTGAAAATATTTGGTTGACCAGTCAAAACCTTGAATAACATCATGTACATTAGAGGATGAACTCTTAGTAACAAGTGATGAAAGAGAAAAAAATTTACCACTTACCCTTGTTTCAGTGTCCTTATGAACCAAAAGCGGATCAGAACTTGTTTTTTTCCTTTGAATACCCACCCTTAACCATCTTGCAAGGAGCATGTGGGTGTATTGAAAGATGACAATGTATACAAATTTCCTGTGGACATTCAATAACAACTCGTTGCTTCCAAACCCCATTCTTTGAATTTATTAATAATTTTGAAGGGAGGGTTTTAGAAACATCCAAAAGAACACAAACTCTCACAGGATACAAAGGAGTAGAGAAGAAATTCATATGCTATTTGAGGTAAATGCCTAAGTGATTTCTCAGGATTTCAATAAGATTTATTTCTCTGTATTCCAAAGGAAGGCCTTGCAATTGGATCCAAAAGGGGATAAACTTTACTGTAGTGTGAGAAGGATCAAAATTTGGGGACCACGGAAGAGTTAAAAGTCCATTTCCCTCACAAAACCAGGATTTGGTAGAATGAACAGAATTTCTAGCATCCTTAGAATTGAAAATAACAACAAAAAACCCTTCTCCCTTATCAAGATAAAATACTTGGGTAGACCCCACCCATTCTTCAAATATCCATTCTTGTAAAAGACCAATTTTAGGGGAAAACTTCCAGAACTTACCAATAAGAGCATGGTCACACAGATCCTAAGTTTGAGGTTGCAAAAAAGTCTTAGGAAAAGTTAAAAAATACTTAAGCACATCTGGTTGAACAAGAACCCTTGGAATTTTCAAAACCTAGACCTACTTTTGTGTTCCATTTAAGAAACGAGACCCTTTTGACTTACCCAAAGGAATATACCGATTTGGGTAAGATAAATCCCCATTTTTGACCACAATGAAGTTGGGAAATTTTTTTGGATGCCTCGTGCAATTGCTACATTTACCATGGTCAATGGAAATTGAGTTAGGAAATGTGGAAGGACACAAGAATGATTTTGGATTGAAGGAAGCCCCAGTTGCAACTGAAATGCTATTAGGATATGTAGTAGGAGAGCATTGCTATTGAGAATGATGAGACCCTAAAGAATCTGAAGATTGTGACCCACAAATATCAAAAACAGGTTGTTTTCCCTGAAAAAGAAACTTCCCAGAACGACGATCTAACAGATCATGAGCAGGGTGAGAAAAGCCACAAGAATAACCACTTCTTCCCAACCCCCGATCTCCATTGAACCCCCTTGTTGTTACAGAATGACTCATTAGTTTCAAAAAATGCCTATTATTGTGAATGGGTGTGCTTTGAAACATGCGGCCCATATTTTCCACCCTATTAGTGATATAATTCTAAGGCGTTTGAATGTTAATTAAACAATTAATGATAATTATTTAATTAAAATAGAGGAATAATTGTAATTAATGACGTAATTAAATAAATAAGGTTTATTTAATTAATCAGGAAGATTAATGGTAATTAGGACATAATTAAATAAATAAGATTTATTTAATTAATCATAAGGGTGAATTAGAATGAATTAATTAAATAATGTAAACTTAATTTATAGTAGAATATGATAATTGATAATAATTAAATAATGAAGTATTATTTAATCATTAGGAAAAATGGTGAAAATTAGTAAAAAGGTGTTACTCATAAACTAGGACAATTTCGGGTATCTACAGATATGACAGTTATGTTCATAATGAATAAGTAGATATGAAAGTCATTATGATTGTAATAAATTCCTAAGAGCAATGACTTCATGGTAGAGGGTATCCATTTATGGGAAAGATTAAAGGAAGTAATATTTTCTCTTAAAGAAAAACCAGTAAACCCTTGTAGCCTTATGATAGTCATAATCCTAACAAAGAAGGAACAACAAGGTTTAATAGTACAATCAATTAAAAGACAAAATTTAGTAAGAGAGAAGGGCACTCTGCAATAAACTATGGACAAACACCTTGAACAAGAGGAAGGCAGTGGTCTCCAAGAGAGAAAGGACTATCTTATAAATGCATTACCATACTATGTACAATGAGGAAATTATTAGTGGGGTTTCATGAGTGGAGACTTCAAGGAAGCATAGTTCACAAGTCAATAAAGTTTACTTGCAAACACAAGGTGGAAGAGCTCATGGAAGAATGCAATAATAGAGCTCATGAAGTAATAATAGTGACAATCCTATTAACGATAAAGCTTCAAAATATAGAATCATGTGTAGAAGCATTCATGATTTAAGAAACATTGAGAATTTAAAAAGACACCATGGGTTCAAGTCTTGTAGATTCTAGATATTTAACATTATGTTCAATCACACTAATGATTTTATTACAAGGGTGAAGTGTGAGAGTGGTCCTGTAATACCCAAAACTTTCTAACACAAACTTAACTAAGGACATAGCACAAGTACCAAAATTTTAATTCACAACACAAGACCAACTAACAAAAGTATGACTTTTCAGGTTGTATGGGGGAACCTTAGGGGTCATACCTATTCCTTGGGAGCTCATCTCTGATGGCCTTGCCTATGTAATGCGCAGAGGAATCGTAGTTCGAAAATAGAATTCAACCACCACACACCTGGTTAGTCAACAATATGGTATATCCCTTAGGTTCCTATGACATATCTACCCCATTTATCACTCAAAAGTCAATTATACTACACAAAAAAATTGCTACCAAAATATGGAGCATCAAAATAAATAATCACACTTGCACAACAATGTCACAAGATAAAGCAAGATGCTAAAAATAATTAAGGTGACTCTAATATGTATTCAAATGGTAGAAAATTAACTTATTTAAATAGTTGAATAATCATTTGCAAAACATAATTTCATCCTAAGTAAGAATCAATTACACCATAAATTAGTTTAAAAAAATACAATGTGATTAATTATGATATACTAATAACTAACATTTCAATAACTATTTAAAACTATATGAATATTACAAATTAATTTCTATACAAAATGATAGTAATATAAAAATAACCTAGCCATAAGGTCTCTAAAATTAAATTAGTAACCATTATGATCATTATAATGATAAAACAAAATAATTCTATTCAAGAATAAACAAACCATAATACCCAAATTACCCAACAATTTTTAGCTTGTTGATTTCAACCAAAAAATAAAAAACGGAGTTTGAACAGTCATAACTTTTACGTCTCTTAGCCAAAATTAAAATTTCAATGTATTTTGAAAAAAGAGAAGAACAAGGAATAAAACCCAAAAATATTTTGGAGAGAATCTCAACCAACTAAGAATGGTTTTATTTGCTATATAGCTCACTAGCTTATTCCTAGAACATTAATAGTTGACAAAAAAATAAAACAACCTACTAGCTAAATTTATAAATACCTTAGATAATAACACATTTCAAAATTTGAGTGACCTACAAAATTTCAGTTAAATTGTTGATATCCTAATCCTATTCTTTGATTGATCAATTTGTTGCTTCCCCTATAATTTCTATTGAATTTTAAAATTCTTTGTCTCAAGCCAAACAATTTACTCGAGACCTTTTTAATCTAAATAATTGTAACCTTGAGAGAATATTCAAACTACTAATACAACTAGAATTTCCTACATTGTAGCTCCAAATTTTACTCTATGTGCATCATATACAAATTTATTTATATTATTCAAACTACCATTTTCAGATGGATTTATTAATCAAGTTTAAGAATCTACTAGCTCTAAAACTCCAATATTTTTTTTATTTACTTATCTTTTATTGTGTAGGATGAAGCAACAGATGTAGAGAGATTGGTTTTGGTTCTATATTGCCCAACTTCCTCCACTTTTTGGCCCTTTTATGCACCAGTAGCCTCCACATGGGGAAAAATCTGAATTTATTTAAAGCTTTGCATGACAATATTGGGATCAAAATAAACAACTTTAAAAATCTGATTTCCTTATGGAGAAAATTTGTGATTTTGTTTTAAAAAAAAAAAAGTCAAATCACTATAAATTTAACGTCAAACCATTGATCTAAATGCCAATTACTCATTATTTGAGTAGTGTTATGAGTTAAATAAAAATCTAAATGAGAATGGGAATGAATAAGCATCGGTCTATATATATACATAATACAATATTCATAGTATTAAAATTGGTTTCTTCCAAGTAACCAAACAATTAGCACCACATTCTAATTTCAGTCACTAATGAGGTGGTGCAAAGAGGAGTTTTATTCTAGTCTTAACTATCACATTCTAACTTTAGTCACTAATGAGGTGGTGGAACAAAATGAGGTTTCTCCTATCATGCATGGCTGGGAGTTCAAAAATAATCATTTAAAATATCAAATAATAACTTGAGAACCACATAAATGAAAGATAAAACTAGCAATCGCATCTTGGTGTGCAATGGGTACGTCAAAGAGGTGTGCAAGGTCAATTAAGAAAAAAATGGGTTTATTTTTTATTACATTTATGTAGTATGATAGGCCAACGTTGGGGTAAAGAATAAGAAGGATTTAATGCTTTATAATGAATTTTAGTTTGGCCTATATGTGTCAATCCGGGGATAGTAAGGTTGTGAAAGGTATCATGGCAATCTGCACAAGGGCTAAGAGTCGTGAGATGAGTGGTTATGAATGCACCCTATGAAAATAAACTTACAACAAATCAAAATAATTCTGGTGACAAGAACTGTCACTTCTTGGCAATAGATCAAAAATGAAAACCAAAGCAATTAATTATGCACCATCGAAATAAAATGAAGATCATTAATATACAAAAACATAACAATCAATTAAAATTATAGCACTCAAATAATTTGCAAACGTAATCAGCTGAAATCAAAACACACGGAATATTTTGTAGATTTTTCTCCAATAATTTAGCAACACATCTCCATCACGGGTTTTTCTCTAGCTACCAAACATGTCCCCTTTTACCAACTAATATTTTTAGTTTCCTCAAGAAAGAACATCCACCATATAGCTATCAACACATCCTCCATCATGAATTTCCACATGGGATACAATGGTGTTGAAGTGGCCACTATGCCATTATATAAAACAATGCACAATCAACTCTAAACAAGTAATCAATGCCACCTTGGAGGCTAATTTCAGGATAGAAATAAATTGTTGGTCAAAGAGTAATGCACAGAAGTTCCTGAACAGAAAGTGATGGGAAGATATTTCTGCATAAAAGGCAATGGAAAATTCTTGTGATATGCATGTTGCAAGCTTTATTTTCCAAGGATTGAAATCACAATGCTTATTAGTAAAGACAACCAATCATTAATTTTCATATTTTATCCAAAACTATATTAAATACCACTTATATATATTTAATCATATGCAACATAAAATGGTGAAATAGTATGAAATGGAATGGAAATGGAATGTGTAAGTGGATATGAAGGTAGATGAAATAGGCTACAATGTGGCATAAAATGGGACATAATTGGCTCTCATCACAGTACATAAAGTCAATTGGTAGGCCATTTAGAGATTTATTTTGTTTATGCAACAAAGCGCTCAATTGAGAAGTGATAGCTTCAAATTAACTATTCATCCACATATAGGGATTCAAACATGATTAGAAAAAACCTCTGAATCAAAAAGATAATCAGGCTCTACTACTAACAAGGTCATCTTATGTTTGCAATACAAACAGGATAGAGGGGAGATAGGATAGAAAGAGGGAGAGGTAGAGAGGGGAAGAAAGAGAAAATAGAAATGGAGATAGAGATGGGGAATATAAATAGAGATGGAGATGGGGATTTTGTTTCAAATTTATATGCTTTTTAAATGTATAAGCATATAAAGTATATTGGTGTTGAAGGTTGGAATTAAGAGAATGACTTCTTGCCTGCAAAGGGAAGTTGTGCAATCAATGGATTTAGTTTTTTGTATTGGTGAAAGCCAATCAAATCAAATGAAAAAATAAACAACGTAGGGTTTTGAGAAGAATGATTATTTTTGGTTTGTATGTATTTGGTTCTAGTTAGAATTTAGTAGTTGAGTATGTTCTAATAGTTGTGATAGCATTTATTAATTTATTATTTAATATTTGTAATAATTTAATATTAATAGTTGTGACTTTAGAGTTCTCGGTGTTGAACATGAGTACTCATATTAAATGAAATGTATTCCTTAGATTTAAAAAATAACTCATGTGATGTCACATCAATGCACTAATAAAACATGATGTAATGGACAACTACTAGTCTAACTTTTGGGGGGGGCTTTTAGAAACTTTAACAAAAAGCATGCTGATGTGGCATCAAATTTGATGATCTAGCCTTGAAACCTTAGTTATAAGCAAGGGACTTGCAAGTAAGCTTTTGTATAAAATTAAGAGTGATTTGAAATTGTCAATAATATTTTGAGAGGCACAAAGTTAGGGTGCTCAACTATTAGATACTTTCCCCTAACAGACACTATATTGTTAGTTTAATAAGATTTTTTTTAGCTCCCATTCATAGTTGTATATTATTTTAACGTAATTTATTTTATCTTTTAAATGGTTTCTTCCAATACAACTTGAGTAGTCTTAAATTCATTTCCCTACTCACAAACCATATTTGTTACTGCAACAAGGAACCACACAATATTGTTTCAGAATGTGTTTTAACACATTCTCTTGAGTTTGATAGTATGTATAAATGATTAGAAAATGATGTTTTGATTGATTATTTTGTGAATTGTATTACCTCTAAAACCATGCTTAGTAGGCAGGTCAATTTTGTTTAGATCTCTATTGGAATCAATTTGACACATTAAAACTGCATTAAAGATTTGTTTTCTTTCTTATATTTAAAAATTAATTGTTCAAAAACCATCTATAAGGGTAACATCACTTTTAAAGGAACCACACATGATTGTTTCATAATGTGTTTTTACACATTCTCAAGTCCGATAGTATGTATAAATGATTAGAAAACTATGTTTCGATTGATTATCTTGTGAATTGTATTACTCATTTTTTATAATGTTGGCTAGAGGTGCAAATAGTATTTTATGTCAAAAGTGTTAATACTTTTGTCTATAGATCTAGCAAGTCTCTATAACTATCAAAATCTATTGCTTAGGTGTCATTTTTTGCACTCTTAAATTCTTTTGGACATCATTATCAAAAATATTTTTAAATCATTATAACTATTTTGATTCAAAATATTATATACTAAATAAAAATGGTTGTATAATTATGTTGAATAATATTTATATAATGAGTAACTTAAAAGAAAATGTATTCCATGTTTTATTATTATATTTAATGTCAATTCTTTTAAACTATGTCAAAGTTGTTTTTGACAAGGCCTATAATAAGATGTGTTGATTCATAATTTAATTATTTTAATTGTTTAAAATATTTTTTTTATCTTGTATCAATAGATATGATTTGACGTTTATTTCAAATTAACTATCTATCACCAATTTATCAATATTTTAAAGAAAAAAATTCAAAACACATTTAAACTCAAAAATATTTTTTTAATTTAATAAGAACATTTTTCTTTCCTAAACAAGTTATTTTCAATTTTTTACCCTAAAGACCCTTTAGATTGTCTATTATTTTAATTTAAATGGGTGATTTCAAAATTTAGACAAATTCAATAGAAAAGCTCTACCTTATATAAATCAAGTCAATATTTTAATTGATAAGATAAAACCAATTATCTATACAAGTGGCCCCAAAAAATGGGGCCGGCTAACTCCTAAACAAAATTCACCTATGTACATACTAAAACGTGTAAAAACATGCATGCATGGCATGCCATCATATGCAGGGGCCCACCAAACCATGCAACTGGAAAAATTGAAGTGACAGAGTAGACGAAACGGTAGTTAACAAGGCAATGACAGTGAGAAGACGGCAGGGTTTGGATTTTGACGTAGAAAATTGCATTTATTTGTCTGGAGAATAGGACAGTGCATGTAGAATAAATTGAAACTAAACATTTTTTCCTTCCATAATTTTTTCAAATTAAACATTTATTTCTATGCATTTAACCATGAAATTTTCAACCAGCCTTGTTCTTGAATGTTTTTATTTGAAAGTAACATTAAAGTTTAATTTGTCTTTATTTGATTTATGTGCTTTTTAAAATTAATTGTATACTAATTTTTATTATTTTTTTGATGTTACTATTATTTAAAAATCTCTTCCTTTTACAATATTCATAATATTTTGTGTTTTTTTTAATTTCTCTAATATCTTTAGCATTTGAATATTTAATTCTATAATATGCTTTTTTTTTTATATTTATTACACCATTTGAATAAATTTAATTTAATTTTTGAAAAAATAGATTGGGAATCCAATTCATAAAATCCTCTAGTTTTTATGTTTTACTTAATCCCTTAATATTTACTAACATTATTTAATTAAGATTACATTGTCTATTTTTAGTCTATTATCCATTTGTTAATTTTTTCACCATTTTGTATATTACTATTAAACCTTACATCTTTTTAAACATTCCACTCTCTTAATATTCTTTTTTGTTTTTAGTTGACTTTTGTTTACCAATTTTTATCAATATTTAGTTTATAGTTTTCTTAATTTAAGATGTAAATATTACATCATATTTTCTTACTATTTGTGTCTACTATTATTTATAATATTTGAATAAATTGGAAAAATTAGTCATCTAGGATAACAACAATTACTTTTTGAACTGTTTAAATAACATTCTTCTAAATGATTTATAAATCGGTCATGGATCCCTAGATTATGAAAATTATTTAATGTATTCTATGCAATGTTCTTCCTATTAAAACCTTTTAACATTTAGCATAGCTTTGGCTTCATTCTTAGATGAATTATAATAATCTTGCCTCAAAATCTTTGAAGTTATAAACTCTACATTTAATACAAATGTAAGGTGATAATATTGGTATCTATTTAAGAACCTTTTGTTGCAAGAAAGTATCTTCATGCAGGTACATAGAGTAGTCATAGAACTCATTTGTGTAGTATTTAACAAACTATTACAATTTATAATAATTCAAATCCTCATAATCATAACACCCTGTATTTTCCAACCTCCAATTATGCATAGATAGTATGATTATAATGAGAACCTTTTGTTATTTAGAGAGTACAATTGTAATGAAAGACAACTTCAAAATTTACCACAATTGTTATTTAGAGTAAAAAATGTGTTTCATTTTCTTCATATGATGGAAAAATAAATGTACAAAATAATCGGAGGTTAGAAAACATAGTGGGTTGTGAGTTATTTCATTTTTCTTGTCCAAAGATCAAGGGTGGAGAGCTTAGGGAGGAGTTATAGGTGGGGGATACATAAAACTAACTAGATTGACTTGAGAGTGACTACCCAATTGTGTTGTTATGTGTAGAGGGTTTTATAATAGTATGTGGGTTGCAGGTTTCATAACACCAAGTGTTTTCCAATCTCCAATTATACATAGATAGTATGATTGTAATGAAAAAAAAATCTATTTAGACAACAAAAATGTGATGGAAGTCACCAGACAAATTTACCACAACTATTAGTTAAAGTGAAAATTGTATTTCATTTTCATTTTCTTCATATGATGGAAAAATAAATACACAGTATAATTGGAGGTTGGAAAACATAATGTCAGTTATCAGTTAGCTCATTGTGCTTATTCAAAGCTCAAGGGAGGAAAGGTCAAGGAGGATTTGATGGTGGGGGATACACAAAACTAACAAAATTGAGCTGAGGGGTAACTAACCAATAGGGTATTTGCATGTCGAGGGTTTTACATTAGTATGTAGGTTTTAGGTTTTATAACACCCAATGTTTTCCAACTTGTAATTTTACAAAATAGTAAGAATGTAATTTTTTTTTGTTACTTACATAGTAGGAATGTAATAAAATTCACCTTCAAAATTTATGGCAAGTCTTCACTAGAGTAAAAAAATTATTTCAATTCTTCATATGTTAGAAAAATAAATGTAGAGTATAATGGTAGCTTGGAAAACACAGTGAGTTTTGAGAAGATGGTTTAATAAAACAGTAACTAATACATTATCTATGTAATACCCCTCAATTTTGCTTTTTGTGTGTTTGCTTTATGCTATGTTTTGGATGCAGCTACTATTATACTGGACACACCTTGTTGTTTGTGTTTTGATTGCTACTATTGAGCAACATTGATTATCGCATGATGTGGATTATCTGACTATTGTTTCACATGCATTATGGATTATTGATGTTAGTAGAGTTAGCTTGAGATATTGTATTACGTGATTTTTGATTATGATATAATGTTAGTCTTGGATGAGTGTATTGGTGAAGAGGAAGGTTCGCATCACTCGCTTGCGAGCACCTTGCGAATCCATGATTTCTTCTTCACGGTGTGTATTATATACTACATATACTGTATTATGTTGTTTACTTGGTTTCAGGTTGCAGGTACATGACATCGACTCCACCTGGTTTCACAGGTTTGAGCATGTCGATCCAATGGTTAAGTTGAAAGGGAGATAGTAACTAGGTAACATGTGTCAGGTCTACGCCCTAGCCTTAGTGTGTCATCAATCCTGATTGTCGAGTCATGTTTTACCTTATTAGTGTTATTTGATTATGTTGGATGCTTTATTATTTAATCAATATTTTTAGAATTATTGCATTGTTGAAAATAGAAGTTAATTTTAATATTAAGTGAAATCTATGCTTAGATGAAGTATATATGTTGATTATGAAATTGTATTAATTAAATTTTAATTTATTTAATTAATTAAATTAATCTTGGAAAAGGATGAATTTAATTATTAAATAATTAAAATTAATTAATTGAGTTATTGCATTAAATTTAATTAAATTAAATTAAAAGAATTGAAAGAATAATGAAATTGCATTTGAAAATCAATTTGGGGTTTTCAAAAATGGGAAAAGGAAATAAATATCTGTTTTCATTTTGCATGCAAAAGGAAATTAGGGTTAGATTAGATATTTTAGTTTTAATATGAATGCATGTTTGAATTTTTTTAAAAAAAAAGGGGGAGTTTTGAAAGGATTTTATTTTGAGAAGAATTTTTGGGGAATTTTTGCAAAACTGGCACAAAGAAGGTTTTGGAGAAATTTTGGGTTGTAGAGTTGATTGAAGAATAATTTGTTTGCAATTATTAAGTTCTTGGATTGGATCCGCGCATGTTTGAAGAATTTGCAGGAATTCTTGGGAGAAAGCTTGCATCAGATTTTCATCTTCATCTGTAGCTTTGGATTCCAGGTTTTGTCTTGTTTGATTTATCTCATATTTTATTGTTTTCAAAATTGTTGTTTGAATCTAGATTTAATCCATCTAAAATTTGGGGAAAAACGATAAAATTCACTATAGGGTTTTATACAATAAATGTGGAAATCGTTGATTTTTGTTTAAATTAAACATTGTTTGAGTTTTCAACATTTAGGATTGTAGAACAAATAATTTACCTTTTTAAAATTATTCAGATCCGTTTTCAAAACAAATCTTTGTAGAAATTTTTATTGAAAAAAATAAAAAAATCAAGATCCGTTCTTTAAATTCTTCCTATTTATTTTTTTTCAATTATTCTTGGGAGTCTGAAAGAATGTCATCAACAAAATCAATTTTAAATATGTAAAGTGGGAAAATCATTCTGAAGAAAATTTATATATATTCTCTGTAACTGTAATTCTTTTGAATTATTTAATCAATTCTACCAGACTGTTAAATTCTGATAAATTTCTATATATACATAATTATATATATTATATATAACCACATATAATATATATAATTGTATATATACATATGGTGTATTTAATTTTATGTTGGAATGCCGTCTATACGGCAATTCTGTTTTTTTTTGGGGAAACGAAATTCTATAAAAATTCGTTGATTCGAAGTTAGGCATTTTTTTTTTAACTTTAAAAAAAATGGTTATCATGTTTGTGGCCGATGGGAAGGTCAAACCCCACCACCACAGTTGCCAAAAGGTAGACGTACCTGCCATGGGCAGTGCACCCACCTTTTTGGGGGACGTACTCCCCATGGGAGGTACGGCCTCCCAGGCCACCGCCGGCTGACTGTACGTAAGTACAGTTCGCCAATACCAATGAGTTCACCGATTTTCTTTAATTCGCTGGTACAGTTAATTCGCTGGTACTTCACCAGTACCCAGGGTTTCGTCAGTCCGTTGGTACGGTTAGTCCGACAGTACTCTATGTATTGAAAGTGACACTAAATTCCTTTTGTGTTAACCCCTGTGTAATTCATAAATTTGGTTCGGGTAATTCGTCATAGTATATACAGTATTACATATATATAAAGTATATATATATATGCATTTATATATAAAATGAATATATTTTTATATATAAATGTAAAATATATATATATATATAATCAAGTCTTATATGTATATTAAAATGTGTGCAGGGTTAAAGGTTGGTATTTGTTATTTAGTTTGAGAATTTGGGAAAAGTAGAAGGGAGTAATAAAATATTGTTTTTGTACTTTAAATGAATAAGTATAAAAATTATGTTATTTAATTTTCATATTAATGTGGCTATATATATCATTCCACTTGTAGATTGATGAAATTAGATAAGTAATTTGTGAAACAAAAATGAATTTTCTTGCATGTATTTATTATGATATTAATGCAATAGAATATACTATTATATTAAAATTGAAATTATTATTTCCTTGTAAAAGTAAAAGTAATCATTTCAATTTATTATTATTATTTTTTTTTATTGAAGCAATTGGCTTTTTACTGAGAAGTATTAGTTTGGAAATGGATTTAATATATCCAAATATAGCATGTTCCTTGCTTGTGTCTTTCATTAATTAAATTCCCTTGTTATTGATTGCTTGGGAGAGGGTGAATGGTGTAATTATTGTAATGTCTTCCAGTGTAGGTGGGTCATGCCCATGTTAGTTAATGTTCATTTTCCTTGGTTTGTGCTTTGTGAGTTGTTTCCTCCAAGTGTTGGAGTGAGGCTCTTTATTTGTCGTCTCCTAGATTAGGAGAGACTGAGTTATTCAGTTCTATAATACTGGAGTCACCCTTGGAGTCTAGATTTGAGTAGCGAGTTATCCATTAGAGAAGTGGCTTTTGTTAGGGGCCGGATCCCAAAGAGGTAAACCGGGTAACCTTCGAAAGTGATTTTAAGAAGTGATAATTAAAGTAAAGTACTTAGATTATTAGGATGCATTCACATTAACCAAGATAAAATTAACCTCACTCGTAGACACAAGGGCTTGTTTAGACTTGGGGTGAGTGAGAAGGCCTAGAATGGCAAGGTCAACTAGCTTGTCCATACGAAAGGTAGTTGATTCCGCTTGAGTGAGTATGAGGGCCAGGATTTGGTTGAGGTCACCAAGATTACCAGAACCTATGAAGGATGCCCAAAGGAGATCTCATGACACACCTTGCGATGACACTCTATCTAGGATAACCTTGATTTTATGTTGTGCATATGTTTTCTTTAGCACACTTGATTTTATTATGTCTGGAAGCAGTGTAACCATGTTAGTGTTAGATTTATATTATGCATATGTATGGTTGAGTCAATTTGTTCTGTTAGTCAGCCTTTGGTTAGAGGTAGTAGATTTCTCATCCATGTTGTATTTTTACTATCTCCTAGCATGGGGGGTGGGCCTTCGGGTACCACTAGGTAGGGTGGAACATGCACCAAAACTGTTGGGTCCCCCATTGTTCTTTAGTTCGTGGAAGTGAGACATCCAATTGGACGGCTTGCAGATATTGTTACTCTCTTCTTGTTCTATTGTAATTCTTCTTGTATCAGTTGTATTTACCCCTCTTGTTGTTATGAGGTGGATCTTGTAATTATTATGCTTAGTATTTTTACTCATTCTGGGAATGAGGATTATAATCTTGTAATAGTTTATGTAATGGAATTATGTGATGGTTAATCTATTCTATCTTGTATTTACTTATGTTAGATGTATGTCATTACTTGAGATGTTTATTGCAATGTAAATTTAGATGATGTATGTGAATGGGAATTATGTAATCTCGGTTATGTAGCCTTAGGGGAGGTTGTCAATTTTAGGTGAACATGTATGTTTAATGCACTTTTTAAAAAAAAATTAGTATGCTTTTGTTATAGATTGAAACTTCCTCTAGGGTTGCGTGGCGGGGCATTACACATGGTATCAGAGCCAAGGTTTAAACATTGGGTGCTTTGGGATTATGATGTACCCATTAAGCTTAGTTGTGTAGGTTTTTAAGTGCACCATGTCTAATGCCCTTTTGTGTCTGTGTAGGAGTATGCCTCCTAGACGCGGACGAGGGAGAGGACGTGGACGTGGTCGGGTAGGTGGTCGAGGGGAGAGTCAGCATGACTCACCACCTCATGTGTCACATATACCAGAGCAAGAGGGGCATCACGCTTCACAGAATGATCCAGGAGGTGGTGGTAGATAGTTAGATCCTATTAGGGTCGAAGCTGCACGCAAAGCCTTCGAGGAGGCTATGGCATTATTAGGACTGTGACAGGAGGTACCAGTAGGTAACCCTGTAGTTGTGACAGTTACAGCTCAGTCTAATATGTTAGCAGTGAATTATATGAGGGACTTGATTCGATCACAGCCGCCTCAATTTGATGGAGTAGATACCGGTCTTGAGGTTGAAACCTAGTTGATAGGACTTGACCAATGTTTGTCCATGCACCCATTTGATAGTAACACCAAAGCGCGGTGCACTGTTATTCATCTCCGAGGTTTTGCAGCCACTTCGTGGAAGCTAGACGAGCAGAAGCTCCATATAGACATGAGTACAGTATCTTGGGAGATCTTTCTTGAGAGATTCAGAGCTTGCTTTCTCTCTGATCATTGGCGTCAGCATAGAGGTGACGAGTTCCATGCCATACATCAGCTAGCCATGACAGTTGATCAATATGAGAGGCGATTCTACAAACTTAAGCAGTTCGCAGGTATAGGGGATGATGAGGGAATGCTAGTACAGCATTTCATCAGGGGCTTAAATGCCCGTATCAGTGGAGGTGTACGGGTCTTTGAACCCAAGTCTATGGAGATAGTTGTGGAGAAGGCATGGCTGGTGGAGGAGAACCTGACTATGGCACTAGGTGGTCATACAGGTGTTAGTATTGGTGGTGGTACAGGAGCTGGGACTAGTGCTCGAGGGGGATAGACACAGGGAGCTGTGCCTCCTAAGACTCAGCAGGTATCAGTACAGGGCAATCAGCAGCAGTCATTTCAGGGGAAACGGAAAGGTTTCCAGCAGGGACAAGGTAATAGGAATTGGAGGCGCATGAAGCATTTCAATGTTGAGCAACCCACTCAAAGTGCCCAGTCTACTTTTGGAGGTAGTGTACAGCAGTCTAGTGCACCAGCAGGAGGCAGAGGTTATGGTAGAGGAACAGGTTACTTCTCTTGTGGTCAGTAGGGCCATATTTCTAGGATGTGTCCCAATAAGGGCACGTCGGGATTTACACAGAGACCAGTGGCGTCAGAGCTGACAGTGGGAGATGCTGGCAGAGGACATCGTGTGTTTGCAACGGTTGATAACCACCAGGTAGAGCACTAGGGTACCGTAGTAGAGACCTATGGTATGTTACTAGGTAACTCTGTTACTATTCTTTTCGATTCGAGAGCATCGGATTCTTTCATTTCGTCATCGATCATGTCACATTGTAGACTAGGTGCCGTAAGGCAAGCTGATAGGTGGCAAGTAGAGTTAGCATCTGGTGCGAAGGTTGCATCACATTCTGTAGTGCCTGATTGTAGGTTGGAGATTGGACCACTTTCCACTACCTTAGATTTTCAGGTTATACCATTGGGATCCTACGATGTTGTTATAGGTATGGATTGGTTAGAGGCTCACCGAGTAGTTATTGATTGTCGAGGTAAGTCGATTCAGTGCATTAATGCATCTAGTGGAGAGGTGGATATCATAGGATTACAGAGACTGATATCTTTGACGATCATCTTAGCTATGTAGTTGAGGAGATGTGTTCGTCATGGATGTCAGTTGTTTGCAGTTACATTTGAGGATTTGGGTTTAGGAGATGGAGAGGAGAAGGTATCTCTAGATAGTCATCCTGTTCTTCAGGAGTTCACTGATGTCTTTCCTGATGACATTCCAGGGATGCCACCAAGGAGAGATATAGATTTTAAGATTGATTTAGTACCTGGATCAGAGCCTATTTCATGAGCACCTTACCATATGACTACTTAGGAGTTGAAAGAGCTTCGCTTGCAGTTGGAGGATTTATTAGAGAAGGGATTTATTCATCCTAGTGTTTCACCTTGGGGAGCACCTGTTACCGGCAGTTGAACAAGGTAACGAACAAGAATCGTTATCCACTTCCCAGGATTCATGACTTGTTTGACCAAGTCAAAGGTGCTACCATCTTTTCGAAGATAGACCTTAAGTCGGGATACCATCTGCTCTGTATTTTTTATGCAGATATACATAAGACAGCATTTCGGACACGATATGGTCACTACGAGTTCACTATGGTACCATTCAGGTTGACACATGCACCATCTATGTTCATGAGTTTGATGAATGGAGTATTCTGCACGTACCTTGATAGGTTTTTTCTTGTGTTTCTTGATGATATATTGATATATTCCAGGATAGTAGAGGAACATGAGGAGCATTTACAATAGGTTTTGCAGTGTTTGCGAGAAAACCAACTTTACACCAACTTGTCAAAATGTGAGTTCTTTAAGTCTGAGATCAAGTATCTTGGTCATGTGATCTTAGGAGAGGGAATATTTGTGGATCCTTCGAAGATTCAAGCTATTCTTGATTGGCCTGCGCCCACGAATGTGATAGAGATCCATAGTTTTAAGGGGCTTGCAAGATATTACAAGAGGTTTGTGCAGAGTTTTTCCAGAGTAGGTCATCCTATCACTTCTCTTCAGAGGAAAGGGAAGAGGTTTGAATGGTCAGAGCAGTGTGAGTCGGCTTTTTAGGTTCTTAAGGATAAGCTGACTAGTGCACCGATTTTAGCGATACCTGATCCCATAGGAGACTTTGTGGTTTGTACTGATGCATCTTTGGAGGGCTTAGGTTCAATCTTGATGTAGGAGGGATGAGTGATAGCTTATGAGTCTCATAAACTTAAAGATCATGAACTTAATTATCCCACACATGACCTTGAGTTAGCGGCAGTAGTCCATGCATTGACTAGATGGAGACACTTCTTACTTGGGCACAAGTTTGAGTTACACAGTGATCATAGGAGTCTGCAGTATATTTTCACTCAGCCTAATCTTAACACTAGACAGAGGTGTTGGATGGAGTTCCTTTGTGAGTATGACTTCGAGGTGAAGTATATTCAGGGGAAAGAGAACGTTGTAGCTGATGCACTCAACAGACGTAGGCATGAGATTTCTGAGATGACTCTTATGGTAGATTTACGAAGTTGGATTCTTGCTACTCTTCTAGCAGATAGTTGGTACCGAGATGTGAGAGCAGAGATTGAGGCAGGTAGACCTCTTGAGGGAAAATTTATAAGATATTCACTTGAGTCAGATGGGTTACTTAGGCATTCAGAGCGTATTTACGTTCCTTCAATAGGTGACCTTCGATCTTTGGTTTTGACCAAGGCTCATCATGCGCCTTATTCAGCCCATCTTGGGGTGAAGAAGATGCACGCAGATCTATGCCAGTTGTATTTCTGGCCAGGGATGAAGAGGGATATTGCAGATTTTTTTAGCACGATGTTTGGAGTGTCAGCGAGTGAAGGCTAAACACCAACATCCAGCAGGGCTTCTTCAGCCACATCTTGTACTTCAGTGGAAATGGGATATTATCTCATTGGACTTCATTGTTGGTTTGCCCAAATCCTCATGATGACATGATTCCATTATGGTGACGGGTGATAGGTTGACAAAGGTAGCACACTTCTCGCCTATGCGTGCTTCCTATAATGCATCATCAGTTGCTCGAGTGTTCGTGGAGGATATTGTGAGGTTGCACGGTATTCCGCGTTCGATTATTTTTGACAGGGATCCAGTGTTTACTTCAGCTTTGTGGACATCATTACAGCATGCTATGGGAACACAGTTGAACTTTAGTTCAGCATATCACCCTGAGATAGATGGACAAACAAAGAGGGTTAATCAAATCCTCGAAGATATGTTACGCATGTATGTCATGGATCAGCAGACACGGTGGGAGGATTATCTTTATCTAGTGGAGTTTGCGTATAATAATAGCTACCAGAGTTCCATAGGCATGGCACCTTTTCAGGCCTTGTATGGACGTCCTTGTCATACTCCTCTTAGTTGGGATCGATTGGAGGACAGAGTGTTATTAGGACCTGAGATGTTATAGGTTATGGAGCAGCAGGTGGTTCGGATTAGGGAGCACTTGGTGGCAGCACAGGATAGGCAAAAGAAGTATGAGGATGCTCATAGGGTGGATCATTAGTTTTTTGTTGGCGACAGAGTATTTTTGTGGGTGCATCCATGAAAGAGTCCTATCTGATATGGAAAGAGTTCTAAGTTGGTGCCTCGCTTTGTCGGACCTTTCGAGATACTCGAAAAGATTGGTCCAGTTGCTTATCGACTTGCTTTGCCACCCAGTCTTGCATGTATACATGACATTTTCCATGTTTCAGTTCTTCGACCTTATCATCCGGATGTTACGCATGTCCTTGATTAGGATTCTTTATAGGTAGAGGACGGGCAGCTGGCTTTGGAGCCTGTGGCCGTAATGGAGCGTAGAACGCTCGCTCTTCGAGGGCGAGATATTGAGCAGGTCAGAGTACAGTGGGATCCCAGGGATGATACTTCATCCACCTGGGAGGATGCAGTTAGGATGAGGGAGTTATATCCCTACTTGTTTGCAGGCTTCCAGGAGTAAGCCTGGTCTTTGGGGGGGAGAATGTAATACCCCTCCGTTTTGCTTTTTGTGTGTTTGCTTTATGCTATGTTTTGGATGCAGCTACTATTATACTGGACACACCTTGTTGTTTGTGTCTTGATTGCTACTATTGAGTGAAATTGATTATCACGTGATTTGGATTATCTACCTATTGTTTCACATGCATTATGGATTATTGATGTTAGTAGAGTTAGCTTGAGATATTGTATTACGTGATTTCTGATTATGATATAATGTCAATCTTGGATGAGTGTATTGGTGAAGAGGACGGTTCACATCACTCGCTTGCGAGCACCCTGCGAATCTGTGATTTCTTCTTCACGGTTTGTATTATATACTGCATATACTATATTATGTTGTTTACTTGGTTTCAGGTTGCAGGTACATGACATCGACTCCACCTGGTTTCACAGGTTTGAGTGTATTGATCCAACGGTTGAGTTGAAAGGGAGATAGTAACTAGGTAACATGTGTCAGGTCTACACCCTAGCCTTAGTGTGTCGTCAGTCTTGATTGTCAAGTCATGTTTTACCTTATTAGTGTTATTTGATTATGTTGGATGCTTTATTATTTAATCAATATTTTTAGAATTATTGCATTGCTGAAAATAGAAGTTAATTTTAATATTAAGTGAAATCTATGCTTAGATGAAGTATATGTGTTGATTATGAAATTGTATTAATTAAATTTTAATTTATTTAATTAATTAAATTAATCTTGGAAAAGGTTGAATTTAATTATTAAATAATTAAAATTAATTAATTGAGTTATTGCATTAAATTTAATTAAATTAAATTAAAAGAATTGAAAGAATAATGAAATTGCATTTGAAAATCAATTTGGGGTTTTCGAAAATGGGAAAAGGAAATAAATATCTATTTTCATTTTGCATGCAAAAGGAAATTAGGGTTAGATTAGATATTTTAGTTTTAATATGAATGCATGTTTGAATTTTTTAAAAAAAAAAGGGGGAGTTTTGAAGGTTTTTATTTTGAGAAGAATTTTTGGGGAATTTTTGCAAAACTAGCACAAAGAAGGTTTTGGAGCAATTTTGGATTGTAGAGTTGATTGAAGAATAATTTGTTTGCAATTATCAAGTTCTTGGATTGGATCCGCGCATGTTTGAAGAATTTGCAGGAATTCTTGGGAGAAAGCTTGCATCAGATTTTCATCTTCATTTGTAGCTTTGGATTCCAGGTTTTGTCTTGTTTGATTTATCTCATATTTTATTGTTTTCAAAATTGTTGTTTGAATCTAGATTTAATCCATCTAAAATTTGGGGAAAAACGATAAAATTCACTATAGGGTTTTATACAATAAATGGGGAAATCGTTGATTTTTGTTTAAATTAAACATTGTTTGAGTTTTCAACATTTAGGATTGTAGAACAAATAATTTACCTTTTTAAAATTATTCAGATCCGTTTTCAAAACAAATCTTTGTAGAAATTTTTATTGAAAAAAAAAAAAATCAAGATCCGTTCTTTAAATTCTTCCTATTTATTTTTTTTCAATTATTCTTGGGAATCTGAAAGAATGTCATCGACAAAATCAATTTTAAATATGTAAAGTGGGAAAATCATTCTGAAGAAAATTTATATATATTCTCTGTAACTGTAATTCTTTTGAATTATTTAATCAATTCTACCAGACTATTAAATTCTGATAAATTTCTATATATACACAATATATATATTATATATAACCACATATAATATATATAATTGTATATATACATATGGTGTATTTAATTTTACGTTGGAACATCATCCGTACGGCAACTGTGTTTTTTTTTGGGGAAACGAATTTCTATAAAAATTCATTGATTAGAAGTTAGGCGTTTTTTTTTTAATTTTAAAAAAAAATGGTTATCATGTTTGTGGCCAGTGGGAAGGTCAAACCCCACCACCACAGTTGCGAAAAGGTGGACGTACCTGCCACGGGCAGTGCGCCCACCTTTTTGGGGGACACACTCCCCATGGGAGGTGCGGCCTCCCCAGGCCACCGTCGGCTGACTGTACGTAAGTACAGTTCGTTGGTACCAATGAGTTCATCGGTTTTCTTTAATTCGCCAGTACGGTTAATTGGCCGGTACTTCACCGGTACCCAAGGTTTCGTCAGTCCGCCGGTACGGTTAGTCCGACGGTACTCTATGTATTGAAAGTGACACTAAATTCCTTTTGTGTTAACCCCTGTGTAATTCGTAAATTTGGTTCGGGTAATTCATCCTAGTATATATAGTATTACATATATATAAAGTATATATATATATGCATTTATATATAAAATGAATATATTTATATATATAAATGTAAAATATATATATATATAATCAGGTCTTATATGTATATTAAAATGTGTGCAGGGTTAAAGGTTGGTATTTGTTATTTAGTTTGAGAATTTGGAAAAAGTAGAAGGGAGTAATAAAATATTGTTTTTGTACTTTAAATGAATAAGTATAAAAATTTTGTTATTTAATTTTCATATTAATGTGACTGTATATATCATTCCAATTACAAATTGATGAAATTAGATAAGTAATTTGTGAAACAAAAATGAATTTTCTTGCATGTATTTATTATGATATTAATGCAATAGAATATACTGTTATATTAAAATTGAAATTATTATTTCCTTGTAAAAGTAAAAGTAATCATTTCAATTTATTATTATTATTATTTTTATTGAAGCAATTGGCTTTTTATTGAAAAGTATTAGTTTGGAAATGGATTTAATATATCCAAATATAGCATGTTCCTTGCTTGTGTCTTTTGTTAATTAAATTCCCTTGTTATTGATTGCTTGGGAAAGGGTGAATGGTGTAATTATTGTAATGTCTTCCGATGTAGGTGGTCATGCCCATGTTAGTTAATGTTCGTTTTCCTTGGGTTGTGCTTTGTGAGTTGTTTCCTCCAAGTGTTGGAGTGAGGTTCTTTATTTGTCATCTCCTAGATTAGGAGAGACTGAGTTATTCAGTTCTGTAATACTGGAGTCACCCTTGGAGTCTAGATTTGAGTAGCGAGTTATCCATTAGAGGAGTGGCTTTTGTTAGGGGCCGGAGCCCAAAGAGGTAAACCAGGTAACCTTCAAAAGTGATTTTAAGAAGTGATAATTAAAGTAAAGTACTTAGATTATTAGGATGCATTCACATTAACCAAGATAAAATTAACCTCACTCGCAGACACAAGAGCTTGTTCAGACTTGGGGTGAGTGAGAAGGCCTGGAATGGCAAGGTCAACTAGCTTGTCCATACGAAAGGTAGTTGATTCCGCTTGAGTGAGTATGAGGGCCGGGATTTGGTTGAGGTCACCAGGATTACCGGAACCTATGAAGGATGCCCAGAGGAGATCTCATGACGCACCTTGCAATGACACTCTATTTAGGATAACCTTGAGTTTATGTTGTGTGTATGTTTTCTTTAGCACACTTGATTTTATTATGTTTGGAAGCAATGTAACCATGTTAGTGTTAGATTTATATTGTGCATATGTATGGTTGAGTTAGTTTGTTTTGTTAGTCAGCCTTTGGTTAGAGGTAGTAGATTTCTCGTCCATGTTGTATTTTTACTATCTCCTAGCATGGGGGGTGGGCCTTCGGGTACCACTAGGTAGGGTGGAACATGCACCAAAACCGTTGGGTCCCCCATTGTTCTTTAGTTCGTGGAAGCGAGACATCCAATTGGACGGCTTGCGGATATTGTTACTCTCTTCTTGTTTTATTGTAATTCTTCTTGTATCAGTTGTATTTACCCCTCTTGTTGTTATGAGGTGGATCTTGTAATTATTATGCTTAGGTATTTTTACTCATTCTGGGAATGAGGATTGTAATCTTGTAATAGATTATGTAATGGAATTATGTGATGGTTAATCTATTCTATCTTGTATTTACTTATGTTAGATGTATGTCATTACTTGAGATGTTTATTGCAATGTAAATTTAGATGATGTATGTGAATGGGAATTAAGTAATCTCGGTTACGTAGCCTTAGGGGAGGTTGTCAATTTTAGGTGAACATGTATGTTTAATGCACTTTTTAAAAAAAAATTAGTACGCTTTTGTTGTAGATTGAAACTTCCTCTAGGGTTGCATGGCGAGGCATTACAATCTATCTCATTCACTTTGGTCTACTTTTTTTCAAAAAAATTTAGAGTAGATTCCTTTTTCATTTTATACATTCTAGTACCTATTTTTTATAAGATAAGCTGCATTTACAAGGTGTGGTACCCTTTACACAAGGAGCCCAGAGGGCCAAAAAAGATCAAAAACCAAAAGCTAGCAACATAAAGTCTCATTATAGTAATAGCAGAAAGACACCAAAAACTTATAGACATAGCAAACTGACAGCATAAGAAAGACCCAACCACCCGAAACACAAACCCCACTCATTACTTAGCTATGTCCTCCCACTTCTCAATGAGAAATTTCAGAACATCATCGCCCACCCACCGAATGATAGGTCCCGCTTCCGCAATTTTCTTATCCACCTCCTCTTTGAGCACCTCAGAGAAAGTAACAATGGACCTTTAGATGATTTTAATGGTGAAGCATGTCAGTCGAGTAAATTTATTTTCTAACTTGTCCACTCAAGTCAGCAGTTTAATAAATTCGTCATCCTTATCATTTTTTGCTTTGTTCATTCCTTCCTCCCTAGCCATGTGATGAGAGGACTCAGGAGTGGAATCCTCTTATAGCATTTTGTTCTAACTCCTCTAATTCTTCAATAGTGTCATGTTTACTCTCCTTTTTTCCACCAATCTGCTCAAAATTGTTCGATATCTTGTCAACAAGGATGTCGTCCTTATTCTAGTACCTATTTCTCTAGTTGGCATCGAGAAGATCTCAGGAGGCTTTATGTTTGAAACTTTAGTGATGCCCCCTTGCATAATGAGAAAATATGGGTTGTTGACATTGAGTTGCACAAAATGAAAAAGGTTTTGTACACACAAGGGTTGTGAAAAGTGGCCATTGATTTGACACTTATTTATCCCTCTCACAACATTCTTAGTAACATAATGTAAGGCACATTCAAAATTTACAACTCTTAGATAGAGTAAAAATTGTATTTCAATTTCTTCATATGATTGAGAAAAAAATGCTCAAAATAATTGTAGGTTGGAAAACATAGCGTGTTTTGAGTTATTTCATTTTTTACATTCAAATATAAGTGGTGGAGATAAGAGGGATGAATTATAGGTGGGCGATACATAAAACTAGCCAAATTGAGCTGGGGAGTGACTAACCATTTGGGTTGTTGTGTGTTTATGGTTTTAAAACTGTATGTCAGTTGCAAGGTTTCATAACACCCAATGTACTCTAACCTACAATTTTAAAAAACCATGTGGATTTAATTAAAACCTTTTGTTATTTAGATAGTAGGAATATAATGTAAGGTTCCTTCAAAATTTATAAAAACTATCAGTTACAGTAAAATTATGTTTCAATTTCTTCATATGATTGAAAAATAAATGCATAAAATAATTGCATATCGAAAAAAACAATGTGGGTTGTATGTTATTTCATTCTACATTTTCAAAGATAAATATTGGATAGCATAGGGAGGATTTTCATTTTTGGGATACATAAAACTAACCAAATTGAGTCGAAGGGTGATTAACCAATTGGGTTGTTATGTGTTTACGATTTTAAAATAGTATATGGGTTGCAGGTTTCATAACAACCAATATTTTCCAACATGTATTTTTACATAACATTATGAATGTAATCAAAACCTTTTGGTATTTACACAGTAATAATGCAATGAAATTTACCTTCAAAATGTATCACAACTATTAGTTAGAGTAAAAATTGTATTTCAATTTTTCATATGATTGAAAAATAAATGCAGAATATAATGGCAGGTTGGAAAACATGGTGGGTTGTGATTTATTTCATTGTGGTTTCTTAAAGCTTAACGGTGGAGAGACCGAGGAGGATTTTTAGGTGGGGGATGCATAAAACTAACCAAATTAACTTGAGCGGTGACTAACCAACTAGGTTGTTATATGTAGAGGGTTTTACAACAGTACATGGGTTGCAGGTTTCATAACACCAAGTGTTTTCCAATATCCAATTATAAATAGGCAGTACAATTGTAATGAAAAAACTGTGTTTTTTAAAGAAAAAAATACAATATAAATCACCTTCCAAATTTGCCATTAATGCAGTTTAAAATTTTATAAGTTGTGAAACAACACCTTTAAATTTTGATTTATTAATAAACTTGTAGCTTGATTGGAAAATAATAAAACTCCTACTTTAAACCAAATTCTCAAGAACATGAACTACCAAGGTAAAGGCTTGGGCCTACGTGAACAAGGTATATTGGAGCCCATACAAATCAAAGAAAATTGACGATCAAAATGTCTTGAATATATCTTTGAAGTCTCATAATCCAAAAATGTCGGTACAGTCTTTGAGGTTTACTATACTTTTCCTTCTTTGGATCCATCCTGAAACCATTTTGTGAGGTTAACAAATTTCAATATACCAATTATATCTTTATGAAACTAAAATTCTAATTTTTTTAGCATAGGGGAGGTGGGTATAGAGAGTGTTAGGGTAGGTGAAACTTAATTCTCCCTCTCTCTCTACCTCTCTCCCTACCTCAATTTTTCTCTCTTTCTCTCTCCCACACACAAAACCTCTCTCCACCTACCCTTCCCATTGTCTCTCCCTCCCTCCCTCCTTCCTTCTCTCTCTCTCACTCTCTCTACACATACATCTCACACCCTCTCTCTATATGTACCTCTAGATCCCTCCCACCTTACCACTCCCTATTTTCCTCCTTTCCCCTCTCCCTCCCTCACACATGTAACCTCTCTCCACCTACCCCTCCCTCTCTCCCTAAATATCTCTATACCTACCTATCTCTCTCTCCCTCCTTGCCTCTTTCTCCCATTCCCTATCTCCCTCCCATCCTACTACTCCCTATATCCCTCCTTCCCTCTTTCTCTTCCTCCCTTTATCCCTCCCACCCTACCACTCCCTATCTCCCTCCTTCCATCTCTCTTTATATCCCTCTCTCCCTCGCACACACATACACACTTGACCTTTCTCCACCTACCCCTCCTTCCCTCCCTCCCCAACACTCTCTGTACCCACCTCTCCTATCCTACAAAATTTAGAATTTTAGTTTCATAAAGACATAATTGGGAAGGATTCATCTTGATGATGGTGATTGGTATTTGATCAATTCTTGAAACAAGGCTAGGAACATGCAATGATGATGATGAATTAATCCAAAGAGGCGTTAAGATGGTGTTGAAAGACCTTATACTAAAGAAATTGAAGAAAGATGAAGTAGTAGTTCATAATGAAATAAAAGAATAGATGAATATTAGATAGATGGAGGATGATATGGTAGATGTAGTGAAATATTCTTCATATGATCTTATTTTATATCTGGAATAGAAGAACAAAGAGTATTTGAATGTTTCCAAAGAAAATGGAGTATTGGTAGAAGACCTAAAGGTTGCACAAGAGTTATAATGCTTATGAACAGTCAAGCAGATGATAAATCCCAATAAATAAATTAGAGAGAGGTGAGTCATAGGTCATGAAAAGAGCTTTTTTTAAAAGTGATGGTATCGATCTAAAGAACTACTACAAAGGAGATGTCTCTTTATAAATATATACAAGACTAAATATAAGTGTTATAAATTCATCATAAATGATTTACTAGTAAAGATATTTTAGCGCCAAAAGAGATGGCTAATAAGTTAAAATTTAAAAGTTTAGAATATCCAATCCATATAAAATTTCACCATTGTAGAAATAGCATAAGGTACTAGTAAGTGAGAATTTTTTGCTCAAATTTAAGATAGGTACATATCATGTGAAAGTATTGCATCATGTTAAAGGATATATGCCATTTATTTTTGGGAATCTTGCTCATGATAGTATGAGAATAAATTCATACATTTGTATAAAGAGAATACTTACACTATGATGAAGGACATAAAGAAATCTATACTCTAATTGCATTAAAGGAAAAATATAAACATTTATATTTGATCCTGGGAGAAATTTTATGAAATTAAGTTTTACATATGATGATGTTAATACATGTTTCCTCTAGTTCTGCATTTCCACTTTCCAATTGCACATAGTGCACATGCTCCTTCCTAAACTCCTCAAGAGAAGGAAGAATCTCTTTATTCAATACATTATCTATCTCATTAACTTTGGCCTACTTATTTTCAAGTGTTTTCAGAGTAGATTCATTCTTCATTTCATACATTCTAGTACCTACTACCTTCTCAAGAATCAACAAGATCTAAGGATGCTTCATGTTCAAAACTTTATTGATGCACCCTTGCATAATGAGAAAATGTGGGTTGTTGTCATTGAGAAATTTGTTATATGACTTTCTTGTATATATATTATACTTTTATTGACATATAATGATGTATGCCTATATGGATTTTTATTTAATATAATTATTTTACCAATGTTGTCCATATTTGCATTATAAATGATTAATTGAATAAATTGAATAATGAACTAATGAAACTATAAAAGATTAATTTTATCCATATTTACATTATAATTGATTATTGAAAAATTGAAGAAGGCTCAATTTTACCATGTAATTGATGCAATCATCATAATTAATCATTCATAATTATCCTCAAATGTGTTTATAAGGTATGGGGATGAGAGTTTGGAATATTCAAATGCCTTTAGAAGCTGTGAATTATTAAATAAGAAAGTGGTAGAGCAACTAGAGTTTTTTTAAACAGTGATGGTGTTGATAAAGAGCTAGTACAAAGGAGAATTCTCTTTAGAAACATATACAAGACTAATTATCAGTGCTATAAATTGAACATAAACAATGGTAGTAAATATATTTAGCACCAAAAGAGATGGTGTTGATAAAAGAGAATCAGTTGGGTGGAGACATGAAAGGATTGTCTAAAAAGGTAGAAAAGTCTTGTAAAGAACTTGTTAAAAGAAATATCTACATTTTCTAATTGTAAAGACACTCTCAAATCTGAGAAAAAAGTGGCTACAAAGCTACATAAAAGTATTCAAGACATTGAAAATCCTATCCAAGAAAGGGTTGTTTCTATCCTAAGGGTTTATGAGGGAGCAGTTGATCTAAAGATTGTAGTAAAATATATTTCCTTATGATTTATTTTTTATTTGTACACACCTACAATGTAATGAAGTCCACCTTCAAATTTTAGAACAACTATTTGGTACAGTAAAACTGGAATTTCACTTTATTCATTTTATCGGAAGAAAAAAATGCTCACATTATTTGTAGTGTTGGAAAGCACATTGTCCCTTGTCAGTTATCTAATGAATTCCACCTTCAAATTTTAGAAAATCTCTTTGGTTACAGTAAAAATGACATTTTCAATTGTCCCTTGATAGGGGACAATGTGTTTTTCACTTTCTTGATATGATTGGAACAAAAAAATGCTCACATTATTTTCAATGTTGGAAAACACACTGTCCCTTGTCAATTATTTCCTTATGAATTTGTAGTGTTGTAAAACACACTATCCCTTGTCAGTTATGTAATGAATTCCACCTTCAAATTTATGAACAACATTGAAAATAACTTATAGGGGTATAGTGTGTTTTCCAACAAGGAACAAAAAAATGCTCACAATATTTGCAGTTTTGGAAAACACACTATCTCTTGTCAATTATTTTCTTATGAATTTGCAGTGTTGGAAAAACACTGTCCCCTGCATAGGAAAAGTGGATAGGGAACATCATTAGAATGTAAGATGTCAAGAAATAACTAACAGGGGACAGTGTGTTTTCCAACATTGGAAATATGATTGGAACAAAAAAATGCTCGCATTGTTTGCAATGTTGGAAAATACACTATCCCCTGTGTAGGAAAAGTGGGCAAGGGACATCATTAGAATGTAAGATGTCTAGAAATAACTAATAGGGGACAATGTGCTTTCCAACATTATAAATAACTAACAGGGGACAATGTGTTTTCCAACATTAAAAATAACTAATAGGGGACAGTGGGTTGTGAGTGATTGCATTCTTCTTGTTCTAAGATCAAGGGTGGAGAGATTGGGGAGAAGTTGCAGGTGGGGGATACATAAAAAATATTAAATTGACTTGAGGGTGGCTAACCAACTGGGTTTTTATGTTCAGACTAACTCCTTTATGTATTTAACATGGTCTGTAATTTGTTTTCTTTTCTGTAAATGCAAGGTATAATTGCAAGTTGGAAAACATAGTGGGTTTGAGTATATGGTTTATGAAACTTGAAACCAATAAAATATCTATCTCATTCACTTCATCCTACATCTTTTGAAATTTTTTTAGAGTAGATTCCTTTTTCATTTCATATATTTTAGTACTTGCACAAAATAATTGCATGTTGGAAAACACAATGTCGATTTCCATTATTTCATTTTACATACATTCAAAGTTAAACAGTGGAGTGTATGGGGGGAGTTAGGGGGGAGTTATATTTTATCATCAAACTATGAAACTTGCAACCCATATATTGTTGTAAAACCCTCTACACGTAACAACCCGATTGGTTAGTCACCCCTCAGGTCAATTTGGTTATTTTACTTATCCCCCACCTACAATTCCTCCTTGATCTCTCCACCCTTGAGCTTTGAACAAGAACAATGAAATAAATCACAACCCACTGTTTTTTCCAACCTGCCATTATTTTGCACATTTATTTGTCAATCATATGAAAAAAATAAAATGCAATTTTACTCAAACTATTAGTTGTGATACATTTTAAAGGTAACTTTAATTGCATTATTATTGTTTAAATAACAATTTTTTTTATTATATGCATAATGTTATGTAGACTTGTAGGTTGGAAAACACTAGGTGTTATGAAACCTACAACCCACATACATTTTTAAAACCGTAAACACATAACAACCCAATTGGTTAGTCACCCCTCATCTCAATTTGGTTAGTTTTATGTATCCCCAAAATGCAACTCCACCTCGTGCTCTCCACCATTTAGCTTTGAACATGCAAAATGAAGTAATAGATAACCCGCACTGTGTTTTTGGACATGTAATTATTTTGTGCATTTATTTTTCAATCATATGAATAAATTAAAACACAATTTTAGTGTCACTAATAGTTGTTATCTAAATTTTGAAGGTGCAAGTTACATAACATTCCTACTATCTAAATATGAATTGAAAGAGGCAAGGAGGGAGATAGGGAGTGGTAGGGTGGGAGGGAATTGAAGTAGAAATTTCAACATTATTTCCATTGCAAAATAAGTTTTCACATTTGAAATCTCAAGTAGAGTTGAAGTCCTAAGATCTTTCTCTATTTTAAAATAGAGCTGAGTAGAATGAGTACCATATGTTGAAAGAATCAAATTCTATAGGAGAAGGAATCTTAAATAATATAGGAGGAGGCACTAATGATGAATCAACCTTACTTCTCTCTCTCTCTTTATATATATATATATATACAACCTTAATTCTATGATGAGGGTGCTGCCACAATAGTGGTTTACACTTTTTGGGAGATCCTAATTTTTGCTGAAATCGCATATTTTTAGAAAATATAATAATTTAAGCATTGAAAAGTTTCATTTAAAGGATTACAATTGAAGAGGGTTTTATCAAACCACCTTAGACCAAGCCCCCTTGGATAGAACCCCGCTAGTTTTAAACCATACCTATAACGGAGTCTCCTTTACACCTATCAAAATGCTAATAAAAAACCACTTTTGATTTACCTTTTGGGGGATCAAATGAATTCATTTAAAATTTATTTTTTGTAAGTATGTAGTCCTTATTATAAGCTTCCAAAAAAGTATAATTTTAATTAAATTTATTTTTATTATTATATTTATTTTTTATTTCTTGTGAATGTAGGTTTTTCACCAAAAATCAAGCTCTATGTTTTGCACATGTGGAAAAATAGAATATTATAAAATATATATATATATATATATATATATATATATATTTATGAGTGCACCAAATATTGAAGTCCCTCCTCCCCCCTCCCCCCTCTCTCTCCCTCACACACACACACAACCTCTCTCCATATACCCCTCCTTCCCTCCCTCCCTCCCTCCCTACCACTCCCTATCTCCCTCCTTCCCTCTATACCTACCCCTATCTGTCTCCTTCCCTCTTTCTCTCCCTCCTATCCCTAGAACCCTACCACTTCATATCTCCCTCCTTACCTCTCTCTCTCCCTCCCTCTATTATCATCTAGTGATGACTACAAGTTCAAATATTCATAAGCATTGTGATAACCTCTCCCTCCCCTCTCTATCTCTCACACCACCTCTCTCTAGTTTGTTCACCTTACCTATCTCTAACTACCTCTCCATATCTCCCCCTCTCTCTCCCTCCTTCCCACACAACCTCTCTCCATCCCTTCCTAATTCCCTCTCTCACTCTAGTTTTCTAAGCCTCAATTTCCTCCTAAATAGAATTATAGTATGGGGCACTAGGGAAAATTCCTCTAGGTAATCATCTCCAAGGTTATATAATAATCAATAGATTAAATATGTCTCAAATAGGGAATTTATATCTATCTCTCCATCCCTCCCTCTCTAATTTTCTATATCTCCCCCTCTCTCTCCTTCCCTTTCTACTTCTCTTTATCTCACCTCTCTCCCTCAACCTCTCCCCCCCTCCACTCTCTCTCTCCTCCTTTCACCCGCCTTCTCTCTCTACTTCTTTCTATCTAACCTATCCCTCTATACCTCTTTCTCTCTCCCTCCCTCCTTCCCTCTCTCAATCTCTCCACCTCACCTCTCCACTTCTCTCTCTATCTCATATATCTATCACCTCTCTCACTTCTCTCTCTCTCTCTCTCTCTCTCTCTCTCTCTCTCTCTCTCTCTCTCTCTCTCTCTCTCTCTCTCTCTCTCTCTTTTAGGTCTCTCCCACTCCATCTCTCTCTCAGGTCTCTCCCACTCCCTCTCTCTCAAGTCCTTTGGGATTCAAAACCACTACTTCGATACCATGTGATAAAATTGTGACTAGATAATCTATTTAAGGATTATCCAGCCATACAACCAATTACACAAATGCTCACAATAGAATTCAATGAATAATAAATTAATAAAAATATGAATTATTAATTCATATAATTTCATTTACTATCTTGTCTTAAGGGCTTAAAAAATGAGACCTCAACCTTTAATGAATCACATACACAACCACTATATAGAATATAATCTTTTGAGTTGATATGTGATTTAATACTCTTCACAATGTGCTACTAAACTTCACCAATATTAACAAAAAAATATCTTTTGGAGCTCTTAAAAAATAACCTTTGAGTGATGACAAGTATTACACCCATTTTATTGGAGATAGGGTCCTCTAGTTACACATTAATTTAGAGAAATAAGTTCTTCCAAACTATATTGAAATAGTTTTTTGGTAACTCTTAATAAATAATTTGTAAGGGATAAAAATGGAGGGGATTTTCATATGGAATCATATCTCATTAATGCAACCAATTCTTTCATGAAATTCTCACCTCCTCTAAAACTAAAGGCTAGGTACAAGGTTCTAGTGCATGTTATTCCCCACTCCAAGATCACCACCTACTATCCCAATTACCTCCATCTTTCTCTCCCTCACTCTCTCCACCTACTAGCAAAGACAGAGGGAAGAAGGGAGGGAGGGAGGTAGGGATAATGGGAGGGGTAAGTGGAGAGAGGTTGTGTGTGTGAGGGGGAGAGAACGGGAACTTGAGGTAGGGAATAACATTTCTATGCTTGCACAAATTCATATGCAATACAAAACCTCTTGAGTTTATCCACTTTTACATTACCATTTTCCCATTGCATATACTGCACATTCACCTTCCTCAACTTCTCAAGAACATGAAGAATCTCTTCAATCAATAAATTATCTATCTCATTCAGTTTGGTTTGCTTATTTTCATGTGTTTTTATAGAAAATTCCTCCTTCATTCATATATTCTAGTACCTAATGCCTCCAATTTTTCATTTCCATTTTCTCATTGCGCATAGTGCACATGCTCCTTCCTCAACTTATCAAGAGTAGCAAGAATCTCTTAAGTCAATACATTATCTATTATCATTCTTCTAAACAATTTATTACCATCCTTGGGTTGCCAAAGATGAAATATATTTTCAATTTTTCGGTTCAATTGATTTTATTTTGTGTCAAAGAAAGATATGAATATCCCTACCACTCCATCCAAACTCATGGGATAAACTTATAACTTTATGTAAATTTCAAATATTGGAGATATAATTAGATATTTTAGATTTGAGAGTGTCTTTATGATTACAAAATGAAATTTTTTCTTTTAATGAGTTCCTTAAAATAATTTTCTACCTTTTCAGACAAGACTTTCATGTCTCCACCCAATTGATTCTCTTTTTTTTCATGAAGATCTAATTTTTCCTTTTCCTTATCATCTATTTCTAATTATATTTGTTCCATGGAATTCTTAAGTTCAAGAATCTTTGACTTCATTTGTTCAAATCCACTTATAGCATCATCTCTCACTTTCTTTGCTTGCACAAATTCATATGCAATACAAAACCTCTTGACTTTATCAACTTTTTCATTTCCATTTACCCCTTGCAAATATATACCTACCTCTACATGTCTCCTAATTCCCTCTCTCACTCTAGTTTGCTAAGCCTCGGTTTCTTCCTAAATAGAATTATAGAATCAGGCACTAGGGAAAATTCCTCTAGGTAATCATCTCCAAGGTTATATAATAATCAATAGATTATAAAGTCTCAAATAGGGAATTTATATTTATCTCCCCCTCCCTCCCTCTCTAATTTTCTCCTTCTCATCTCTGCCCTTCCCTTTCTACTTCTATTTATCTCACCTCTCTCTCTCCCTCCACCCTCTCTCTCCTCCTTTCACCCACCTTCTCTCTCTACTTCTCGCTATCTAACCTACCACTCTATACCTCTTTCTCTCTCCCTCCCTCCTTCCCTCTCAATTTCTCCAAATTCTTCCCCACCTCTCTACTTCTCTCTCTATCTCATATCTATATCACCTCTCTCACTTATCTCTCTCTCCCCTTCCCTCTCTACTCTCTTTCTCTCTATATCACCTCTCTCTCCCTCCCTCTCTCCCTCACACACATTCAACCTCTCTCCACCTACCCCTCACATTATCCCTCCCTCCCTCCCTCCCTCCTTCCCTCTCTCTCACTCTCGCTATGCATACCTCTCCCATCCCCTCTCTATATGTGTACCTCTATCCCTCCCACCTTAACACTACATATCTCTCTCCATCCTCTATTTCTCTCTCCATTAGGTTAAACCTTAAACCCTAAACCCTAAACCTAACATATATCATCATTATATTAATTCATTAGGTTAATTTTAGGCTAATATAAATTTATTAATCTAATGGAGAGAGAGGGGGATGTAGGGAGATAGGAAGTGGTAGTGCGGGAGGAATGGAGGGAGGGAGCGAAAGAGGGAAGGAGTGAGATAGGAATTTGTAGGGTGGGAGGGATAGAGGGAGAGAAATATTCAAGGAGAGAGATAGTGAGTGGTAGGGTGGGAGGGAATTGAAGTATAAATTGCAACATTGTTGCCATTGCAAAAGAAGTTTTCACATTTGAAATCTCAAGTAGAGTTGAAGTAGATTTTAGGGTTTAGGATTTAAGGTTTAACCTAATGGATTAATGCAACAATGATGATGGATTAACCCAAAGAGAGACATAAATATGGTGTTGAAAGAGGGATGGGTAGGTGGTGAGAGGTTGTGTGTGTGAGGGATAGAGAGGAGAAATGAGGGAAATAAGGAGTGTTAAGGTGGGAGGGATAGAGGTACACATAGAGAGAGGGTGGGAGAGGTATGTATAGAGAGAGTGAGATAGAGGAAAGGGGGGAGGGAAGAAGGGTAGGATAATGGGAGGGGTAGATGGAGAGAGGTTGTGTGTGTGTGATGGAGAGAGAGTGGGAACTTGAGGTAGAGAGAGAGAGGGAGAGAGAGAGGGAGAAGTAAGGTGGGAATTTGTGTATGAATTTTTGTAAGCAAAGAAAGTGAGAGATGATTGTATAAGTGGAGTTGAACAAATTAATTCAAAGATTCTTGAACATAAGAATTCCATTGAACAAATAAAATTGGTTCAAATAAATGATAAGGAAAAGAAAAATTAGATCCAAGCATAGAAAAAGAAATAGTTGGAAGTGTTGAAATTATAGCAAAACAATAGAAGACTAAAATTAAGGTCACTTAGAAAAGGAAGTAAAAGATAAGAATAATATTTTCCTATCTACACCTCCTTCTTTCCCTCTATCTCCACTCACTCTCTCCCTCTCTACCTACCTTTCCCTTTATCCATCCCATCCCACTTCTCTTTCTACCTACATCTCCCTCCTTCCCAACTTCCCCTCTCTATCTACTTATCTCTCCCCTTTCCTCTCTCCTTTCCCTATCTCCCCTCACTCTCTCTACCTACTTCTTCATCTATTACTTCAACCTTACCTCTATCTACCTACATCTACATGTATGCATCATTTCCTCTATCTCCCTTTATCCCTCCCATCCTACCTCGCTAGATCTCTCCCTCCCCTCATCCCTCTATACTTCTCTCTATCTCTCCTCTCTCACCATCCCTCATAACCTTTTTCTTTCACCATATATCCTTACCACTTCCTATCTCCCTCCCTCCCCCTCTCTTTCCCTCACACACACATGTCCTATCCAATATTTTAGAATCGTAATTGATCATCGCAGTTCCTCATCTGAATAAGCAAGGTCCTAAGCATTGTCATTCAACGCCTCTCTCTTGTGCATATCATTAAGTGATAGTTCATTTTGTAAATCAATGAAAATCACTAAAACATAAATACAACACCTAATTAATATAGGTTCCATCACTATCTTCCTACTCTAAAAACACTTAAAGTGAATAAGATAGATAATGTATTGACTGAAGAGATCCTTCCTACTCTTGAGAAGTTGGTGAAGTAGCATGTGCACTATGTGCAATGAAAAAATGGAAACTTTAATCCTTCCTTCCTTCATATATTTTACTTGAAGCTTTAGATCAATTGCTCCCTCATCAACCCTTAGGACAACAACAACATCATTCACTTTGGTCTACTTCTTTTCATGTGTTTTATAGAAGATTCCTTTTTCATTTCATGTATTCTAGTACTTGATCTCTCTCTCCCTCTCTCTCCCTCACTTTTCCTCTCTCATCTCTTTGTCTTAGGTCTCTCCCACTCCCTCTCTCTCAAGTCCTTTGGGTTTTAAAACCACTACTTCGATACCATGTGATAAAATTATGACTAGAGAATCTATTTAAGGATTATCCAACCATACAACCAATTACACAAACACTCATAGAAGAATTCGATGACATAATAAATTTATAAAAATATGAATTATTAATTCATATAATTGCATTTACTATCTTGTCTTAAGGGCTTACAACATGAGACCTCAACCTTTAATGAATCACATACACAACTACTATGTAAAATATAATCTTTTGAGTTGATATGTGATATAATACTCTTCACAATGTGCTACTAAACTTCACCAATATTAAAAAAATATATCTTTTGGAGCTATTAAAAAATCACCTTTGAGTGATGACCAATGATATTTATATAGAGAGTGAATCCATTTCTTATTTAGACTGTAAAGAACTAATGAGGGTGATCCTTGAGATCTTAATACATGAAAAAAAATAGAATAATTTAATTTCACTACCATACCTTAATGGTAATCAAGAATAATAATAATTTCTAAATAGGGTGTATCGTACTGTCCCCTGTCAATTATATCCTTATAAAAAAAATTGTTGCATACACACCAAGAATATAATGAAGTCCACCTTCAAATTTATAACAAAGCTTTGGTACAGTAAAAATGGAATTTCACTTCATCTAATTGGAACAAAAAGATGCTCACATTATGTGTTTTCCAACAGGGGACAGTGTGTTTTCCAACAATGGAAATAACTAACAGGGGATAGTGTGTTTCCCAACAAGGGATAGTGTGTTTTCCAACAGCAAACAAAAAAATGCTCACATTATTTGCAGTGTTGGAAAAAACATTGTCCCTTGTCAATTATTCCTTATGAATTTGTAGTGTTGGAAAACACACTATCCCATGTGTAGGAAATACTTGACAAGGGACAGTGTGACAGTGTGTTTTCTAATAGAGAACAAAAAAATGCTCACATTATTTGCAGTGTTGGAAAACACATTGTCCCTTGTCAAGTATTTCCTACACATGGGATAGTGTGTTTTCCAACACTACAAATTCATAAGGAAATAATTGACAAGGGACAGTGTGTTTTCCAACACTGCAAATAATGTGAGCATTTTTTTGTTCCCTATTGGAAAACACACTATCCCCTGTTAGAAAACACACTGTCCCATGTTAGTTATTTCCATTGTTGTTCTAAAATTTGAAGGTGGACTTCATTACATAACTGACAAGGGACAGTGTGTTTTCCAACACTGCAAATTCATAAGTAAATAATTGACAAGGGATAGTGTATTTTCCAACACTACAATTTTACAAATGAGTAAGAATGTAATGAAATTTTTTTGCTATTTACATAGTAGGAATATAATGAAATTCACCTTCAAAATTTATAAGTCTTATTTAGAGTAAAAATTATGTTTCAATTTCTTCATATGTTCAAAAAATAAATGCAAGATATAATTGCATGTTGGAAAACACAGTGGGTTAAATGATTAGATGGTGTATGAAGCTTGCAACAAATACATTATTTATCTCATTCACTTTGGTTTGCACCTTTTCTAGTGTTTTTAGAGAAGATTCATTTTTCATTTCATACATTCTAGTACCTACACAAAATAGTTGCATGATGGAAAACAAAATGTCGGTTGTCCATAATTTCATTTTACATGTTCAAATTTAAACAATGGAGAGTACAAGGAGGAGTTGTATTTTGGGGATACATAAAACTAATCAAATTGAGTTGAGGAGTGACTAACCATAGTCTCAATATAATTCCTCTAGTTTAACCATAATTTCTTATTATTTATATTTCTATGTATTTATGTACCAAGGATGAATCTTATAGCGCCTACATCTTTCATCTCAAACCGACTAATCCAACTAAATCTTGAGCTCTCTAATGAACACTTCATTATTCCTAATGATTAAGATATCATCAATATGTAAAACTATGATTAACTCATCTCGATTCCTTGGAAAACCCAATTCTAATGCATATAGATCAATTTTTTAATACAACATACATGGTGACTACTTTAGTGCATACAAAGACCCTTATAGTTTAGATTCCAAATATTCTATACCCCTTATATAAAATTATGTACCCTTTTAAGCCATCTCCTATTTATAGAACTATTTTTTTTGTATGACACATAATTTGAGTGTTTTCCAACATTGGAAATAACTAACAAGGGACAGTGTGTTTTCCAACATTAGAAATAAATAATAGGGAATAGTGTGTTTTCCAATAGGGGACAGTGTGTTTTCCAACATGGGACAGTGTGTTTTCCAACATTAGAAATAACTAATAGGGACAATGTGTTTTCCAATGGGGGATAGTGTGTTTTCCAACATTAGAAATAACTAATAGGGGACAGTGTATTTTCCAACATGGGACAGTGTGTTTTCCAATAGGGGACAGTGTGTTTTCCAACATTGGAAATAACTAACAAGGGACAATGTGTTTTCTAACATTAGAAATAACTAATAGGGGACAGTGTGTTTTTCAACATGGGACAGTGTGTTTTCCAACATTGGAAATAACTAATAGGGGATAGTGTGTTTTCCAACAAGGGACGGTGTGTTTTCCAATAGGGGATAGTGTGTTTTCAAACAAGGGACACTATGTTTTCCAATAGGGGATAGTGTGTTTTCCAACATTGGAAATAACTAATAGGGGATAGTGTGTTTTCATATTCAAAAAATGTGATACCGTTTGAAAGCTATAGATGTTTTTCAATCAGCCTATCAATCAAGACTTTAGTCGTAATTCAAATAGAAAATGAATAATAATAATTTATTAAATTAAAAGTAAAACATAATCTATATTGGTGGAAATCTGAGAATCTCCTTTAAAAACCCTTTTCATTTCATCAATTTTGGGTAAGAAAAAAAGTCGTCAGCCACATGGGTCATCATATCACTTACATATCGCCACTTTTTGGCCCATCATGATCCTACACATACCCAAAATTGCGGAGCACAAAGCAAAGAGACCTTCAAAATCATACATTTTAATAGGTTTTATAACCTCAAGTGGATAAAAATAGATTTTTACGAGGGTAAACTGAAAACAAAAACCAGTACAATGAATTTAACCACTTAAACTAGAGAAAACAAACAAAGTTCCTCAAAACCCAATACCCAATAAAGTTCCTCAAAGCCTCTCAAAAAATCTTGGTACCATTTTCCTATGAAATCAAATTGTATATAATTTTAATTGATGTTCTAGATCACACATAGTCTATCACTAGAATAGAGAATATCAATATCAGATTTAGGTCACACTTAATCTATCATCAAAATAGAGAATATCAGCCTATGAAGAATGCTAATAAATTTATTTTATTTGTTCTCCATTATGGAAAATATTTCAAAAGTTGCTTGGCATCTAAACATTTGATAAAGAAAAACACAATTTACTCGTTAGTTGCCCTCTCCTTTTTAGTGCAGTTTCCAAGAGTTTTATGGGTACTACCATCTGTTCCCAATCTATTGAGCTTCTTCTTCAAATGGGTATTCCAAAAATTCTTTAACTCATAAATCAAGATCAAATATTGCAACAGTCAAGATTAGGTTAGTGGCTATATTCATCTTAATGCATCTTTATTAATGTTATGGCATATATGAAATCTACTAAACAACAGAATACAAAAATTGTGAGGTAGATGAGAGATGTATAATTATTAATAGTATAATTTATGCAATTTGGGAAGGTAAGTAATTGGCTAGACCATACTGAATAGAGACCATGGTAATCAGCCCTGAATTCAAAAATCTTATGTGCTAATGGAATATTCATTTGACCTAGCCATGCTTCAAACTTTAAGCTTTGACCTGCTCTTTCTAACAATTGTAGAAATTTTGTTTGTCAATGCCTAGACTTGGCTTACCATAAAAGGGATTAAATTGGAAGAAATGAATCTCTTCAGATCATTCAGCAATGATGCACATTGGCACCCATTCTATGCATGATATCTACGGATGTATTTGGTCTATCTATTGTCTTGTAAGATAGCACAAGAAGAAAATAAGTGGTATTTTCCTCAGAAATATTTTCAAAAGTTTCTTAATCACCATTCCATTGGTGATGAGCCAACAATGGGTCATTGACCAGCATTCAGATATTTAATAAGGCCTCTAGCTCCAAAATCTACAGAGGAAAATTTCAAGAACCCAGCAAGAGTTGCAATTACCATTGTGAACTAGGAACCCAGGGTAAGTCTCAATGAAATAGAGAAAGTTATGAGTTCAGGTCAACACTCATTAGAATGATTGTGATCTATGCTTACTGTAATATTTTTCACATTCATTGGCACTTGGCATCAACTTAAAAGAACAGAGAGCTAAAGTCTTTTTTTTATTTTAAAGGAGAGGGTCAAGACAATAAAGGTGAAGAACTAACGAAAGAAAAAACATTATATGTTTATCTATCATCGTATGAGATTTAGTAGAACCTTTCTATGAATTTCATCCAGTTTATTAGTAATCATCTAAAAAAACCAATATCAGGTTGGCTAACACCTTAGTAGTGCCTATTAAAATGTGCTTTGTGCAGGTGGAAAAGGGTATTTTGTACCATGTTGCCTCTTATTTTTATCAAATGCACTAATTATATTAAGCATCAAATAACATATTGGGTGATTATTTTTTGTCTACTCTAATCTATAGCATACAAACCATATGGCATAACATTGTTATCCATTGTTTTCAATAGTATGAGAGAGGCATATCCTAAAAAAACCCATATATTGAAGAAAACATTTTGTTTGGAACTTAAACCAACAGAAATATGTTTATAATCTCTATGATGAAGTTGCAAAATTAACTATGGAATAATTTCTGATAAACTCAAATCGCAAGACTTCATTCTACAAACAAAGGTTTAAAGAACTAGTTTTTGACAGCAAAATGACATGTAAATCTTGTCTAATAGAGTTTCAGGGTCAATTACTTGTTGTTATGCATTGATGATAATAATTCGTTCTTCATGAGAAAAGCCTCCTCATTTTAGGCTAGGCTTCAAGTAGTTGACCCACAAAAGTCTACAACTCTTACCACATCTTTGTAGACCTGCACAATTTTAGCACACCAACAAAATATTGTATTACAAATTGATGGCCCTCCGATTGTAATGAAAAACCAATATCAAACCAACAATCTCACTTCTCACCAAAGGAGAATAACAGTTAGGAAAATTGAGTCATTTTAATCAATTCACCTCCACAAACTGCAAACAAAGTTGAATAGGAAACACGTGCTATAGGATGCCATTCCACTCCATGAGCATTGACAATAACTAACAACAATTTCATGCTACCAAAAATGATTCATCCTCCATCACAAGAAAAAGGGTTTATTGGCTTTTGGGTTTCATCCAACAGCCGTTATTATTCATGTAATGTGGAAATCCGATGGTCTCAGTAGGAAAGATATTTATTTTCACATAAAATTTACCTTTGGTGAACTTAGATGGGTTGGTGTCTATTCCAACTATCTTTGAGACTCCTCTTAGACTTGCGGCTTCTGCAACCTGCAAAGAGAATTTTCCATTCAATACTCAAACAAAATATAGAAATGCATTCTCGCATGGAGCTATGAATGCATCAACTGTCAACAACATTTTCCATTCAATACTTAAACAAAATACAGAGACAGTTAATTCCGTCGGATGAGATTCTGCGAATGAATAACAAACATAAAATCATCACTTGCAAATACCAATTATATAACCCATTTTGCACTTACAATGTTGCAGACGACGATGGAGAGGCCGGCATTATTCCTGGTTGCTTGCATCAAAAATGTGCTTTTTGAATGCGTTCAGTGCATATAGACGATGGATTCAAATTTCAAATATCCTGCTTCAAATTGCCGCTTTTTAAAAAAAAAGCAAAAACCTGAAACGGTCCGTCAGTTTAGCTTTTTTGTCTATCGTCGTCCGTCAGTCAGTCAAACCTTTTCATCAATGCATTTTGTCTTTTCGTCGTCTAGCGCATGAGATGGGGGATGGGATGAGATGTTATAATGTTACATACATAGGTTCTTTTTGTCTAGGAGTTAGCTTTCTCCCAAAAAAATTATAGATGGAAAAAAATCCAAAATAGTAATTAAATATTTTAATTAAATGTCATGACATACATTCAAATATTTGTAGTAATAGAAGAGAAGAGAGCATAGTACAAAATGTTTTCACTACTTGATTGGTCATTTAATTAAAATGACGGCCAAATTCTTTTGATAGGTCAAAAAAAAAAGAAAAAAATCCTCATCCAATATTTGATGGACACTTTCTTACAACCCCTGACACAAATTCTTCCAAAATGCATGCAGAAAATAACGTGAATTTTTAAATTACGTGATTTATGAAAAAAAAAAGTAGTCTGTCGTAGACATGTGAGGACGTCATTTGAGAGAAGTTTTTTCCATAAAAAAATTTGTATCCTTTCATCAAGCTTTTCACACCATACCCGTCAATGAGCTCGGCAATGGCAAGCTCGACAAAGCTGTCGAACTAATAGAAATAAAATAATAATAAAAAATACGCTTCACAAAACAACAACAATGTGACATGAATAAGTCGATAGCAATGGGGAAAGCAGCAAAAACAGCGAAAAATAGCCGGAAAAATGGTGAAAAACAATTGAAAATTGGTGAAAAATGGATGGTTGAGATTCATTTCATTGTCAACCAAGGTCTCTCATTGCTTTTCAACCATTGAAGGAGAAAATAAACTTGGAAAGTTAATATAGGGACATGCCTTCGACATAATTATCCAAAATATTAATAACTTAAAAACTATTTACTTTTGAATTACATATAAATAAAACACAAATCATTTATTCTAATAAATATTGCATGGATAATAATTATATGTAATTAAATATCAAATCACATAGTAAAACAATCTGCACGTTACTAATGGATATTTAATCAATAACATATTTAATTTCGATGAACATCAAATCAACAAATAATAAATATTAAATAATAATAACTAGTTAACTTTTACACATAATATCATTGAAAACACGAAAGTCACTTACTATACAAGTGAGAAATTATTATAAAAATAATAAAAATGTTGAAATATATTAATTAGGATTTAGATTAAAATATGTATTTATATAATTAATATCTTGAATAATCTATGTTCAAGTGGTGATAATGTAATATTATCGAAACCAATAATTCACAAGTAAATTAATGGTAATAATAGTTTAATTAGTATTTATATTAAATTATTAATTTGAAAATGAATACTATTTGAAGTAGTAAATTTACAATAATATTCTAGATTGTCATAATTATAAACTAAGTTACACATTCACTTATATCATGAAAATTATGAAATTGATTCTTACTAGGTACATTACTACAAACCATTTGAAGATCCCTAGATGTGTGATGGAGAATTGAGTAGGGGCCTTGCATCCCCTCCCCTTATATTAGAATTTCTCCCAGAAGTCCTTAGGAATAAGAAACTTAACCTCAATAAAGCAACACACCTATAAAATGAGGAGCTATCATAACTATCCAACCTATAACACGAAGAGTTATAACTGTTGTATGAAGGGAGGGGCCTCACCCTCCCCTCCCCTTAGTTTAAAATTCCTCCTGGAATTTACTAAGGTTTGGGAGTGAATTCCCACACAAAATCGCACATAAACTTATAGAAATGATGATTATCACTAACCATACTAATGATATTTTATACTATAAATCAACTATTATAGTATATCAATTTACCAACAACATAAGAATCTTAACACAGTTGAGATAAAGTCATACACACAATACATTGATTCATTTTAAATTTTGATACAAGGATCTCAACATTAGCCATATATAGCTTTTAAATTAACAACCACATTATTCCAAAAAGAGTTACTCAATTATAAATAAAAATCACACTAATCACATACACATCTCACTTCTATTTCTACAAATGTTCTACATCCAACATCAAATTAATTAAATCTATATTTTGCATCACATCATATACATCACAAAATTCTAGCATCTTATCAACGTATCTCAATCCTCATTTTTTCAAATTCATATATTTCAAAAACATATTCCAATGCTCATATACATTTCAACACATCTAAATTATCATCAAGATAACTCATTAATCACACATCACATAATATTGAATTCACATTGAACACATCATAACTCACACAATGAAACAGGGATGAGGATGACCAATGTCAAAAATTATCCTTTGAGATTGCATAGTATCATAGTGCCACATAAAAATTAGATAGATCTAGGGGAAATGGTTGTTGGAAATGGAATGTCATTTAATTGCATTCCTAAACATTATGTATTTCACCATATATCCTAAGTCCTTAGAATGTGTTCAACAACAATAGGATTAGGAAGAGATTAATATTTGATGAAATAATCATGTTAATTGACATTTGTAATTAATTCTAAATGTTAAAAGAATGTGTGGATGCCTTGGAGTTGGCTCCTATAAAATAGGAGCACATGGGCTCACATATGGTAGGTGACAACTCACCTTGAGTTTAGTTAACTGGTTGGTGAATTGAGTACACTTCAAAAATGCATCCTAGGTTCCTACATAATAGGGATTTTGATTTATGCATGTTGAGGTCAAATAAAATAGGGGGTGATGTGTACAAGGTTCAGTTCAGTAAATTTCAGTTGAAGTTCAGTTCAGTTCAGTAAATTTCAATTGAAGTTCAGTTCAGTTCAGTAAATTTTAGTTGAAGTTCAGTTTAGTTCAGTAAAGTTTAGTAAAGTTCAGTTGAATTTCAGTTAAGTTCAGTTCAGTGCACTTGAAGTTCAGTTTAGTTTAGTTCAGTTATGGTTCATTTATCTTCAATTAGTTTTAGTTGAATGCTAGTTTACTTCAGTTAACTTGGAATACATGACTAATAACTTGAGTTGCATGACAGATAACAAGTACTACCTCTAGTTAACAGGGGATGACCATTCTTGCATGAATGGTGTTGATAAATGTTTCAGTTGACAAGAAATATCTTGGACCCACTTTGGGCGCCCAAGTTGGCTTCTTGGAATTAACTCCTTTGCATGTTGAGATATTTGCAAAGGCTTTGTTAAGTGGGGCCCTCTTTTAGGCACTGACTTAGAGGATGAAGCCTTAAGATATTTAAAAAATAAAGGTTGAGTTATGACTTTAGTTTGGGATGCCCAAATGGATGAAGGAGATGATTTGACATTGTTCTTCACAACACAACTCTACTTGCAAGAGATAGGCGTACCTTTTAGGGTTAGGGCTTGAGCATTGTTATTGTAACTCATTTGGAGTTTTCAATGTTGATTAAAGTCTATTTATCTCAAGCAAGTTGAAGAGAGTGTTTATTAGTTGTTATTGCGGGTTGTGAAAAGATTGGTGAAGGCAAGAAGAAGCATTCTCAAGCAAGAATTGGATCTATTGTATTTCAGAGTTTGAATAATAGAGAATAATTCTTGGTGGATTTTTTTCCCGAAATGGTTTCTCCATGGTACATCTTGTGTAATATTTATATTATCCTGTCTAATTCTTCTATCAACTTATGTCTACATTCTACAATAGTAAAATGGATTAATCAAGATAATCACCCACAAAGAATTTGTAACAAAAGGAAAATCTTATTTAGATCAGCAATCTTAAAGTTTTACAGAGTATTAAGCTAAGAAAACACCTCATTTTTCAACATTTGGTATCAGAGCTGAGGTTGGGTAGAGTATTGGGATGCCTTTCTCTTAAAATATTGGAGGTTTTTGGGCTTAGTGGGTGCTTTTATTATTTTTGTTATTTGCTGATTTTAGATTTAAGTTTTGTTACAATGAATTCTCGGTTAGATATTGAAAGGTTCAATGGTTCTAACTATGAAATGTGGAAATTAAAAATGGAAGATCTTCTTGAAGAAAGAGATCAGTGGTTAGCGGTTAATAATGAGACAAAGACACTTACACCTATTTCAGATGTGGATTGGGCTAAGTTAGATAAGAAGGAAAGAGTAACAATTAGGTTATGTCTTGTTGATGTGGTTCTCTTGAATGTTTCAGATGAAAATGCTGCATATAAATTGTGGAAGAGAATAGGGGATATTTATCAAACTAAGAGTCTCACCAATAAGTTGTATCTGAAAAGGCAGTTGTAATCATTAAAAATGAAAGATGGTGAATCTATTGCACAACATTTAAATGCTTTCAATTTAATTCTCAGTCAGTTAGCATTTGTAGATGTAAAGCTAGAAGATGAGGACAAGTGCATTTTGTTACTTTGTTCTTTACTAGATTCTTGGGAAAATCTAATTGTTGCAATTAGTGGTAATGGTGCAGATCCAAAGATGGACAACATTATTCCTACTCTCTTATCAGAGGAGATGAGGAGGAAGTCTAAGGAGGAAATCCAAGATTCCTTGTTTGTAAAAGGTATGCCTAAGAAAAAGGAACCTAAGGGAAACAAGGGAAGGGTAAGTCAAAAGGACAGAGTAAGATAAAGTGTTGGAACTGTGGGAAACCGAGACATGTGAAGAAGGATTTAAGAACAAGAAAGAAATTTTTGATTCTTCTACAGAGTATTCCTCAGATGATAGTATTGATACATTGTTTATTTCATCTTTAATAGTGTTTGTGACAACTCTTTGCTTCATGTTTCAAAGTAATCTTCATGGATAGGATGGTAGTCACGATGCCATGTGTAACTTGGTACCACGCTTTAGTGGGATTTGTTTGCGATGACTTGGATGCATCATTGGTAAGGTTATCTTCATGTGATTGGGGATATGGTTTGTTCTTAGTTTAGATTGGTTGCTATTATGTCATGGTTTACTCTTGATTCTAGTTTAAAGTTTTGGCATATTACATGTTCTCTTGAGACTAGGATGCATATATATATGTTATGGTGCATGTGATCTCCTAGGAGGAGATGGTTAGATCATGGATGTCATGTTTATGTTCAAGGTTGGAGCTTTGACATTGATCTTGTATAGTTCTCTTAAGTATTGGGTACATTAATCATTTGCTTGATTACTTCATGAAAGTGTTGTGTTGCATTTGGAGTTTGGCATGGATTGGTTGGTTATAGGTCCTCATGGATACTTGGATAAATAGGTGAGGCTGGAATTCTCTTTTGGTAAGAGATATTTGTTGGAATGGTTACTTGTAAGAAAAGTTTTTTTTCAACAGAAAAGACTGAGGAGCCTACACCTTGGTTGAACATGAGTTCAACACACTCGGCGGTTTAGCATACCTCCAAAGAGGTGGTTTGGATATAGAGACTTGGGAAAGGTTTTGGTTTGGTTGATAATGGGAAGGTATTAATTGAGAAAGTTAGTTCACTTTAATTAATGTTACAGATTATCTTATGAAACCATACAGATAAGTTTTCTTGGTTTTAATCATTTTCTTGGAAGCTTCATGATTATGCAGGTTGCATTTGAAGTTAGCATGCATTGATTAGTTGGTGTAAGAAGGCCATTGGCCTTGAGTCTTCTACTTGTTATATTATTCCTTGTTTAGAATAATTGCTATGTATAATGTCAAGTGGGAGAATGTTGGAAATAGGATGCCATTTAATTGCAATCCTAAACATTATTTATTTCACCATATATCCTAAGTCCTTAGAATGTGTTCAACAACACTAGGATTAGGAAGAGATTAATATTTGATGAAATACTCATGTTAGTTGACATTTGTAATTAATTCTAAATGTTAAAAGCATTTGTGGATGCCTTGGAATTAGCTCCTATAAAATAGGAGCACATGGGCTCACATACGGTAGGTGACAACTCTCCTTGAGTTTAGTTAACTGGTTGGTAAATTGAGTACACTTCAAAAATGCATCCTATGTTCCTAAAAAATAGGGATTTTGATTTATGCATGTTGAGGTCCTATAAAATAGGGGTGACATGTATGAGGTTCAGTTCAGTAAAGTTCAGTTGAAGTTCAGTTCAGTTCAATTCAATTCAATTCAATTCAATTCAATTCAGTTCAGTTCAGTTCATTTATGGTTCAGTTATCTTTAGTTAGTTTTAGTTGAATGCTAGTTGACTTCAATTAACTTGGAATGCATGACTAATAACTTGAGTTGCATGATAGATAATAGGTACTACCTTCAGTTAACAGGGGATGACCATTCTTGCATGAATGGTGTTGAGAAATGTTTCAGTTAACAAGAAATATCTTGGACCCACTTTGGGCACCCAAGTTGGCTTCTTAGAATTAACTCCTTTGCATGTTGATATATTTTTGAAGGCTTAGTTAAGTGGGGTTCTCTTTTAGGTTCCAAATTTGAGGATGAAGCCTTAAGATATTTACAAAATAAAGGGTGAGTTACAACTTCAATTTGGGACACCCAAATGGATGAAGGAGATGATTTGACATTGTTCTTCATGGCACAACTCTACTTGCAAGAGATAGGTGTACCTTTTAGGGTTAGGGCTTGAGAATTGTTATTGTAACTCATTTGGAGTTTACAATGTTCATTAAAGTCTATTTATCTCAAGCAAGTTGAAGAGAGTGTTTATCAGTTGTTATTGCAGGTTGTGAAGAAGATTGGTGAAGGCAAGAAGAAGCATTCTCAAGCAAGAATTGGATCTATTGTATTTCAAAGTTTGAATAATAGAGAATAATTCATGGTGGAGTTTTTTCCTGAAAGGGTTTCTCCATGGTACATCTTGTGTAATCTTTCTATTATCCTATCTAGTTCTTCTATCAACTTTTGTCTACATTCTACAACAATAAAATGGATTAATTAAGATAATCACACACAAAGAATTTGTAACAAAAGGAAAAGCTTATTTAGATCAGCAATCTTAAAGTTTTACAGAGTATTAAGCTAATAAAACACCTCATTTTTCAACAATGGTTTATAACCATCCCATACTGGTCTAATTAACCCCTTTAGCAATAATCCCCCAGGCCATCTACTCCCCCCATACAACCTATCAAGGACCCCTCATGAGTATGATAGTTTCACATAGTTACATTACTACACATGTCAACAGTTTGAAAATAACAAGTAAAACCTCAAAACGAGTAACATAACATCAAACCAAAGATTTCATTAAAGGTCCCATAAAAAGGGGGAAATTATAAATTCAAAAGATTAAAATCAATTGTAGCTACATTGCAATATTCCAATCTTAATTCAAAAATTAAATTAAATAAGTCCTTGAGGCATAAAGGATATTTCAAAATCCCACCAATCAAGTAACTTTAAGAATTTTCAACACTGCTGGTTTAATCAGTCAAATAAAAAGTCTCAATAATAATAAATAAATAAATAAAATGAGGGTCCAAAAATTTCACAAATTTCACATCATAATCACCACGTAACTTTAAATAAGTCATCTAAGGGGGAGGAGGGGAATGGTTGTCTCAAACCACAAATTATAATAGCATGTTGAAAAATGGTGGTCTCTAACCACGGTGTTCCCAAACCACATAGAGCTCATGTAATAACTGAATCATCAATGATAGATCTCTGAAGGTACACTTAGGTCCATCCTTAACCCAGAGGTAAACATCAAGGAATTATTCTTGCACGATGAATCAACTAGTGTGATCCAAGAGTGTGGGAGAGACTTATGGGAACTAACATCCATCCAAAGTCCTAAGATTTTGATGGAGTTTCACCATCTCTCAACCCCTAATTACATTAGCATGATCGCACCTAGGTAGGTGGATTGATGCTAGAGAATACAAAAACAACATACAATACAAAAGAACATTAAATTATCATCCATTGGTTTCCACATGTCAAATCACATTAACTAATCAAGAATTTTATCACTTCTTTTCACATGAGTCAAACATGCACGACTTACACTAATTCTTACAACTTGGTCTATCACAAAACTTGTCACAATACACAATATAAGTACCATTATAGGGTACTATTCACATCCACAAAGAATCCATAGCAACTTTATTCCAATTTTCACCTTTTTACGTAACATAACCATTTCTATACACATCATTTATCATACTTCCATAAATTTTTAATACTTTACTTCCAACACCCATTAGAGTTACTCTTTCCAAATTATGATTAAAATCGATCCAGAGCTATAAAATTGAAAGTATCACTACACATTCCATTTTTTCTCAATAATGGTGTATCACAACACACACAAACACGTACACTTCCATAATATATTACTTATTATATCAACATCCCATTAATTTATAACTAGATAGCATAATTCTAATTTCTTAACAATTATACTTTTACTAACTAATGACACTTTTCAAAAACATTTTCTTAAACAAGGCTATTCAATATTCAATACATGTCAATAAAAAAAACATATTCCAATTTATTCACACTACAAGATCCATATTCTTTTCACTATAATTTCACTTAGTCATGTATTTGACAATTGCATCTCCCCAAAAAACTAGCACAAACCCTTCTCCTAAATTTGTGGACCCCTCATGGATGGCGCTCCTTACAGGAGCTTCCATTTTCTTCCCTTTTTTATTCTCAAGATCTCCAGGAGCTTTCCCACTCCCCTAAGGAAAAAAAAATTGCATGAACCCTTCTCCTAAATTTGTGGACCCGTCATGGACGGTGCTCCTCAAAATCACCCCTAAAAAATGCAATACCACTCCCCTCTCTTCAGCCGCCAATAAGAAAATAAATTGCTGATAAAAGACTTGGCTCTAAAAATACAACAATAAAAATTATGAATAATCATGATATAATCCCAATGGTTCCATTACCCCTGTAGGTCGTAGGTCAACTTGTCTTTCCCTAGCTACGTCCAAAGGTTTGGATATTAGCAAGAAAACCAAAATTTCTGACGACAATAAAATGGAAGCTCCTGGGGATCTTAAGAAGAAAAAAGGGAAGAAGGTTGCAACGAATGAGAAAGATACTTCCTCAAAGGAGTATGTGCTTGACAGTTTGGGTGAAGGTGGAAAATCGGAGGAAGAGGTTTTAGGTTCTGAGGATATTGAGGATTTGAGTCAAAAAGAGGAAGTTGGTAATAATCAAAAAGAGAAGGAGCATGATGTGGAGGAGGAGAAAATCATGGAGAAGGAAAGGAAAACATGAATGAAACCCCTATCAACTTGGAGGATACTGAAATTAACACCAAGACCCCTTGTAATATTGATAATCTGAAAGAAAAGGAAACGAAAGCTATTAAGACAAGAATGGAAATGATGGAAGGTAAGATGGAGATACTTAAAAGGATGTTGCAAAAAGAAGACAACTCAAACAGGTTCCAAGTTATTGAGGAGGCGGTAAAGAATGTCTATACGGTTATGGATGGGGTAATGAAAAGGGTAGTGATGGTGACTATATCTAGACAAGGCAAGATCAAAAAGTAGCAAAAGAAAAAGGAAATAGGGATGAAGTCGACCGGTCCGGCAAGATGGTGACCAAGGACAGCCTTGAGGAAATAGTGGGAGACCTAAAGATGGCTTGGAGTCTAATTGAGGAAACTTAGTCCTTTGTTTTGTGTCTGGTTTTGCTTCTTCATGTCTTTAGTTAACTAGTTTTTTGGTATCTATCTTAGGTTAGTTTAATATAATGGATTGATAAGCCTAAACTGTGTTAAGTTACTCTATAATTTTGGTTTGAGGATCATTGACTTGCTAGGAACTTATGACAGGTTATACCTGCCTTATTTAGTTTTTTGGGTTGATGATAATATGGTTTGGTTAAAATTTTACTAGCTCTTGGATAGGCATATATGTTTTGATTTTTTTGGTGTTGGTTGATTTGTTTTTGATTGGTTTTGGTAAGGATATGTGTTGTTGTTTCTAATCCTATTATCTCCTATGTTTCGCTAGTTTGTCTAGGTGTTGTTTCCCCAGACTATTTTGTTGTTTTTTGTAAAAGATTAGGGCCCTTCCCCTGCTTAATCAATCAAAAAAATTACATCACAAATCAAGATATAATGAGTTAACATTTACATTTCAGGCATATCATACAATGACAAAAGAACGTAGATTTGGAAATTAACAATGCTAATTTTTAATAGTGCATTCATTCCCTTACCACTATTACTATTTATTTACTATATACATGATTTCACTATTCCCCCTTTTATCTCTAAGCATTACTCAATTATAATTGGGACTAAGATTGTTTACCCAAAAAATTATCTTAATCCAACATCTTTACTTTATATCTACAATACAAAGTATACAAAACATGCATTCAATTGATTTCAATGTGAAATGTTCTATTAAGAAAATACTTAATTTATCCATACACTAGAAAATAATTATATTTTTAAATCAACACAAAGTAGATAGAGCAAGAGCTCATTATACAATCATAGTTAAAGCACACAATCATAAGATTCTAATCTTAAGAAATCATTGTCACTTCACTACTCTTTTTCTACATCAAGTATATGAGCATAACATCATTTCTTTCATATTCAAAAGCATCAATCACATGAGATACATAATACTTAATCAAATCTAACAACATAGTTATTATGTTTTTTAATTAGCATTTATCAGAACCATAGTTATCAAAGAATGGTGAAAGAAAGGTTAGGACCTCATACGGTCATTTTGACAATCAATTACAACAAGGAGATAAGTATAAAATGGTAAATTCATGTAACCAACACCACACGAGCAACACTAACCAGAGATCTGAATGATGCAACTATGCTGATACCAAATGTGTAAAAGCATTCATGAGTTAAGAAGCATTGATAATTTGAGAACACACCAAGGGTTGAAGTCTTGTAGGTTCTATATATTTAACATTATGTTCAATCACACTAATTATTTTATTACAAGGGTGAAGTGTGAGAGTTCTCCTTTCTTCTATTACCAAGTGTATGCCTCATATATTGATAAGTTTCTTGATTATTATAATTTTTAGTGCAAGTATGTAATGAAGATAAAATTGATGAGGGAGAGACAACATGTTTCTAACACCTTTTATTTGGTTTTCTTTACCATATTGACAATTTTGTCTACCTCTTTAATATATACAATAATTTTTCTTTTTTGTAAACCATGTTTGGTCAACTCAAAATAAGTTCTAGTTCCTTACATATCAATCACACACAAGTGGGCTTTAACTTGACAATAACAACTCTTATGCTTGGAATTTCTAAGGCTAGAAGAAGCTTGGAATTACTTACCCTGATGTCTTCCTACACATTTGTTATAGTCAAGAAGCCTGGATCGAGAAGAATAAATAACTCTCCTCTCAATTTCATAGCATTCAACAAAATAAAACTCAATTAATGACTAGTCAATTGTTTTATCTTTATATAATATTATATACATGTATTCATATGTGCACACTAGTGTGTGTGTGTGTGTGTAGACATAAACACGGGTGTAAATGTATAATACATTTACACTCATATGTTCACAAGTGCATTCAACTATATATGAGTATATATATATAGATACCTATGTTGTGCAATGCTTGCACAAGTGTATCATATGTTCTTATATTTATCTATAATTGCATATAGAAGCCTATTTATTTCTTGTGTGGGACTATGGAAATTGACCTATAATGTGTCATATGTTCTTATATTCATTCATATTTACATATAGTAACCCAATTATTTCTTATTTGGGAATGTGGAAATGGAATCTAAGCTCGTGGAATAAGAATCTACACCATAATGGCTCAAATACTTGAGCTCTTCAAGATATTTATTGCAAGTATGTAATAAGGTAAAATTGATGAGGGAGAGACATGTTTCTAACACCTTTGATTTGGTTTTCTTTACCATATTGACAATTTTATCTACCTCTTTAATAAATACAAGAATTTGTCTTTTTCATAAACCATGTTTGGTCAACTCAAAATAAGTTCTAGTTCCTTACAAAAAAATAACACACAAGTGGGCTTTAACTTGAAAATAAAAACTCATGATTATTTTTAAATAGCAGCAATACCAAAGAAAACCCTTGACTATAGGAAATTACTCAATTCTTATCATGCTTTGAAACCCCTTAGTCAACTCTTGGCCCATAAAACTAGAATTCATATCATTGTGGATACTTTGAATAGAGATTATCCTCATTTCAAGACCCTTGATCTTTCTACCACCCACCAAACACTCTATGGCATAGGAATAGCTAAAACATGGTCAAAGAACAAAAACAACCTTATAACATTGAGCAATGACTAGAGATTTGTAGATTTATAAATGGATTTACTTTTATTTTTTATGCTACTAGTGACTTAGTATTCATTTTTAAGGTTAATGTATGTTAGATTAAGGTTCACTTTATATATAGTGTTAGCTAGAACTTGGTTAAAGAATCTAAAATCAAACTTGTAGCATTGAAAAATGAGTATATATATATATGGCCAAGTGAGGAATAGAGTTCTACTTTAGTTTTTATGTCAAGTTAGTGACTTAGTATTCATTTTTTAGATTAATGTATCTTAGATTAAGGTTATATATCACACTTTGGAAATAGGTATGACCTAGTTGATAAACAACCTAATAACATAGGATAATATATAGGTTTCAAACATGTGTCATGGTCTAATTGTAGATAGTGATGGTCAAGGTTGTATTATTTACATCTATAGATAGAGGATGCACCATCCATTTCTCTTATCATTTGATGTATATAAAATAACTAGTTTATGTTTTGTTTTTATATTTTTATATGCATAATATGTAGTAAAAGTGCATCCCAATTAAAATATAAGAGACAAATAATGAACGAATTGCATTATACAAAATGTAAATTACCAACACTTAGTGGAGGATTGTGTAGTTAGTGTTGGACTCAAAGGAACACTGAGAGGGGGGGTGAATCAGTGTTCAACAAATCTTAAAATTTCGTTCATTTGAAACTTAAACCATTTTGTCACTATAATAAAGAGAGAGATGCAAGCATACAAAGGAAACATTAATAACACCATAACACATATATTTTTGCATGGAAACCCTATTAGGGGAAAAACCATGGTGGAGATTAATCCACAAAAAACCACAGTGGAGATTAATCCATAATTTGAGTACTCAAAATATAGTTTTTACAAAAGGAATGCACTTGCATTCAAGCACACTACCTAGAGCTCACTGCTCAAAGGAAGGCTCACTGCCTTACAAGATTTAGATTAAAACCATCTAAGGGGTGAACTGAGATAATAACATTTAACCATGCCAGGTGACAATTCTGCTGAAGCTCATAAACTTGATTCTGGATCTGCTTTCCAATGTTTCACTTCACTCTGCTCTCCTCTGCCCTTTTTCTACACTTTGCATCACTTATGATCAGATTCACATTACTACTCTAATAGTTATCACAATTCGCATATCATACATATATTCACACAACTCATGTCTCATATCTATATTTAAATGATAAAAAAAACCTCTTATATATATCCACAACCAAAAACTAATTCATTCAACAATCGGCTTCATAAGGTATTAAATTATTTTATCTTGTTGGCTAGATCCACCATAAAATATTTATGTGCATCCTCCAAAGTTAGTTAATACAAAGAGAGGACCCAAATAACACTTAATCCAACATTGAGACTTATAATTAATTTCATCTTATACATCCGTGAATTTTATCTTTGTCGGGTCAGCCTTCTATCATCGATAATTAGCAGATTGGTGCATTGTACCACCTAGATCGCTTACCATTGAGTGCGCATCAAAACTAAGATACTCCAAGCCTCTATAGACCTTCCTCAGAGATTCACAACCCAAAATATCTATTTGGTGGGATGGCTAGATTAAATTTTATGCCTTTGGTTGGATCCCATGTTCTTTACTCTGTTCTGTCGGTAGGAGCCAAAATAGTGCTACATAATTAGATGCAAAACTTGAGTTGCATGACTTGGGTTGCCATCAATGGAAACACCTCCAAGCCAAAATCCTTAGCCATATTCCAAAAATCTCCCCCTTTGGCATTGATGGCAACACTTAGTGGAAAATGACTAAGTGTCAGAATCATTATCTGTACATTGCCAAACTGCTCGTTGCACTTTCTCCCCCTGAGATTCTTAAGGAATTCTCTCCCCTTGTAAGGAATTTTTCACTGCATTCTCTCCCCCTTTGAAATCAATGACAAAGTACATATGCCATATGCCAAAAAGTGAAAAAATATGCATTAAAAAATTTAGCATAATTCTTCTCCTTTAAGCAAAATTTACAAAAACTACTATTTTATAAGATTATCTTATTATTTTTCTTCACTTCCGAAAGAAACTTCTCCCAACCATCAATTGAAATTCCAATTCTGATAATCAAGCTATTGTTCTTGGAAGTCTTGTTGATAATCTCAATGAGAGATTCAATAATTATGATTGCTTCTTCCAACTTCTCACCATTTTTCAGAATTTCCACCAACTGCTCTAGCCTGCATTCAACTAAGTATTTTACCTTCCAAAAGGTGTCCACAAGAACATTCTTGGATAGTTGAATATTTATTTGTGCTATCTGCAACTCCCAGATTTTTCTCCTGATAATGCCATCTGGGTCCTGAGACATATCAAAGCTTTTTCCAATGTCGTTCAGTTTTGTCTCAATCTGATCCAATTTTTCTTTGTAATTGTTGGCTGCATGGGGCCAACGGACATAATAGTTGTAGAATCTTGTGGCTGAGTCAATGCACTTCCTCAACTCATTCATTTTATTCTTAAGCTTGGCAAGGGATACTCTGAATTGTTCCTTCAGGTGAGAGATAATTTCACCTTCTTCTTTGCCTCTGTCTTCAGAGCCCATTGATTCTCTACTACACTCAATCATCTCTTCAGGTAGAATATCCTTTAGAATTTTCAATCTTATCTTATAATGCTCAATATGAGCATTTAGAACTTCCAAAATTAAGTCCTGATCGTAAGATGGTCTAACTGAACATAACCTTGCAATTTTTTGCATACCACCTGCACTTTGGATAAGTTGTTGTAGCTTTTACTTTGATAAATCTTCTTCTTCCTCACTACCTTTTTCAAGGTCAGAATCATTTTCCAGTGGATTCACAGGTTCTTCATTAGATTCTTTATCCGGAATGTCCACAATTTCCTTTTCTTTCCCTTTTCCTTTAATCTTGGGAACTTTTCTTTCCGGAGGGTTGTGTTCAATGACCTCTTGTCCTCTTTTCTATCTTCTATCAATGCTACCGGAAGAGGAACCAACTTCCAATGTCCTTACTGGAGGGGAAATAATGATTGATCCACATTTCATAAGAACATTCTTATAGAAACTTTCAAATTCTTTATCCCAGTTAGATAGACTCTTAGAGTAAGAGTAAATTTGGGTGCATACCAGTTTATCTGATGTCCATGCTACATTGTCGATTTTTGGCAATGAATTCAGAAAGTACATAACCAGACATATAATTAGAGTGCCAAACCTGAATGGATACCCTGACTCCTTTGTTAGCTGAACATTTTCCAACATTTGATCTTTTAACAATCCACATAGGTCAAAATCATGACCATCAATTATCATTCTATGAGCAATACATATTGTGCTAGCCAGAGTAGCCCCTTTCCGATTTCGGTAAAAAAAATTATAGGTTATGTTGTATGGAATGTACTTCACCACAGGATTCTTGATTGTTGCAATCATCAGAGCTCTTTGATCTCCGATTATCCCGGTTAGGGTTTCAACCTCTTTGTTTCGGATAGACTTCTTCCTAAGAACATCACCGATTTTGCAAAATCCAGTTAATTTCTCAATTACCTCCTTTGAGATTGTGTAAGGTTTGTCCAAAGTTAAAATATCACCATCCAATCTACCCAACAATAATTTTACGAATTTGACATTCTCAAGGTACGGAAACTCATTCCACATATCCAATTTTCTATGCTTGGCTTCGCTCAATTGTTTAAATTCATCAGGAAGTAATAGATTTCTCATAGATCTGATTTTTGCACTATTGTATTTGTCCAATATGATTGAACCTTTAATTTGCTCCATTTTCCTTTTCGCGTTTAGGGTTTGCAACTACACACCAAACTGCATGAAGAATTTGAGAATGATTTGAAGAACCTGATAGGTTTCAAGATTGGCCAATGAATTTGATTTTGCTGCTTCGAAATCCACTTGTCAAGTGCTTTCCTTCTTCTCTTCGATAATGCAAAGTGAAAAATGACGGCTCGGACTTGAATTTTATATCTTACACATGCGCAATAAATGCATTTTCCCTAAGTTTTCTGGAGACTTTGTTTTCTCAGACGGCTACTAAAAAATCTTTTACGAACCACCAAATTTGCTGAATTTTCTTTGCTAAAATCATCCAAAACTTTTGTACAGTGTGAGTGCATCTTCTTGACTATTTTATGCATTCCGATACCATCCATAGTTAGGGGAGGAAGGATTTTCTTATAGAACTCCCCCTAGGCCAGTGGCCTCAAATCAATTACTGGAAGAATTACCGGAAGCAGGTTCCGGTATGGAACCATTTCCAATATCAGAATCATTTTTCTTTACCCATGTCTTCTTCATCTGATCTTTGATATCATCCATAGTTATCTTTTCTTTTCCTTTATCAATTTTCTATGTATTCCCCTTTCTGTATACCGGACCTCTTTTGTCTATGTTCTTGTTTCTACAAAATCTTGCAATATGTCCATACTTATTACAGTTATAGCACACAATGTTCCTTGGTCCATTCCACTAGTTTCTTCTCAATCTGCATTGATTAGCAATGTGTCCTAACTTCCCACATGCATAACATTCAACATTTCTAATAGAGCAACTTGACATATTTCTGCATTCAATTGATTTATGACCATGTTTTTTGCAATTGAAACACTGACCAGAAAATGATGAATATTTTGACCTCAAATTACTTCTACACTGAGCAACCATATGACCGAACTTATCACAACCAAAACAATATCCATTAAATTTTTGTGCATTAGGTTGTCTTACCGAATATCCTCCATTTTTTTTTCTGTTTGAAGTTCTTTTTCCCTGATCTAGAATTTTGTCCCTTTTTGTAGCCAAGACCTCTCTTATCATTTCCACTCTTTTGTCCTTGGGTCAGCTCATCAAGCTTTACTGAACTGGTCTTAAACCTTTCTTTAAATTCATTTGCAATGACAATATCATTCCTAATAGTAGTAACTTGCTTACCAAGTTCTTCTTCATTTTTTCTGGTTCTTTGCAATTCACCTTCCAACTGAGCAAATTCTCCACTCATTCTGTTGCATTCATCAGATTTCTCTTTTAGGGTTTGTGCAAGATTTTCCTCACTTTTCTTCCTTTCTTCTATCTCTTTAGTCATCTTCATCATCATAGATTTCATATCATGTTTTAGGTTGGTATTGTCTCTAGCAAGCTTTTCACATTCTTCGGTTATCTCCTTCAAGGTTTGATTCAGGTGAGCATCATCTATATTTTCATTCTCCTTCTATTGTATCTGATCGCAAAGATCTTTCCTTTCCACCCTAGATTTGAATATTTGATCCTTCAATGACTATGAATTTCTCAACATCTCTAAGATTTTCTCTTAATTCTTGAACTTCTGCTTTAGACTTATCAAGGTCATGAAGAGCCACCATAAGCTATTGTTGAAGACTACGAGAGTCCATTACATTCCAAGATCTACCTCAAGCTGCAAAAATTCTTCAGAGGAACTAGCTCTTATACCAATTGTTGGACTCAAAGGAACACTGAGAGGGGGGGGTGAATCAATTTTCAACAAATCTTAAACTTTCATTCATATGAAACTTAAACCATTTTGTCATTATATTAAAGAGAGATACAAGAATACAAAGGAAACATTAATAGCACCATAACACATAGATTTTTGCATGGAAACCATGGTGGAGATTAATCCACAATTTGAGTACTCAAAATATAGTGTTTAAAAAAGGAATATACTTTCATTTAGGCACACTACCTAGAGCTCACTGGGTGATCCCACAATACTGGTTTACAATTTTTGGGCAAATTGGACATTGAACTGATTTTTTTTAACTAAATCTTCACTTTCAGGCTCCTATAGCAGCTAAACCATGAGGAATTTAAAGATGATGAAAACTAGTGATTTGTGATGCTTTGTCTATAGATTCTAAATATATTTTTTTCAAAAATTTTGGAAGCAGATTGCACTTCTTTTTCCATCTCCTTCGAAAACTAGTTTTTAAAAAAAAACAACATTTTTAAGGAGTGACACTCACCATATACAACATAACTTTTTTGGTATGAAGGATAAAATTCTATTTTTTTTGAATTTAGATTTGTAACTACAGTATCTAGCACTTTCATTTGGTTGCATAGTTTTTTATTAAATATTTTTTCCTTAATCAAGTTTCGAAGTCAAACTAATTACAATTGAAACATAGGAAGACTGTATACAACATAACTTTTTCTGTATGTATCGAAATTCAAATATTTTTTTTTTAATGGATCAAAGACATCAATACCCAGCCTGAACATATTTTTTAAAATTTTATTTTTATAATATTCTATTTTTCCACATGTGCAGAACATAGAGCTTGATTTTCGGTGAAAAACCTATGTTTAATAAAACTAAAAAAATACATACATAATAAAACCAAAACATATTAAAATTATATTCGTTGGATAGCTTGTTCCAAGGAATACCATGATCATTTAAAATGAATTCATTTCATCCCCCAAAAAGTAAATCAAAAGTGATTTTTTATCAGCATTTTGATAGGTGTAAAGGAGACTTCGTTGTAGGTATGGTTTAAAACTAGTGGGGTTCTATCCAAGGGGTTTGATCTAAGGTGGTTTGATCAAACCCTCTTCAATTGAAATCCTTAAAATGGAAATTTTTAAGGCTTAAATCATTATATTTTCTAAAAATATTTGATTTCAGCAAAAATCGGAATCTCCCAAAAATTGTAAACTAGCTTTGTGGGATCACCCCACTTCTCAAAAGAAGGCTCACTTCCTTACAAAATTCAGATTAAAACCAACTGAGGAGTGAACTAAGATAATACCATCTAACCATTCTAGGTGACAATCCGGTGAAGCTCATAAACTTGATTCTGGATTTGCTTTCCAATTTTGCACTTCGCTTTGCTCTTCTCTGCCCTTTTTTTGCTCTTCGCATCACTTATGATCAGATTCGCATTACTGCTCTGCTAGATCTCAAAATTCACATATCATACATATATTCACATAACTCATGTCTCATATCAATATTTAAATGATAAAACAACCTCTTATATATATCCGCAACCAAAAACTAATTCATCCAGCAGTTGGCTTCATAAGGTACTAAGTTATTTTATCTTGTCAGCCAGATCCACCACGAAATATTTATGTGCATCCTCCAAAGTCGGTTAAGACAAAGAGAGGACCCAAATAACACTTAATCCAACATTAAAACTTATAATTAATTCCATCTTATACATCCGCAAATTTTATCTTTCTCGGGTCGGCCTTCTATCATAGATAATTAGCAAATTAGTGCACCGTACCACCTAGATCGCTTACCAATGAGTGCGCATCAAATCTAAGATACTCCAAGCGTCTATAGACCTTTCTCAAATATTCATAACCCAAAATATATGTTCGGTGGGATGGCTAGATCAACTTTTATGCCTTTGTTTGGATCCCCTGTTCTTTACTTTATTATGTTGGCAAGAGCCAAAATAGTGCTACACAATTAGATGCAAAACTTGAGTTGCATGACTTGGGTTGCCATCATAACACCTACAAGCCAAACTCCTTAGCCATATGCCAACAGTTACATAGCTACAATTATGAACAAACTTTATTAATTCCAATTGTTATTAGTTTGATTGATAATTGCATAAACCTACATATTGTATAAATAACATAAGTGATTAATTATGCTCGAAGATCACTAATTAAGCTCAAATATGGAAAAGTGTTATGCATAAACCATTAAGCAAGGTCGACCAAAATTAAGTAATGTTCACAAATACAAAAAGAACAAAATAAAATAAAAATGATTGCAATTGAACAATGAATGAAGGTGACAAGCACAAAACACATAAAGAAAAATAGAATGCACCTTACAATTTGAGATTCAATATTATCTTTTACAAATTATGTCATGTTAGATTTTACTTTTTACTTCAAACTCCTAAATTTTATGACTTTTTATGCAACTTCCTTCTAATTCAGTGTTGAATGCTACGTAAATCTATTATGGTTAGTAAAAATTATAAAAATAATGGTCTATGTTCTAAAATTTAAACAAAAAAAATCATAATAAACATTTCAATTGTACAAATATGAAAATATTACCTAAGATAGTCAAATTTGATTTAAAAACTTCAAATTTTCTTCTTCTACATTCTCAAGCGAAAAAATGTTGTTGGAAAGGTGGATTATGCAAAATATGATGGTACAAAAAGTCAACACCATGAAAAAGTGTTTCCTTATCGAACAAAGTGTAGTAACTAGACAAAAGTAGGGAATGTGGGCCTATTTCACAAGTCTCATGCCTTTTTCACTATTTTTAGTAGAGGCCATTTAGCACTCGCCAAATTTGGCACTAACCTATTGAGATTTTCCTACCCTTCAAAAATTGGGAAAGTAGAAAAAGAGAGATATAGAAGAGAATAAGAGAAATAGAGAAGGTAAGAGAATGAGTGATAGAGAGAGACACACACTAGTACCCTAAACCCTAACCCTAAACCAATACTCTAAGCCCTAAACCTTAAACCATATACCTTATACCCTATAATGTACCATAAACCTCATACCATCAATTTTATACCTCAAACCCTAAGCCCTATATCCTAAACCCTAGACCCTATATACTCTAAACCTTTTATCATCAATCTTGCAAGATGAAGGAACTAAATAATGATAGGTTAAACACTATAGATAATAATTTTATTGATTCTGAGGTATTGCGTGAAGATCATGTTTCTAGTTTTGAGGTTGTGGTCTCACAAAATAATATATCTAGGTTCTCACAGGGAAAAAATAACAAAAAAAAATCATTATGAAATGCTTCAGTTGCATCAACTACAACTAAAGTGTTGGGTAATGGAACTGGAGGTGGTATTGGCCTAAAATGATTATGACACTAGATTTCTCTTAAGGGTTGATTGTCTTTTGGACCTCAAATGCTTCATCTTGGACGTTGATAATTCTACAACCATCACATATTTGAGAGGCCCAACATCAATGACTACACCCTTCAACCATGCACCTTCATAACAAATTTAATTGTTATAACACTCCACCAAGCTTCCTCTTTGGAGCTCCTTTTACTCCCATGACACTTTACCCAATATCCTCAACCCTAAGCCTTATACCCTATACACTTAACCCTATACACTCAACCTTGAACACTATCCCTCAACCCTCAACCCTATAACTAAACCTTATACCCTAAATCCTATACCCTATACCATTAACCCAATACCCTTGACCCTATACCCAATATCCTCAACCCTAATCCCTATACCATATGCACTTAGCCCTATACCCTAAACACTATCCCTCAACCCTATAGCTCAAGGATAGAGGGGTGAGAGACATCTAGGTTGAGATATAGGTGAGAGAGATATATGGGGGAGAGAGGTTGGTAATGAGACAAGCAGGGAGAGGTAGAGGTAAATATGGAAGGGGAGAGAGACCTAGATATGGGGAGAGAGAGAGAGGGTAGAAGGGAGAGGCAATGATCGAGAGAATGGAGAGAGATGGGTGAGAAACAATAATAGAGGGATAGAGAAGAAGTGAGAGGTAGGGAAGCAAGCATAGATATGGGAGTAAGGAGGGAAGGTAAGGTAGGGAGGGAGAGAGGGTGAGAGAGACATAGAGAGGGGAAGGAGAGGTGATAAAGAGAAGAGATGGAAAAAGAAATGGAATTATTGGTAGAGGAGTAGCAAGGGTGGAGGGAGAGGTAGACATGGGGGGGGGGGTGAGAGACATAGGGAAGGAGTATATAGAGAGGTGATGACTTAGAGAGGGGAGGGAGAGAGAAGATGAGAGAGAGAGGAGCAAAGAGAAATAAATGGCTAAGGAGGGATGAAGAGGCCAAAAATGAGTGACTGAGAAACCTAGAGAAGGGAGAGGTAGAGAGGTGAGGGGGAGAGAGAATAAAATGAGAGAGTTAACAAAGAGGGAAAGAGGGATAAGGAGGTAGGGAGAGATGTGGAGAGGGGGGAAATAACTAGAGAGGGGAGAGATATAGAGGTGAGAGACCTACAACCTATGGAGATAGGGGTGAGATACATAGGGGAGAGATAAGGGATAGAGAGATAGAGGGGGAAGAGAGGTGGGTAATGAGACAAGGAGGGAGAGGTAAAGAGGTAAAGAGGGAAGGAGGGAGAGACATGGAGATGGGGGGAGAGAGAGAGAGGGTGGGAGGGTGAGGTAGTGATTGAGAGAATGGCTAGAGATGGGAAAGAAACTAAATAGAGGGAGAGAGAAGAAGAGATAGAGAGGGAGGAAAGGATATAGATTGGGTTAAGGAGGGAAGGAAAGGTAGAGAGGGAGAGAGGGAGAGAGAGTGGGGGAGACCTAGAGAAGGGAGAGAGAAGAGATGGAGAGAGAAAGGGAAGTATCGATAGAGGAGTAAGAAGGGATGAAGGGAGGGGTACACATGGAGGGAGTGAGAGACAAAGGGAGGAGGAGATAGAGAGGTGATGGCCTAGAGAGGGGAGGGAGAGAGAAGATGAGAGAGAGAAAGAGAAGGACGAGGTGAGAGAAATAGAGAGGGAGAGAGGTGGGTAATGAGACAAGGAGGGAGAGGTAGAGAGATAAAGAGGGAAGGAGAGAGAGACTTGGAGATGGGGGAGAGAGGGTGGGAGGGAGAGGTAGTGATCAAGACAATGGATAGAGATGGGTTAGTTCTAAACAATAACATAGGGAGAGAAGAAGAGAGAGGTAGGGAGGCAAGGATAGAGATGGGGTTGAGGGAAGGAAAGGTAGAGGGGGAGAGAGGGTGGGAGAGACCTACAGAGGGTTGAGAGAGAAGAGGGGAAGTATCAATTAAGAATTAAGGAGGTAGAGAGGGAGTGAAAGGTACTCGAATATCCATCATCAATCATAAACCCTAAACTCTAAGCCTTATAAAAATAGGGGAGAGAGATACAAAGAAAGAGAAGTTGGCTTTAGCATTCTAAAAGTGTATTTACATTCGATGTTTTCCGCATGATGCACTTTCATTTGGCGAGTTATCTTGCATTCAGAAATACCAACCCTTTGGGTTGGATTTTCCTTGAGCAATCAACCCAAAGGGTTGGGAGACCATTTCATGGCAAAGATTTTTTTTTTGAAAAGCTAACAAAATTCCACATATTTTTCACCATGCTTTCCATCAAGTTGACAACGTTTCACTGCAAATTTATAAAAATACCATGATGATGTTAAGCTCTCTCTTAGCTATCTAACCATATAATTTTTTTCACATTTTGATTATGTTAAGGTTTTCATCTTCAACTTCTTTTGTTAGTGTCTCTATTTTTTGTCAAAAACCAACATGTGCTAGTTTGGGTATAGTTTTTTACTTATTCATTGAATTTTCAAACAAATTACATTTTTATAAACTGGACTCCATTCTAAAATTATTTAAAAAATTGATTTTCAATTAGTTTTCAAAATATTTAGGGGGGAGCACACTCAAATTTATGCTTTTCAAGATGTGTCCACTTCGAAAACTAGTAAAAAGTTATATATTCATTAAAAAATTAGTAGAAAAAACCGGCATAAACTACATGGTGATAGCTAACTTCTCATCGAAACAATTTTTGAAATTCTAAAAAAAATTTAATATTTTAGGGGGAGCACAACAAATGCTATGCTATAGATTTTGATAAAATAGGATCACTTTGTGTGCTCCCCCTTTATCAAACCCTTAATCTTCACTATTTTTTTTTAAAAAGCGTAGTTAAGAAAGTAGATTCAGAGCACTACAAATCTTGTTGTTGTTGCATCTTCAAATTTTGAGTGTAACTATCTTCATTTTCTTGTCAAACATCAAACTTAGCTGATTTCAAAAAATAAAAAGTAGCATCTTGAGACCCCCTTTTTGTGTCACAACTTTGTGCACTTACCCTCCAATCTACTAAATAAAAAAGCACTCCTAAGTTTAGATTAAGTAAATAAAGTAATACGAGACTTAATAATTAATTGAAGATTAATTAATTATCAAGTGATGTCCTAATTACTCCAACAATATACTCCAAGCACCATGTCAATATCTCTTAATCCAACCACATAGAAATCCTCACATATTTATTGATCTCCAAGAATCATTTTCAACTATCATATTCTTTGTGCACATGGTATGGTAAACCCATCAACCATGATCACATTGAATCTCTTGAAATTATTAGCTATTAATCCTATTCTTGTCACCAAACCCTCATATATAAAATTGTGGGTTGCTTCATTATTGATCAAGATGGTGACCATTTGGCTTTCTAGCACTCCATGAATTTTGAAAGGATTGTATGTTTAAGCTCTTGAGAGAGCCACAAGAGCTCCTTCACCTAGGTCTTCTCCTTCATTTTCCTTCTTGGATTCAATAACTTTTGTTTCCTCATCTAAACCAACTTTAATATAGTGCACTTGACCTTTACCAAGGCATTTGTGTCCTCACTCTTAGGATTCTTTGTAATGTTTGTTTATGTTGTCTTCATTTCTTTTTAATGGTGGTAAAATATTTTGTGTGCTTGATTTTCCCTTTTAGAACTTTTGGTTTATAGGAGGATCATTAGGATAAGATTTACTTTGAGGTAAGGGAAGATTCCAAAGTGAGGGCCCTTTTGGTTGCCTCTTGAAGAGTGGAAGGATATATTGCCTTAACTAATCACTTCAATGATTCTACTAGTCCTTCTATGAATAGAACCATGATTATTTTCTCAGATACATCAAGAAATTTAACAACCATCCTATAAAATTAACCTATATAGTGCTCCACTAATCCATTGTGTTTTAGCTATGTTAATTTTTGAAAGTGAATTTATGCATCAATGTTATCAAATCTTTCAATCAACCTTTAACTGAACTCTTCAAAATTAGTGATGAGACTATGCCCTCATGTCACTATTCCATGGTACCAACACTCATGGGCTACCCCTTCTAGATGGAGGGAGGAAAACTTGATGGCTTCTTTATACATTGGATTGAGAGCCAGGTAGGTGTTGATTTTTTGGATCCAAGTATAGGTTGAACACTTTTGTGTCCCATCAAACATAGGTGCCAGAACCTAGCCCACACATTGTGATTTCTTGTTAGCCTAATTTTGAATTGATTTCTACTTGTTTTGTGAATTATTTTAGAATTTGATGTTGTAGAATGTAGGAAATAACAAATCATCCTAAATTTCTTGTTCTAGGGCTTTGTATTCAATGTATAGGGTTGAAAAGTCTTCAAACAACTTAGTTGCCTATTCTCCCAAGCAATCTTCTCTTCTATGCAATAATTTTGGTTCGAAGGGATTGGGTGAAGAATGAATCGTTTGATTAACCTCAGATGCACTTCTCCTTTCAATATGTGATTCTAGAGTTTCAAGAGATTTTTGACCTTATACAAATTGTGCCAACATTGCCATCATGTACTTGAGTTCTTGGTCCATTTCTCCCTGCCTTGAATCCAAATTGATGCATTGCATCAAACGTGACCTAAGAATTTTCTTCCTTTGTCAAATCATGTCTCCTCTTGTCTACCATCTTTTTCCCCCAAATTACGTAAACCCTTGATCCATAAGTTGGCAAGATCAAGGCTTTGATACCATTGTAATATCTCATTGTATATTTCCAACTAATTTAACTCCATAAGAAACCAATGTTTAAATATTTCAAATCATATCTACTACAACAAATAATATACTTAACATAAATTTGTAGAAATGAATGATAAACCCTTGCAAAATGAACAATGACACAACAATTCACAATAAGATGTAGAAAATGTATTGCAACTGAATTATAATTTCTAGGCACTAAGAGAGCCACCTAAATCTCTTATAAATAAGTATTATAAGAGCTACCCAAATAGAGAATTAGTGAAACCTAAACACAATCCCTATATGAGACTATCATGATTGGTTCAAGGGTTTAAGTCCACTAACCAATTATGAAATTCAAGGGGTTTCTTTCCTCCAATCTCTAATTATAGACAAACAGATATGTCCAATCTATTTGAGTGAAATGAATGGATAAATAGGTATGATCTTCTCTTGAACCCTATCATGATTGAACACTTAATTTCCTTTGCTTATCAATCAATTTCAAATTTTTTTTCCACATTATTGAATTGTAGTTAATATTTGCATTCTATATCATCTATATGTTTCCATCTAGCTTTTATAATCTTCTGCAATTTACCTAGATCTAAACTTGTGTTCAAATTCTCATATTAATATCCTTATTTCAATGAGGCCAACTTAAGATACTATAATTATACTTATAGACTCATATATAACTCAATTAAAAATTATGCTTACCAAAAATAGACTACACAAATCCCAATATAATTGACTAAAATTTGAACGGTGTCTTTTATTAATAGAGACTTGTGTGTTTGCTAACAATGATTGGGTTTTGTGGATCGATAGATTATTTTCAAATATTTGAAGGGCCTTTAGGTAAAATTAAGAGGTTCTTTATCCTTGTAAGTGAAATCAATTACTACAATCGATTATCATGAATTAAATGATAATCATATAATAATAGTAAAGCCGTAATTGTGTAGATATTCCTCGTTCCTGATGGTTGAGGACAGAAGATTCTTCGAAAGCGATTGTTTGAAGTGTTCAATTACACTAGAAGTCAACTTATTTCGCTTTCGAAACAGACATAAATAAAGAAGGCCACGACTTGCCCATGGTTTCCTATCCAAAGTTCACCAAACCTTTATCGCAATTGCTCACAGTTTCCTCTTATAAGTCGGCTTTTTCCTTCGGATTAACAGTACTTGATCTGAAGCTTCCTGTCTACCCACTTCAATTCAATTCCATCAGCATGGCAACTTCATCTTTCACAAGTTCCCAACAGCAGGAGGAGCTCTGGCAGGCTTTCGATGGAATCGTACCACCATCTGTGGGCACATCGTCCTCAACACTTGCTAAGCCGCCATGGGATGTATTTATTAACCACCGTGGACCTGATGTTAAACACACATTGGCAACTGCTATATATAATGCACTTAATCGTATGGGTTTGCGAATTTTCCTAGATGTAGAAGCACTTCAGCCAGGTGATGTCATACCCATGCACATACAAGAGGCTATGAGAAGTGCTTCACTTCATATTGCTATATTCTCAAAGAGCTATGCAGATTCCCCTTGGTGTTTGGCTGAGCTGTCATTTATGCTCAAAACTGGCACCCGAATTGTTCCTGTCTTCTACTATGTTGACCCTTCTGATCTTAGATGGGTAGGTCAAGGAAAAGGTATCTATGCTCCTGCATTTTCCCAATATGAACAGAAGGGCAGGTATACCTTGGAAAAGCTTGAGGAGTGGAAGATGGCACTACAGAACATTTCATTTCATTCTGGCTGTGTGGTTAACAATGACAAGTATGTGTTTCCTCAGTAACCTTTCACCCCATCCATTCCTTATATGTTTTAATTCCGGTGTAATTATTACTGTTTTGTGATTTTTCGATTTTTGTTTTCTTATCTCATTGCAAACATGTAGGGATGAGGGGCAGCTGTTGAAGAATATTGTAAATATTGTACTCAAGGTTATTAAAATAGTCCCTTTTGAGGTAGCCAAATATCCAGTTGGGTTGGATGATGCCGTACAAGAGTTTGATAGTAGACTTGAATCTATCCAGAGTGAGAAGAATGTGCAGATTGTGGGGATAGTGGGTATGGGCGGAGCGGGTAAAACTACACTGGCAAAAGAATTGTACAACAGAAAATGCTCTTCCTTCCACAGATCCAGTTTTCTGTTTGAAGTGCGAGATGCTGCAAGCAGAAATACTTTACTTGAGAAGCAGAAAAAGCTCTTGCAGGACCTTGGTGCCACATATTTATCATTTGACAATATAGAAGAAGGCAAAGGAATTCTAGCAAATTACTTGAGATCTCTTTGTGTACTAATAATTTTGGATGATGTGGATCATGAAGACCATCTTCATGCTTTACTGCCAGGAAAAGATAATCTTGGATCCAATAGTTTAATCATTGTCACATCTCGTGAATTGGGAGTCCTTACAAAGTGGGGCACGTCTTCTATTTATAAAATGAAAGGATTGGAACCCTCTCATGCCAAGCAACTTTTCTGTTGGCATGCTTTCTTACAATCACATCCACTGGAGGGATTTCAAAATCTAGTTGAAAAGTCCTTGAATGTTTGCAATGGACTGCCTTTGTCTCTCAAGGTCTTTGGAGGACTGGTTTATGGCACATCCAAAGATTACTGGGAATCTCAATTGAATAAAATCTCCAGGATATTGCCAGAGGACATTAAACAAACACTAAAAGTAAGCTATGATGCCCTAGATGAAGAAGAGAAAGAAATATTCATGGACATAGCTTGTTTCTTCATTGGAGAAAAGATCAGTTTGGCAATTGAAGTATGGGATGGATGCGGGTGGAATGGTTTGCATAGCTGGGAAACACTTGTGAATAAGTGTCTGGTTGACCTAGATGAAGAAAATTGCATAAGAATGCATGATCACCTCAGAGATTTGGGAAGGGATCTTGCTAATAGACACTCACCCTCTCGTTTATGGCTCACAGAGCAGATATTTAATACTCAGAAACAAGCCAGGGTGAGTTATGCTTTCTTTTATCAGTTGTCATGTAGCATGGCATGTTTCCTTTTAGCCGATCTAATTGATTTTTTATTTTTCCATTCAGGAAATAATGCCTATATGTGGGATAAAGAATATTGAATATATTAATCAGTCATCACATCATCAACCACCTTTAGAAAAGTTTATCAAGGTTATGGGATTCTCAAAAAAATGGTTTAAGCGCTCTCAACCTTCCATGGTTGGATTGAGAATTCTTGTTGGTAGTGGAAACATGTTTACCAAAGAATTTGCCAGAGCATCAGATCTTATCTGGTTTCGCTGCTATAATTTTCAGGAGAAAAATCTTCACTCATGGATTTCATTGAGAAATCTAAGAATTCTAGAGCTTATGAATGCTGAAAACTTACATGAATTGTGGGCTAATAAGCACGTAAGTATCCTATTTACTGTTATTCTAGAATTACATTTCTAATCTTAAGTTTACATCCTAGCTGAACTGTAACGAAAATTGGATTGGATGCAGCCTCCTTTGCAGTTGAGAGAGTTGATTATCAGTGACGGATGTAAATTGCAGAGGTTTCCAACTTCAATAGGATGTCTAGAGAATTTGAAAAAGATTGCCTTAACTGGTAAGTACAATCCATTGAAGAATGTCCCAAACGAATTCTGTGGTCTCCAATCCTTGCAGCACCTGGAGTTACCGTACTGTGAAATATCCTCCCTACCAACCAGTTTTGGGAATTTAAAAAATCTTCGGCATATAAACTTGCAAAATTGTAAGAAACTGAAGATGTTGCCAGTTTCTTTCAAGCAACTGATACACCTCCAACATCTTGATTTATCATATTGTGAGAATCTTAGCTTGAAGCTAGATATGCTGGAAAACCTAGCAATGCTAGAATATTTGAAATTTTCAGGATGCCAAGAATTGCAAGAGCTGCCTTATCAAATCACGAATCAGGTGTCCTTGAGAGACCTCTATGTGGAAGGTACCAGCTTAAAGAATTTGCCAACTAATATTGGTGAACTGAACAACCTGAAAAAGCTCTGTGTTGATCGTACCATGTTAAGGGATGTGCCGGCTAACATTGGGCAGCTCACCAATTTGGAAAAACTGTGTATAGGGAGTCCATTCTTGACAAGCTTGCCATCATCCCTTGGAAATTTGTCCAGTCTGAGTGATCTCGAAATTCTAGGTTGTGAAAATTTGGAATCTTTGCCACAATCTGCAGGTAATCTAAATCTGTTAAAGCAGTTACTGATAAAGGGATCAGGACTAAAATATTTTCCAAATGTATTTGGTCAACTGATACATCTTCAAGTTTTGCTGATTCGTAATTGCCCACTCACAGAATTGTGGTCTTGTTCTTCATTTAGCAAGTTCCAGCACATAGATATATGCTACACACAAGTGCCACAGATATCAATATCTGAAGACAGTTTTGCCAAACTTGAAACTCTCACACTATATCAAAATGACAGTCTGACAGATATTGAAACCCTGCCAACATCACTGAAAAAAATTGAATTGAAAAATTGTAAAGCAGTGAAGAAGATCCTGGGTATTGGCAGTCTGGTAAACCTTCAAAGTCTTCATATATCTGAGTGTCCTGAGTTAATCGAGCTCCCAAGTTTTGCAGATCTAGCTTCCATCAAATGGATTATAATGCAAGGTTGTGACAAAGTCGAGAAAATGGAAGGTGTGGAACATTTGACATCATTGGAGTTTTTTAGAGCAAGGACCTGCTGGAAGTCACCAGGCATACAAAGTTTTGGGCACATGGAGCAATTGAGATCCATGGAACTGATAGCAGAGTATAGATCAGCTCTTCAACCCTGCATTCAGACTATAAAGGTAACTGAAACTGTTTGTGATTTAAAATATTTATTTCCGTTTAATAAAGTCTACTGGCTGAAACATATTGCAAATAATTTGCAGAAATGGCCATATGAGATGGTAATACGTGGAAGGGCAGTGAGCGATGGAGAGTCAATTATTAACACTCTCGCCTTTCCCAACCTTACTGTAGTGCACTCCACCAAGAAGGATGAAAATAGTTGGATGTTAGAATTTCAGAAGACACATGTTTCCAATGCTGTTCTTGTGTGTTTTGCTACAGATTCTTGCACAGTTACTAATTTCTGTGTAAAGGCCAGATATCCAATGATGGTAAAAACACTGATAAAAACACCTTTGCGAGTAGGGAGATGGGTGTTTGTAGGTGTGTTTACAAATGGCTCCAGGCGTATTGAAGTGGGCATAGAATCCATTGAAGGCATCCTATATGGCGCACAAGGTGACATGCTGAAAGGCATTTTAGTGGTGGGGGAAGAAGGGAAAGTTATCGAAGCATTTTGCCATTTTTGGCCCTTGTTTGGAAATAGTGGGAACTAAGTTTGATAGTTTATGTCTTCATTCAGGATTTCTCAGTGTAAAATGCAATAAACATTTCTGAAGAGTCAAACACTACTGCTAAACATTTGTATGTCTGTATTTAGTACTTCTCAATGCAAAATGTATAACCTCAGTATTAGTGCTAAAATGTTTTGATTTGAATGGATCATAAGAAATTGTAATAAAACGTGCACGAACATGGATATTTATAAACAGTAAAATGGATCCAGAAAACTAAATGTAGGGATAGGTGCTGAACAAGCTTATAGACCAGGAAAACACAGAGACTATACCACAATTACGGGAGTGTCTTAGACCGTACCATGTTTGCAGCCACATCCACCAACAAAACACATGCGAGAAATTAGAATCTGAACCAAACAGGCATCCATTTAGATTCTGTTGACTGCAGAAATTCTTCTTGAGCTTGGGATAACTCTATTGTCATAAGAACTCTATAAATAGGGGCTTGTGTTGGTTTCTAAATCATGGGAGGAATAAACAAAATTGTATAGAGCAGAAGTTCTAGTTGTTCATAGGTGTGTCAAAAGAAAGGCTGCGGCAGTAGTATGGTGTTTTGAGCAAGGAGTAGCTTGCATCCAAGCATCCTATTATACTTGGTAAAATTGCTATTCTTAATAAAGGTAGTATGGTGTTTTGCTGCCACCATACAGTCTAGTTTTCTCTCTTTGCTGAGTTACTGGGATAAAATTCTTAAGACTTTGCAGAATTCATTTTATAATTATTTGCAGCACATATATTACCTATTTGTTCAACAATTCCCTCTCGATAACCACTACCATTTTAATTCAAGTAGAGCATAGTATGTTAGCTCATAATTTTGGATTTGCAGATTCTATATTCGAGAGGTTATAGATCAGTTATGAATTAAGGAGGTTTTTAGTCTTGTGTTAGGACTACCAAAGAAGGTCGGTACCTCAGTTAGACTGGAATGATAAAGTTTAATATGCCATTAAAAACAACCATGGAAACTATCTCACAAATCTAGTTAATATTAAGAAAATAAAGCTCCCGAAATGTTGCGCTCTGCTCCCGAAATTGTGAATGCTGCTCTCTCTTCCAAAGTCGATCTTCATGAAAGGGGCAAAGAGTCCCCAAACAATGGCAACTCTAGTGTTTTCATGGCCTGGCAAGAGGGTTCGAACTTGCATTCAGCTAGCTGCTTGAATTTTAAGGCGTCTTTGCGCAATGGCACTAGGGTTCGCGCCCTTCCTGTTATGCCCCCTATTTGTGGCCGTAGCCCTATCCCACAACATCTACTCAAGGATGGCAGGCAATCTGTTGGATCTGGTGCTTGGTGTGATGGGGTGTATCTTCAAAACCCTCCTCAGCAGCTCCCTGACTTGCGACGAAGGCCTGATTTTTGGGCGGCTAAAGGCAATGGGGCACTGAATATGGGTTAATGGCGTAATTTCAAGGACATTCCGGCCTCTGGTAATCGCGATTCAGGTCGCGGGGGAAAACTGTCGCCCAATTCTCCTTCGACGACCTTATCTAATGGCATTAATGCTCCAGATGTGAATGGTAGCAAGGTTTGTCCTCTCCCCATTTGGCTCCTAGTGCATATTCTTGAGGTTAGCGTGGACAGTTTTGCCTGCGATAGAGAGGACTATTTGCATAAACACGCTCTCATCTGCATATTGACAAAATCATGGCCCAGTTTGTGCGACTTACACTCTTGGATCACACAGAACTGGAAGGAGTATATGGAAGAGGAAATGTGTATTTATCCTTGCGTTTTATCCTGGAATTTGACTCCACTAAAGATATGGATTTGGTGCTGAAATCTAATACTTGGATTTCAGGGAGAATCCATATGCATAAAGCCTTGGTTTGCTTCTTTTGATCCCTGTATCGAGACTTTCTCATCTGCCTGCCTTTGGGTGTGATTACCCTATCTTTCTCTTCAGTTATGGGAATTGGATTGTTTGCGTGCCATTTGAAATGGTCTAGGTAGGTATCATTGCTCTTCCAATGAAACAGTCAACTAAAGGAGTTCTCCTTGTGCATGCTTATGTGTAGAAATGGATTTATCTATTGGGCTTCCTACTCATATCTCTTTGAAAGTGGGTAATAGATGTTGGAGACAACCAATACAACATAAAAAAATTGCTTTCAGATGCAAGAAATGTTTTTCAATTGGTCACTTTACCCATCAATGTCAAAAGGTGCAAACCCACGAGATCAACAATCAGACAACAAGTGGAAGGCCCTCTTGGTGGATTAGGGAGATTCCCACCATTATGTCATTTCACTTGGAACTCAAAACAATGCAACTCCTCCACAAGCTCCTCAAGAGGTCATTCCAAAGTCAAATTCTACCTCTCTTCATATTGAGCAAGATCTTCCTTTTGGGGCCTCACATGAGGTCGCTAACGATGGTGACTCCTTTGCCGCCCCCTCATCCTCATTGGAGAAAGAAATCATATTATTGATGATTTTGAGGAGGCACCAAAAAATTCCCATGACTATTGGGATTTTTGTTTGTGAAGGCGATGAGGACAATTCCACAACAAACTCTTCACAACTTCTTGAATGCATTCAACATACATATTAAGAGTGGACAAAAGTTAAGAGGAAGAGGTCTACTCCTACAAAGCTAAATAATCAAAAAACACTAAGATCATCTGTAGACACTGAAAAATGTTTTGAATGATATCATACACTCTAACAACATTTTCTCTTTAAACCCATCTTATTTTTGCTTAATTAATTGAATTAGCCTAGCTAATTAATTAATTGCATCATTTTCGTCCATTAACCTTACACATTTAATCGGGTTAATTCACTCCCCCTTTACGCTAACATTTCATCTTATTAAATTAAATAAATCAAAATATTTAATTTAATTTTCTAAGTCTTCTAATTTAATTAAATAACCCTAATTTATTTAATTAAATATCATTTCATTCTTCCCCCATTCATTAAATTATTTAAATGAATGAATATCACCTTTATTCTTCAAATCCCCTAATTGAATGATTAAACCTTGTTTAATTAGCAATTAAACTAATCTTCCTCCAAAAAGAATATTCTTTATCTCCTTTTTTGCACAAAGCTTTCTTTTAATTTGCAAAATATCTTTATCCTCACCCATGAGAATATTTCAACTCCAATCATGTCACTTGGCTTCTTGAACAAGCTAAACCTTGACTTCTTGAGCAAGTTAAACCTTTAACCCCTTTAGTAAGTCACCTTGTGACTTGTGTGTGCAGGTCAAAAGTGTGTTTGTCTGGAAGTTATGAGAATCCATGATCCATGCCTCCCATTTTCCTCCATCTTTGACCGTTGATTGATCAATATGATTTCAACCCTTTGTTTCTCATTTGCTCTCCTATAAATAGGTCACTATTTGGAGACAAATGGATCCATCTTTCAATTGCAAACTTATGCTATTGAATTCAATTGCATCCATACTTTCAATTTACGCACTTTTAACTAATTATAATTCATTTTAATTAGTTGCATATTAACTTTAAGCTTCCATTAATGGCTCTTATGCATCCATCTTAGTTTGTTTATAAATTAGGGTTTCCATCTTTTAGCTTAGAATTAGCTTAGATTAGCTTAGCAATAGCATAATTAGATCAATTTTAACATAGGATCATGTTTAATTAGCTTGCATCACGTTTCAATTTAGTATAAACTAGGTTTTCATCCATTTATCTCAATGGTTTCATTGATTCTCTTCCATAGAATCGATTGAAACAGGCTCACTAATCACGAGCTTGAGAAAGGGTCCATTTTCCACATCAACACGACACCAATTCTAAAACAAGATAAGTTTCAAATGGGTTACAGTAGGAATTTAACTATTTTTGTGTAGTTTGCAACTTTCAGTTTCAATAAATGCTTAGTTTAACTTTTCAATCTGAATGATCTTGTTTGGTAGATTGAGGTTTAGTGGATAAATTATGCTTTGGTTCATCATGGATCAAGTGTAATTGACCCACCTTGACAATCCTCATCTCACATTCTGGCGCTAGAAGGGAAAACCATCAATTCAATCAAATTTTAGCTCGAATTCTATTTTTGTGCCTTTTTGCAAGATACAACGATACCTAGATTTCAAATCGTGACACATTTTGAAGAGTGTCTCCATATAGCGACACTATTAAAATTTGAAACACTAACATTGATTAAATGCACTGGCACTGATTTAAATCTGGCGACACTGATTTAATATAGAGGTATCAAAAAATGCAAATGACGACGCTCCTAGAGTTCAAATCATGATGCTATCATGTGTAGCAATGCCCAAAAAATCTCGACGCTATCGTGCTCTCTATTTTTGTTGTAGAGTGACACCCAAATTCACTAAAGCGACACCCAGAGTTCAAATCGTGACGCTATCATTTTTAGCGATGCCCCAACTAGGGTAAGAAGTTTTACAATCATTCTTTTGACATGTGCTTTAATTTTCTTAATTTGTCAGATCACTGAGGCACTTCTGACTGTGTTCTGGTTGTTAGAGTAACATGGTTTTGTAGGTTGAAAGACATGGACCTAAAGTGAAGAAAGCTTTCCCTATCTTAAAACTCTATGATTGTAACAAGTGTTTAACGCTTTGAGGAAATTATAACCCAACTTTCATGCTTTATGCTTTCTGTTGTAGGACCTCACTAGATTTCAATTGGGTTTAAAATGAATGCTCAAATGGGATTAAAATTGAACCCTCATCTCATCATTGTTTTTGGGTTTAAAATTGAACAAGACAAACTTCATATTTCATTTAGTGCAATAAAATGAAGACATTTTAGCTATACGGGTTAAAAATTTACAAGTGTTTGTTGTGTCTTGATTTAGAGTGTTGTTATTGGATGTGTATGCAATTATCTCGCGCCACTTGGCAATCTTGAGAAAGAAAAAAATTCCTTAACACTTTGCAAAATCACCTACATCCTTCATTTCAGATTAAAATTGAACCCCTTGTGAGTGTGAGAAAAAAGCATGGCTTGTGTTCTCTCTTTGTTCATGCCAGCAAAGATGATCGAACTACAAACGTACTTCCTCACTATTTTTTACCTTTAGAGGGTTTGCCTCCCCACTTCGAAAGGAGGGAACGACCCAAGCGGTAATGAACTAAAGCCAAGTTCTTCCAAATCACTATATAAATATGTGGTTGCAATGAAAATTGTGATCAATGGGATGTAGTACATGATAGCTCTCCCCTAGTATCTTTATGATGCATAAAGCACTTGTTCTAAGGGTTGGGAGACCTCTTCACTGAGTTTATCATTGTATCCCCTAAATTGGAAGCCCTTATTACGAACCATTGTTTAGAAACCAAAATCCTTAAATACTTGTTGGTACAATAACAATCATTATAAAGCCGCCCCACATTCTTACTATTAAATTGTAGAAACCAAAAAATACTTTTGATCTTCGGATTTTAAGGATTTTGAGATTTGGTGGTCCTGAGAAGTGTGTGTCATGGAGGGGAGCCAATGTCACCAAATCTCTAACTGTTTGCATTTATTAGTGTTTGGAGAGATCCAAGTGGGGACTCAACAAATATAACCATTTCAAACCTAGGATTGTAAATGATTGTGATAGATTGCTTGGTTTCAAAATGTTACAAAACAAACATTCACTATCTTTCTTAAATTTTCATACACTTTGGCCTAAATATGGATGCCTCTTGAAATAGCCTTGATATTACTACTTGTCCCAAGGTTTTCGATCCTTAGAGATTTCTAAATATCTTGACTTAATCTCAATCCATATTTTCCAAAGACAACATAGGTAATTAAGGCTTCAACCTTATGATTCTCATGAAATGGACATTGTGAAAGTTATGATGTTTTGACATAAAAATTTAATTTGGAAACATAATCAAGATGAGTGTTTGTAAAATTAATTCACTTAAGTGAGATAAACTTGACACAATTGAAACCCACATGACTATTTAGAGACCAATTGCTCCCATTGAACAACCTAATCTTCTAGGTGTTGTAATTCAACCAAATTTTGATTTCATTAATAGAGAACAAATCGACATAATTAGTAGTTTGAGAAGATTCACTTTTGAAACAAAAGAAACACCTACCTAGTGGAGAGACGAAGAGGAAGAACAAACTGACATTGAGGCTAGAAAGCCCATATTATCACCACCTATGTGGCAATAAATATCCTCTTTTATTCCATAAACATAGACTTCTCTGAATGATCCATCACAAAATCCAAATTCGTAAGGGAAGATATACCTTCTGCCATTATAGACTTAGGTGTTGCAATTCAAGGTTTAGTAGGAAGTGGGCCTCAATAATTTATCACAATCATTACCTCTTGATAAGGAACTTTTATGCTTGAGCTAGGAGGACCCAAACAGGTTTAAACATTCCCATCCATCCTCTCATTTTGGTCAGCATTAGGTCTTTACGATTGGAACACTTTAGAGGTATAGCATCATTCTCACCACCTTGGTCTTATCAAACAAAAGTTTACTCTAAGTCAACATTGGGTCAAAACATCTTCATTCACCCCTTCATCAAAATCCAAATTTCACCTCATCAAAATTTGCAAAAACTTTCGAATACACCAACACTTTGGACTTGGACATCTATTAATCAAACCAACCCTTAACTTAGCTCCTTTTGTATGTGAAATGAATCCTTTTCCATGCATTTGGTTGAGTTAGTTATCATCTTTGAACTAGTCTCTTGATGGTCACGAGTCTACCTTAAATATTTTCAAGTTCATCAACATCCTTTATCCTAACATCAAAACATCAAACTCAAGTCAAAAGTGTTGTTCCCAAATGTTTGTGAAGATCACTTCCCACATCATCCATATTTTCATCCCCCATTATCACCATTGCTCCGAAAAGACTTAGAGCATCCCTTTTACCTAGATTTGAGTCAACTAGAGAGTTCAAACATTATAAATCTCAACATAATTCTCCCATAGGTGACAAAAAATTTATGGTAAAGACAAGATCACAACACAAAAGAATCATGGAGAAAGCCAAAGTCACATTAACCTCAAGAGATCTAAATCCTCAAGAATTTGATCCACAAAGTCAAATCACCCCATCACAATAACCCTCCTCTTCATCAGAACCATATGTGATAGAGGATGTCACAAACAATCCATTTGGACTTACAAGAGAAGAAATCATGGAGTACAAGAAAAAAAATCAAACCTTTGACAACGTAGCTCCTATTTCCCCATCTTTCATGGCTCAACCTTTGACACAAGACGTGACTTAATTCATGTTTCCATCAACACCATCACCAAGGCTAAATCAAACATGTTTTCCTAGTTTTGCAACTAGCCTTGGTAAGGAATTTGGTCAAACTTCACCATTTGAGAGAAACACGCTTGTAGGTACCCTTAACACCACTCCACCTCAAACAACCACCTGGACACCAACATTTGGTGCTACTCCTATTCCTGAGGATCCCAAAAAAACAAATGTTCCACTTTCACTCCATTACTCCACAATAACATCCACATATCGGGGGCATCCATCTACACTTGTAGGTACCAAAAATACCCCTACCATCACACAATGTAGTGTGGACCAAGTATCACAAGTTGATTCAAGAGGGAAAGGGAATACTGTCACACAAAATCAGCCTTTACTGCCACATGGGACATCTTCATCCAATTCACTCATTGATACATCAAAAACAGTGGTTCTCCAAAATACATCTATTCCACCTATCGTCAACCCACCTAGAAAAAATCCCTTGATCAAAAATATTTTCAACCTAGGCAATGTCTTGACCACATCTCAAACACAAGGGAATCCTCAAAACATTGGTCAAGGAAACCTTTTAATCAATGGAATCAAGGTCCTCATATGCCAGTTACATTACAATACTTGATACCATCATCATCTTTACTGCTTGTCCCCCAAGTCATGCAAAATCAAATGGGACCTCAAACTTACATTCCTCCATCACAGTCCACCATCTTCCAAGGAATGTTAAATCAAGGGACTACTCAACCTCTCATCAATAATCCACTACCTGCTCAAAACATCAACACATCGTAGATGTCCCAACCATTGGTTGATCCCACATTAGAAGCACATGCCCTAGCTTTACAAGAAGCACAACAAGTTTATCAGTAAGTTGTACAACAACGACAACAAGAAGTGGCCTTAGCCATACAACAACAACAACAACAAACCTTAACAACACAACAACAACAACAATCACAAGAAGCCTTAGCAACACAAAAAAAAACAAGTTGACTTAGTAGCACAACAACAACAACAACACCATAAAGCTGCCTAAGCAACTGATCAAGCAACCTTAACACAACAACAACAAGTAGCACAAAAATCCACCCTAGTGGAGCAACAACAACATCAACAAAAACAAACAACACAAAAATCCGCTCTAGTGGTGCAACAACAAAAAAAATAGGCCCAACAACAAGCCCTCGTGGCACAACAACAACATCAAGCCCTCGTGGTGCAACAAAAACAACAAGCTTTACTAGCTCTATAGTATGCCCAACAACAACAATAGCAACCAAGATCTTACTATAATCCACAATAGAATATCATCAATCCAAACACACAAGGAACATATACGCCTACATCATCATCACCTTATCCTACACTACCATATACACCCTATAATGCTTTATCATTTCAAAATCACACGTACACTTCATGCACCATCCCACAATATGCAACATATGTCCCTCCACCAGCTCCACTCGATGATATGGCATCGCAACTCAAGGTGCTATCTCAAGAAATGCAATACCTTCGAATGGGTTGGACAAAAAAGCCTCATACACATAATCTATGTCCATATCCATTTAATTGAAATAGATCACAATGGTACCATTTCCTCTTCACTTCAAAATCCCTAAATTTGACAAATACAAATGGAGGGGAAGTCCTGTGGACCACATCGAAGAATTCAATGTCATGTGTATGGAGGTAGCCTACAATGATTCTTACCTAATGAGCCTCTTTCCATGAAGCTTGACATGTCCTGCCATGGATTGGTTCTCTCAATTGCCTCCGGGTATTAAAAACTTCCAAGAAATCACTAACAAATTCATTGACCACTTCTCCTTTAATCTAGACATGGACATAAGTCTTGAAGAATTATACACTCATAGACAAAACAAAGGAGAATTCTTCACCAATTTCTTGCAACGATAGAGACAAAGAGCTAGTAAGATTAGTGGCCTCTTCCCGATGAACAACAAGTGGGCATCATCATAGAAAACCTTAATCCAGATCTATCCTTCCACTTGAAAATGCAATGCATCACATCCTATGACGAGCTTGGCCATAGGGCCCTTAAAATCGAAAGAGCCCTAATCTCACAAGGAAATGCTTAAGCTTACAAAGAAAACTAACCATCAAGTAGCTCAAATGACAAGCCTCGTGTTTAGGCTAAGAAGAAGAACATCACAAATGATGGTGTGGTAGATTTTAAGGTAATTCTAACTGCTCCTAGGCCAAATAGCAATCAAGTAGCTAACACTCAAACAATTCTGCAACAAACAACACCTCAAAACAATCAGGCCAACAACATTGAAACACAACAATGATGGAAATTCAACAAGAATAATTATCCCAAATGCAAGTACACATAGTTGTCATAACCTATTGAGACTATCATGAAGAAGTTGGTTGAATCTAACCTGATAGTGCTGCCTGAATTTGAGAACTACAACAGACAATTGGAAAAACCACCCTAGTACAATGAGAATGACCTCTGTGACTTTCACGAACTCAAAGGGCATAAACCAACAAACTACATGAGACTCAAGAATATCATCCAAGATCTAATAGAGAGTGACACCATATCTGTTAAGGTAGCAACTAGTAATCAAGATCTTAAGATATACAAGAACTCTATGCCAGATCATAACAAAGGGAAAGAGAAGGATTACAAAAATGTGCAACACACCTATTCTAATATGGTCGCTTCCTACGATAGTGTCATTACCGTAGTCACCATCGAAGGGCCTAGTGCAAAGTGTGGAGTCACCACACGACATGGAAAATTCACCATCTAAGGAGTTCCATCTCAATCTAGGGCACAACCTACTTTTCCAACATCTAATCTCAGCAAGTATAACCTTATAGATCAGCTTAAAAATACCCCCGCATAGATTTCTATCCTATAACTATTAAGGCTATCACCCGAACAAAGAGAAATCTTGGAGAAAGCCCTGTCTGATTCCTTTGTCCTTGAAGAAATTGATACTGATCAGTTTCAACCTATGATAGGAACTATCGCCAATCATCTCCTCACCTTTTTAGAACAAGACCTACCATCACAAACATCCCATAATCATGCTTTACATCTCGAAGTTGTCATTCATAAGAACATGATCAAAAGAGTCTTGGTAGATGGAGGTGATGGTTTAAACATTTGCACCCTTCATGTTGGGGATACAGAGTTGGTTTTTCATCATAGAACACGTCTAAGACAACAATGCCTTAGTGCTTTTCATTCAAATCACAACAAAGACACAAGAAACTATGCCATAAAGCGGAAGCAGACACAATTGATCCCCCATTGATCCTCTGAGAAAAGTAAATGCTTGATAAATAACATATTCAACACAAGCATAGATTCAATTTGCATAATCAAAAAACATGAAAGACAAAAAGTATGAACACACAGATATACATGGGGAAAACCCTTTCGGATAAAAAATCCCACACTCCAAAAGATCGATCCATTGTATTATTCAGCAACAGAAAACAGTTACAATACAATCTCAGGATCATAGCCTATATAGGAGTCACATCTTGTTCAACTGGAGAAATATATAGGCCACACAAAATAGAATCTTCACACAGTTACAATGTCCTCATGACATACTATGTAGATTCCCTTCAACTCCTCACTAATGACTATCTCAGCCTACCTCACAGCCAACACAGCTACATGGCCTATCAGGTTCACATCCTTTCAGATCTGTGACACCAAGTGTTAATGGTTACAATGCCATCGCATACCACTCTCACACTTCACCACCTTTCTGTGTCTCTCTTCAATGTATTTGACTCTTACAAGTCATACCTCTTTTTACCAACCAATCGGGTGCCAGTTAATATGCACCTTACATCTGACAGAAAAATCCGATCGCCTCTGACCAAGTCGCCCTACAAGCATGCATCAAGCCATCTAGGAATTCAATTCTTTTCCACAATCAGATCTTGTCAACCGTTCAAATCTGAGCCTTGCAGTTAATGCATTCACCACTCAAGATTTCGGCCAAACAATCGTTGTTAATCTGCCATGCGTCTTTTCTACATTCGATCCCTACTTTGACTTATGGTCCAGCTTGGTCAAACCTGGTCTGAGCTCATCTGAGCTCTCTAAGCCTCTACCGCTCCACCACCGAGCTGACACTACCCATCTGAGTTAAATTGGTGAGCTCTGTCGAGCTCACCCATGCTTCCCCGCACTACTGCCAAGCTTGTCTTCACCCGTCGCAGTATGGCGGTATGTGCCTCTGAGCTCTGCCTAGTCTTGCCCACGCTACTACTGCTCCATCTGAGTCGACTCGCGGTAATGCGGTGAGCTCGTCTGAGCTCACCACTTGACTCCACCAAGCTCTGCCAAAGATACCCCACACTACCGCTGAGTCCAACTGACCCGTCCACGGTGTGGTGATAATACCATTTGAGCTCACTCCTTGTCTGCACCGTGCTACCGCTGCCCAGTTGGAGTTGACCCGCGGTGTGGTGGTAATCATCGATCTAACCATTAGCACTCAAACCGCGCTACTGTGGAGGCCGCTAGGCCACCCCGTGATAGGGCGGTAACCGCTAGATGGACCGCAAGCGGTCTCACCATGGTCACCACGGTGAGTGGGCCCACCACCCATGGTAGGGTGGTAATAGCCACCAGACCACTGCCACCAATCGTCAATGGTTTACTGCGCCCACCACGGCTTAAGAATAAGCCTTTGCAGTAGGGTGGTAATCACTTCCTTTGCCATCCCGCCACCACTAATCTGTCCACTGCGCTATCGTGCCACTCACAAGGGAACCCTACGATAAGGAGGTAACCGCCTTCTAGACTATCATTGCTTACCACGCCACTGCCAAGCATAAAGAAGAACACCACGATAGAACGGTAAACCGCTCAACCGCGCCACCAAGTCAAACATGCAGCGGTAAGGTGATTAAGGCCTGAAACAAGAAGAAAACAACCAAGTCTTCAAGGGAAACCAGAATGTTGAGGCATCAATTTTCGAACAATCTCCCACTTGATGAAGACATTCAGGCTTCCTCCAAACTTGAACAAGGATCAACACAATGCCTCCACGCTCCAACCAAGACCCCTGCAATGACATTCTAAAAATTTCCACCATCTCAGGTAACAAATCCAAAGAACAGGAACAATCCAAGGCGAAAAAGCACCAGTCTTAGGAACACAAGCATCAGACCATCCAGGCGGAAAAAGGAAACACAATAGTAGCAACAAAGCACTCAACACAACCACATAAAAAAGAAACCATTCTCTAGAACAAGATAGAACATCAGCCAGAAAGGCAACCACAAAATGATTGCCCTCATCCAACTACTCAAACCCCACATGACTGAAAAATAACACCCATAGCAAGTGCTAACCATCCAGTCATCCATACCTCTAAGGTATCCACCATTAGTAAACCCATTCCAACAACACAACCAACCCATCAATAGTAGAACACGAGTACCATGTGCCAACTAGTCAACAAAGACAAAAAACATCCAGGAACTCCCACTGCATGGGTAATGTCTGATCTGAAAGATCAATGGCATTACCAGTTTGCCAATAACAACATAAAGAAACAATGTAACTATGTAGTGCCAAAGAATTATCCACAATGGTATGCACAACCTGCAACAAACTGCTATAGGAACCATCTCTCTCAGCAGTCTTCCAGAATTCTTCCATGTTCTTCTCACCCAACATAGAGTAAAAACAAACTTCTAGGAAGATGACAAACACTAAAAAAGAGAACCGTTGCACAACATAAATCTGTAGAACATCCTCCTACATACATCTCTAAAGCTAGTTGTGTTAGGAGTGATATTCTTCACATCCCAAAGGCAATTCCAAAACAACATCCAATAGATTCCATGAATGTAAGCATTCTCAAAATAAGATCAGACCCACCCATATAACCATTTCCAATCAGTCCTCAAAGGCACATGGAGATACACTATTCTTTCCACCTTCCATTATGAATCTTCCTGAATCTTAAAACAACTCAAGATTCATATATATGAAAAATAAAGCTACAAAAGACATCTGAAAGATGTAATGGGTAAACACCTTTCAAATAAACACCGCTGAGTAGACCAGAAGAAGAGAAAAAATGCTCCTCCAAGATATACAAGTCACTGTGACTTACCCAAGAGCATTCTCCTTCAAGGTCACTGTTGAACTCGCATTCAACCAAGGTGCAGGCTACTCAGACTTTCAGCTATAATAACAACATTCTCAAAGGAATTTCAACCTCACCTTATTCTCCATCATTCCATGAGCACCAACATCCAGTCATCTCATGCTAACTCCAATCTACATGAATGCATTAAACATGAAGTCCTCCAATAAATGACCAAAGTACTCAAAACATAGAGAAATGCCAGACCACTATTAAAACTCCAAAACCTAGGACAGGAACTTATCATGACATCAAGATCTACACACCTCTAGTAGGAGATACCATGCTTCAAGTGAACAAGCTATGGTATCAAGAGAAATGCAACATGTCAAAACTCTGATGCACAAGTAAGAGTGAATCATGACATAAAGGAAACTCTAAACCAACATCACTTGTCAAGCACCACCAACATATCAACCAAAAACTAGAAAAGTTCTCCATGGCTCCAAGATGTTGCACATCTTCAAATAGTGATCATGCAGATATGAAAGAACTCTTCTACAACAACAGGATCTAAGAGCCCTTCCAAAACATCTACAAGACCAAAGAAGATCATTCATCACAAAGTGATGAAACCATAGTCACTGCTAAAGCTCCCACTGAACCGTGACATCGAGCTTTCCAAGCAACATGACCAACTACCTAATGATCCAAACAACCTTTAGGTACAACCAACAACATGCCAATTAGACAACAACGTTGACCAACACCAAGGTTCCCAGATCGCACAGGCAACACCATCACTGTCAACAGCTTAACAAGCTCTCCATGACATCGTGATTCTCATGCTACAGGTCCCTATACATGACTATTTAGGTACTCAAAATTCCATTCACCTTCTCATCTCAAAACAACTACACCAATGCATAAGTGGCCATAGACAAGGCCAACTAATATATTTGCAACAACACAAAAGCAACCTCGTGGATATGGACATTCCACTTCCAAGTTATCTCACTGCACCCAATGGGTAGCTAATCCATCAGCCGCAGAACTCAAAGATCCACTTTAGAGAACCTGCAAATCTATCATCGCACTGGAAACTACAAAATTGAGGTCATCAAAGAGAACAACCCACATAGACGAACATGACTCAAACACCAGATCAAAGAACAGATCTGATTTTCCAATCACATCCACAACTCAAGCACCATACTCCAAGCAACCATTAAGCACACACCATAGGAATCTTGAATGATTAAAACACCTACCCAACACTCCCATGCAGAGAAGACAAAAAAAATCCTCAAAACCATGTCGAACTGCAACTATCTCATCCAATCACACCCCAGAAACTAGGGTCTACAAAATAGCAGAACAACAGCTCCACAAGTCACAAGTTTTACTTGACCATGTAAAACCTTCAAAACCACAGTGTTTATAAAACACCCATGCATCTCCATATTCACTACTCATCCAGACGACTCAGGATTTTGCACACAACCATCACGGTTAACTAGAACAATGAAAGAAACATGAATATGCATGATAGAATTTTTAGGAAAATCTACAGAAAACCTCTAGAGCCAAAGACATGAATCTGAACCATGTGAGTGCAAGACACAAGTAACAACGGAACAACAAGTCCATTTCTGACCAGTTCCATAAACCACAGTCATGCACAAGCATACGAGAGAGCCAGGTTATTCAGAAGTTGCAGACCACCAAGATCAACTTCGTAGCCTCCATGCAATCAGAGCAACAGAGAAAACACCTTCAGTGCTAAGTTAGAACACCCAACACAAGCACCAAAAACTTCATGGTTGAACAACAACACAAGAAAATTCATACTGTCAGGGAGCCTCTCACACAAACACCCAGTATGAAACCACGCTTCGATGCAACACAACTAGAAGCACATCTAACGCCATTTGCATCAGGAATTTTTTTTACCATCCAAGAGCCTCAAACTATACTGCCACGATATGATCAACTCTAGTCATCTCCAATGTCTTTCAAAAATTGTGTGTTTAATTAAAGAAGAAACTTCCACTCATCGAAGGATCAAACACCAACCAATTTCTCTAGATTTCCTCAAGCTTGCCAAGCTAAGAAATCATCACAGGAGAAATACCCAGAACTTCAGTAACTAGGAGAAGGATTTGACACCACTTATTAGTATCATCAAGCCTCGACGTCCTTCAACAAGCTTTGATACCACTTGTTGGGGATACAGAGTCGATCTATCATCATAGAAAACGTCTTAGACAATAGTGCCTTAGTGATTTTCATTCAAATCACAACAAAGACACAAGCAACTATGCCATAAAGCAGAAGCATGTACAGTTGATCCCCCATTGATCCTCTAAGAAAAGTGAATTCTTGATAAATAACATATTCAACACAAGCACTGATTCAGTTTGTAGAATCAAACAACATGAAAGACAAAAAGTATGAACACATAGATATACGTGGGGAAAACCCTTTCGGGTAAAAACCCCACACTCCAAAAGATCGAGCCATTGTATTATTCAACAACAAAAAATAGTTACAATAAAAGCTTAGGCTCATAGCCTATATAGGAGTCACATCTTGTTCAACTAGAGAAATATACAGGCCACACAAAATAGAATCTTCACACAGTTACAATGTCCTCATGACATACTATGTAGATTCCCTTCAGCTCCTCGCCAATGATTGTCTCAGCCAGCCTCACGGCTAGCCTAGCTACACGGCCTATCAGTTTCACATCCTTTCATATCTGTGACACAAAGTGTTAACAGTTACAATGCCATCGCATACCTTTCTCACACTTTGCCATCTTTTTGTGTCTCTCTTCAATGTATTCGACTCTTACAAGTCATACCTCTTTTTACCAACCAATCGGGTTCCAATTAATATGCACCTTACCTCTGATAGAAAAATATGATCGCCTTTAACCAAGTCACCCTGCAAGCATGCATTGAGCTATCCAAGCATTCAATTCTTTGCCACAATCGGATCTTGTCAACCGTTCAAATCTGAGCCTTGCAGTTAATGCATTCACCGCTCAACATTTCGACCAAACAATCATTGATAATCTGCCACGTGTCTTTTCTGCATTCGCTCCTTGATTTGACTTCTAGTCCAGCTTGGTCAAACCTGGTTCGAGCTCATCCGAGCTCTCTAAGACTCTACCGCTCCACCGTTGAGCTGTCACTACCCATCTGAGGTAAAGTGGTGAGCTTTGCTGAGCTCACCCATGCTTCCCCGCACTACTGCTGAGCTTGTCTTCATCCATCATGGTATCGCGGTATGTGCCTCTAAGCTCTGCCTAGTCTTGACCATGCTACTGCTGATCCATCTGAGTCAACCCGCGGTAATGCAGTGAGCTCGTCTGAGATCACCCCTAGACTCAACTGAGCTCTACCAAAGATACCTCGTGCTACCGCCGAGTCCAATCGACCCGTCCGCGGTGTGGCAGTATGACCATCTGAGATCGCTCCTTGTCTACACTGCGCTATCGCTGCCTAGTTGGAGTTGACCTGTAGTGTAGTAGTAACCACCGAGCTAACCGTTAGCGGTCAAACAACACTACCGTGGGGGCCACCAAGCCACCCCGTGGTAGGGAGGTAACCGCGAGACGAACCACAGGCGGTCTTACCATGGTGAGTGGACCCACCACCTGTGGTAGGGCAGCAATAGCCACCAGACTGCTGCCCTTAACCATCAATGGTTTATCATGCCTACCGTGGCTTAAGAATAAGCCTCTGCGATAGGGCAATAACCGCTTCCTTTGCCAGCCCACCACCACTGATCTGTCCACTGCGCTACCATGCCACTCCCAGGGGAACCCTATAGTAAGGTGGTAACCTCCTTCCAGACTGCTGCCGCTTACCGCGCTACCGCCAAGCATAATGAAGACCACCGCAGTAGAGCGAGAAACTGCTCAACCATGCCACCAAGTGAAACATGCAACGGTAAGGCAGTAAAGGCTTGAAACAAGAAGAAAATGACCAAGTCTTCAAGGGAAACTAGAATGTTGAGGCATCAATTTCCCAACACTTCAGTTGGTCAAAAACCTAGGCTATTTCGAGGGTACTATAGAGAAATCAAATAGCACTACCATCAAGGCATATGATGATCAGGAGTAGGTATCACAAGGCATTATTGCATTACCCATTCAAGTGGGACCCCTCATTACAAAAACTATATGCCAAGTGTTAGACCTTGATCTTCCATATAACATTCTACTTGGTCGACCCTGGATCCATGCCTTAAAAATTATCGCATCAACCTACCATTAGTGTGTAAAGTTTCCTTTTGAGGGCAGAGAGATAACTATCCACAAATATGTCGAACATTTATACTACTACAAAAGTCTTGAGGAAAAATTCTACAAAATCCCTCAAATACCTAAGAATGACAAATGGCATACACCATCTACCTCATTTGTTGACCCATCATCCCTTGCATGTACCTCAGAAACAAAGGCCCTCATTATGCAGAATATTTCTGATATCAAAGTACTGATTCAGGATGATGGATGTGGAAGCTATAAGATAAAAAAGGACACATTTGTGTTGGGAAAACTACCTCTCTCTCCCAAATCTCATGGGAAACCCACATCTAGCAACAAAGAACCTGAAACGATCAATAGGGAAACTTCTATCTTCACCAAGTGGGGAGATTTAAATCAAGAAAATGTCAATGAGGATGAAATCTCTAAACTCCTTTATCAAGATGAATGACCCATCCCTGCTCTTCCCATGTAAGATGATAACAAAGGCAAGTTATCCTTATCGGAAAAGGTACTTCCGCTAAATGGGTTGAGGCTTCCTCTTGGTTACCTCCATCATGTGATACAACCCTAGATGACTTTACCCTTGATGTTGTGGACCTATTTGAGAACAATTCCCTCTTCATGATATTCATAAAATCCTTTCCTCTGAGCAACCAACCAGCTAATATACACCTAGCATACCCACAACTCATTGACATGGAACAACAAGGATCACCGATTCTGGATCTATTCGAAAATGATGAGGCAATCTAAAAATTTATGGGACTTAGTGATAATTTACCATGGGTAGATCACAAAGTAGGATTTGATATGGAGCTAGACATAGGAGCATACTATGGGGAGGCAATTGAGTCCTTCAGTTGCAAAATGGATATCATACAATTGACATGCATATCTTTGAGTGAAAACCACATGGTGGCACTCTCTGATCCTAAAATAGTAAAAAGAAAGGATGCATTCGAGGGTGAAAACCTCCCTATGGCACCCAAGGATGAGGGATTCAATCTCCCCTAAGTACAATACATCTAGAAAAGTTAATAGTTCTAGTAGAGAAGGCAACTCTAGTCAATGTGGGAACAAAAGGAGAACCTAAGATAACCTTCTATGCAAAATCTCTAGTGGAAGAAAAACAAAATAACTTAGCGGCACTCTTGAAGGAGCAAAGAGCTAACTTTGCATGGTCATACATAGATATCCAAATGCTTGATCCAAAGATGGTTGGACATCACCTAGCAGTTTATCTTGAAGATAAGCTAGTGAAGTAGAAATTGTGAAAGATGCACCCTCAGATAACACTATTGGTAAAACTAGAGTTACAAAAGCTTCTTGACATTGGATTCATCTGACCGATACATTATCTTGAGTGGTTTTCAAACCTCGTACCAGTCTCAAAACCCACAAGGGGCATCAAAGTATGCACATATTTCAAAGATTTAAACAAGGCATGCCCAAAGGATGATTTCCCTCTTCCTAACATCAACCTCATTGTGGAATTAATAGCTGGGCATGAAATGTTGTCACTCATGGAAATTTTTTCAGGCTACAATCAAATCATGATTGCCAAGGAGGATCAACATAAAAATGAATTCACTTGTCCATGGGGGATGTATTGCTGGAATGTGATGACATTTGGGTTAAAGAATACAAGAGCAACTTATCAAAGAGGATGACCCTCATTTTTCACGGCATGATGCATAAAACAATCGAAGATTATGTGGACAATATTTTGGCTAAATCAAAGAAATGAAGTGAGCACATCAAAGTCTTGGGATCTATCTTTGACAGCCTTGAAGAATAGAAAGTGCGGCTAAATCCAAAGAAATGTATTTTTGGGTCACATCAGGGAAGCTTCTTGGCTTTATTGTCTACAAAGAGGGATATAAATTGATCCAGCAAAGGAAAAAGCCATCCTCAACATGGAACCACCACAAACACTAAAGTAGATGAGAGGATTACAAGGAAGACAGCAGTCCATTAGAAGGTTCATAGCACAACTATCAAATAAAATCCACCCCTTTTCGCATCTTCTCCATAAAGGGATAACCTACAAATGAGATGACAAACGTGAAAAATATTTCCAGTAGATTAAATATTATCTATTGAAACCTCCAATGCTCATGTCACCAATACCAAACAAACCTTTGATCTTGTACATCTCTACAACACCAGCAACACTTGGGGCTCTTATAGCATAACAATATAAATATGGAAAGGAAAGATCCATCTATTACATCAACAGGACCTTGGTGGGCTATGAAATGAACTATTCACCCATTGAGAAGGCATGCCTGGCAATTATTTTTTCCTCACAAAAAATCAAACATTATATGTTGTCACATCAAATCTAGCTCATTGCAAAGATTGACCCACTCAAATACCTATTGTCTAAAGCAATTCTTACTAGGTGAATGGCCAAATATGTGATGATATTAACTGTGTTTGAAATAGAGTATGTGGAGTGTAAGGAAATCATGGGGAAAGTAATTGAAAACCAGCTGGCAGATGCACTGATCTATGCAAAAAATCCATTGATATCTGAATTCTCTGATGAATTAGTATTCCTTATCAATCTCACAACACAATGGAAAATTTACTTTGATGGATCATTCACCCAACATAGATCTGGAGTAGGCATATTTTTCATCACCCCTCAAGGTGATTGCATTCCAAAGTCATATAGGCTATCATTTCCTTGTACTAATAACATTGTTGAGTACAAAGCCCTAATCATAGGCTTAAGAATAGTAGTTCAATGGAAGATAGAGGAGTTGAAAGTCTATGGAGACTCACAAATGGTTATCAACCAAGTCAATGACGACTTTTAAACTAAGGATGACAAGCTTACTCCTTACAAGAATATGGTGGAGAATCTCAAAGACCTCTTCATTGATATAAATTTTGAGTAGATTCCTCGCATGAATAATGAGCAGCAAATGCCATGGAAATAATCAGATCAGTATTAGACATGCCAAATAATCTCCTCTAGTGAAAATTATTGGTAGAACAACTACTCATACTAAATTTCAAATTCCTGAATTAGAATTCGTGTGTGCCATTTTTGGTCCTAGATCCCTATGATATCATGACATATTCATCTACCTAAGCAGAGGAACCCTCCCATTTGATATCACCTTGAACCTTAAAAATATCTTTGTTAAAAAGGAATCTTGATTCGTGATCCTAGGTGACACCCTTTACCATCGAAGCATCGAAGGGACATTACTACGATGTCTTAACCAAGAGGAAGCCTCAACTACTTTAAAAAAAGTACAGGATGGAATATGTGGTTCCCATTCTAGTGGTATAACTTTAGCTAAGAAATTTTTGAGGATGGCGTACTACTAGAAAACCATGGAGAAAGAAGCTCATCAATATGTGCAGAAGTGTGTCCAGTGTCAACAACATGGAGATTTGATTCTTGCTCCAGCTCAAGAATTGCAACCAATAATCACACCTTCGCCTTTCTCGCAGTGGGGACTTGACCTTAGAGGAAAAATCACTCCAACCTCCTCCAATGACCACAATTTTATCATAACTTCCACTGAGTACTTCACTAAGTGGGTAGAAGCCATTGCTATGACCTACATAACGGGGAAGCAAATTTCCAAGTTTATCTTGAACTACCTCATATTTCGTTATGGTGTTCCACAAACCCTACTCTCATACAATGGAACACCCTTTAAGAATCAGGATGTAAAAGAGTTGTGCCAAAGATTCAATATCCAACACTGATTCTCTACCCTATATTATCCCCAAGGCAATGGCCAAGTTGAGGCTATGAACAAGACCATTCTCAAAATCCTAAAGAAAAAAGTTAATGAAGCTAGCTGTGACTAGTATTCGCAACTACATCTTGCTCTCTAGGCATATCAAACTAGTATGCGCATGCCAACAGGTGCAACCCCATTTTCTCTAGTCTATGGATTAGAATCCATCTTGCCTATTGAGGTTGAGCTCCCATCATTGTGAGTATCACTATAGAACCTAATGATCGATGACGAATATAGAGTCTCTCAGTTGAATGAGCTAGAGTTCTTGGATGAACGTCGCCTTGATGCCCTTAATCACTTGCAATATATCAAAAAAAACTATAGCGGAGCTATACCAAAAGGATCAAGTATCTATCTTTCCAAATAGGTGATATTTTCCTAAAGCAAAATCAGAAGAACCTTTCAGATTAGGACAATAAAGGAAAGTTTGAGCCTAATTGGTTGGGTCCCTTTGTTGTCATAGCAATATATGGATTAGGAACATATCAATTATCAACAACTGAAGGTGAATCCGTGTAAGATCCAACTAACAGCTTGCATCTCAAAAAAAATTATGATTAGTCATGAAGGGTGTAAATCCGAAAATACAAAAAAGTCAAAAAATGAGAAAATGGATTGAAAAAGTAAAGAAAAAAAATTGTCCTCTAGTGAAAATTACTTTGGTGGCACTTTGGACAAGTACCTTGGAAAAAACTTGGAAAACAAGCACCTTGCGTAAATAAAGCACCTCTGTCTATTCTTTGGCTCTTTGTCCTATCATTCTTTGCATCACCGTCCATTCATCACATCATTCATCTTATTCCATTGCCCATTTGCGTCTGCATCATAGCTTGACATTGTGAAGTATCAAAAATCCCTTTAGCACTACTTGGAATATTCCAAAGGTCAGTTTTCCTACCTTTATCGAAGTAGTATAACCTATCATGTTGGGGGCACTTTGTTATGAATCATATGAGGTTATTTTACATCTTAAGGTCATCAAAAATCCCAAAAACATACATAAAATCTTATTAGAAAATCCCAAAAATATTTGCAAAATCTTGTATAGCTAAAATCCAATAATGTTCAAAAAATTATAAAGGAAAAATCTAAAACATCCATATAACATATCAAAAACCCTAAAAAGGTCAAACATCGAAAATCCAAAAAATAGTACCCTTGTTGAACTAAGTTGTCTTTGAGCTTGAACGTAGGCAAGGCCATCATTGATGTGCCCCCAATAAACCCTAGGTTAGTCCTTTAGCGGTCCATCATAATAAACTGACATCTCTCATCTATTCATATCTCATTGTTAATAAGTCGAGTCAGTCGAACTACATGGTCTCTGCATGTATAACTTAGGCAATGCTTGTCTTTGATTAGCCCCCGAGGCCCCTAGGATAGGTATTTTAGGTTAGGTTCTTGGTCAAAACACTCAAAAGCCCCTAAACATCTAGATAACTTCGAAAAAATCCCTAAACATTTAAAATCTTAGAAAATCTCAAAACATTCAAATATAAAAAAACACATAAACAAGGGCATGTGCAGGATCATGAGGGGCCAAAAAGTGGCAATAGAAAAAGTAGCATTTTTCACTCACCAAAAAATGCAAAAATCCCAAGTTGAATTTATTTTGGGTTGGGTGTTAGTACATTGCTCCATAGAAATTCCCAAGCCTAACTTTTACAAATCGGATATCCGTTTTGAATCAAATATCCGATTTTTAAAAGTAAAAAAAATTGGATATCCAATTTGGGGTTGGGCAATATTTGAAAACATTTTAAATTTTATTATGGCGGTAAAATTTTGGTGCCACAAATCAGATATCCAATTTGAATTAGATATCCGATTTGTGGCACACATAGATCCAAGAGTAATTAGGAGGTGTAGGGTGGACAAGAGATAGATAGATAGATAGAGAGAGAGAGAGAGAGAGAGAGAGAGAGAGAGAGAGAGAGAGAGAGAGAGAGAGAGAGAGAGAGAGAGAGAGAGAGAGAGAGAGAGAGAGAGAGAGAGAATCATGAAGGAGAGGGAATGGAAGAAGGGGAGAGGAAAGACAAGGAAAGGAAGAGAGAGAGAATCAGGAGGATGAGAAGAGGCAAGAGGAAGAAGGAGAGAGAGGAAGGAGAGAGAATCAGGAGGATGAGAAGAGGGAGAGAGAGAGAGAGAGGGAAAAGGAGAGAGGAAAGACCCAAGAGAGAGAGAGAGAGGAGACGAGAGAGGAGAGAGAGGAGAGACCCACACCTGAGAGAGAGAACTTGTGGAAGGAGAAAAAGAGACATTGATGAATATATAATATGACACGAGACCCAGGAAACAACTGGATATCCGACCAACAAGGAAACCAACTGAGAAGGTGGAAGAGAGAGACAAAGAGAGACAAAGACAGATAGAGGGAGACAAAGAGAGATAGAGAGAGACAGAGAGAGAGAGACAGAGACAGACAAAGAGATAGAGAGAGAGTGGGAGGGAGACAAAGAGAGAGAGAGAGATAGACAGAGAGAGACAGAGGGAGACAGAGGGAGGGAGAGAGACAAAGACAAAGAGAGAGAGAGAGAGAGAGAGAGAGAGAGAGAGAGAGAGAGAGAGAGGGGAGAAGGGGAGAGAGAGAGAGAGAATTAGGGGGAAGGGAGAGAGGAAGAGGGGAAGAGGATGAGAGAGAGAGAGAGAGAGGGGGGAGGGAGAGAGAGATAGAGAAAGAGAGAATATTTAAATATTATACATAATAGTATAATATAATATATATTATACATAATTCCGTAAGAGATTATCATAAATTAATTGAATTATAAACTATATTTTATATTCTCAACTAGATATATTAAAATAAACTATAAATTATTTATTGCAATTTATTAAATCATTAGATTTTTTAAAATTATATATAAAATAAATCAGATATCTTATTTGAAAATTTTATTTTTTTAAATTATATATTAAAAACTATCTAATTCAAATTGGATATCTGATTCAAATTAGATATTTGATATTTCCGACACAAAACCTACTACCTAGGAATTAGCCTCAGGTTTGCTTCGGAATTCGGCTAGGACATGCCAATCCTAAGAAGTCAACACAAAAAACATGTTTAATAACTTACCTTGCTTTTCTAGACTTCGCCCATGTGGTTGACAATTTTTTTTTTACCCTAAATTGATGAAACGAAAAGGGTTTTTAAAGGAGATTCACAACTTTCTACCAATATAAATTATTTTTTACTTTGAATTTAATAAATAATTATTATTCATTTTCTATTTGAATTACAACTAAAGTCTTGATTGATAGGCTGATTGAAAAACATCTATATATTTAAAATTGTATGACATTTTTTGAATCCAAAACATGCGTCACATTCTATGCTTCGCATACTATAGGATTAAAAAAAAAAATGAATTTCATGAAGTTTTGACCAAGCTAAGGTGTGAGCAAGATTTCTAGAATAAATGTGTAAGTTTTTTCATCTTTTTGTTTTCATAGTCCATGATAGATGTGAGCAAGATTTTTGGAATAACTGTGTGTAAGTTTTTTCATCTTAATTTTTTTTTGTTTTCACAGTCCATGATAAATGTGAGCAAGACAATATGAGTTTTTATATTTTTTAAATGTTGTAATAAAAAAATCATAATTAATTATTTACTTGGAAAAAAATACAAAACAATATGCATCACATCGGGACATGAGTCCTCTACTTATATATAAAATATTATTAAAAAATATTATCATTTTATTGTTGTTATGGTGGTCAGACAGACACCTACTTCTTATTTTTTCCCTAAAATTTAAGTACTACTGCATTGAAATTTCAAATTTTCACCAAATAGATTTAAAAAAATATATATATATCTAGTAGTTTAGAAACTACATTCAATTTTCTACAGATTCTATTGTTACATATTTTTGAAATAATATAGATAACTTATTCAAATTTTTACGTCAAGTTGCCTAACTTTGATTTTTCTGAATTTTCATTTCCACTTAAGGGCCTATTTTTCCATGATGATCCTGCACATACCCACATTCAAAAAAATGAAAAAATCCAAAAATATTCAAAAAACATTCAAAAGACCTAAATAGCCTCAAATATCTTGAGAAAGAGACCTAAATAGCCTCATAAAATTGAAAATCCAAAAACAACCTCAAAACATTCTTAAAATACCAAAAACAACCTCAAAACATTTTCAAAATACCAAAAATATTGAAATATTCCAAAAAATTTGAAAACCACCCATCCCATCTCGCTTTCATCGATAATAAATCAATCATCACCTTCAACCTTTGGTGAAACAAATTGAAAACAAGTATAGCAAGTCATAAAGTGAGAACCTAATTGTCAAAATCTAAAGTCTAAATCATAGGTAAATATGTGAGTGAAGTTTATATTAACAGATTATCATAAAGCTCATCATGATACTAACATCAAACAACAAAAATCTAATCAAAATGTCCTAGGATGCATCCTTCCTATGATAGACATCAATATCAGACATCAGCTTAGCTAAAATAAAACAGGTGAGAGATATAGATAACACTAACTATTTGTCTTTGTTATTTTATTATGATTTATCTTAATGACCCATTCCGAGGACCTCTTGATGATGTTTATCTAAACAATTTAGAGAGAAAGGAATGGGGCATCGATCATTATCTTTCATTTTCTATTCTTGTGGATAATCTTGTAAAATAATCTTGGTGCATACTTGCTTAGTTGTGTGAAGGAAGGGCGTTTGGAGTATGTCGTTGACTATTGCATATGATTTGGTCCAATACATTCTAGGCTTCTAACTTACATTCCAACGAGGTTTCCATATGTCAAGGTGTGAACAAGAAATATCCTATCTATTTGAAGAGTCAAATTCCATCACACTAGATACAACACCGTCCTGGTTATCAATACCTTGATGCATCGTGTCTATGTGTTATATCAAAAAATAAGGAAAGAAAGAAAATCCCAATCCAGAAATGTGAGCAACTTATCATCATGCATTTCTCATCATGCATCCTACATTTCTCATCACCATCTCTAATAGTCTCGATGGGTCATAGACTTGTTGGATTTTTGAAATAAATCATTGAAATCAACGGTCATTCATTCTTTATTTTTCTATCTCTCCACGCTAACCTGGTATCATGAAAATCAACAAAGACATCATTAATGCATCCATCCTGCATACACAAATCATCAACATACATGCATCTCATAATCATTGCATAATCATTGCATATCTCATTATACATTCTGCATTATCATTTAAGTCGTGATGAATAATATAGATTTTTTATTCTAAGCATCTTAAATTGTTGCATCACATATCACATACATACATTGACTTATCATATCATAAACATTTTGCATCCAAAAACTTTGCATACATAGTCATTTATCCCATCGCATATCGTGAAAAGATACTAAAAAAGAACATGACATTGCATCCATCCATAACATATCATGAAATATTGCATATAAGCATAAGTAAAGTGCATCCATACATGATCAAATATAAGAATCTCATATCATATACATCTATACATTTATAAGCATGAAATAAAGGGAACACATCACATCATATCGAATATTTATCCGTATCATATATATATCAAAAAATGAATGTCATGGTTTAAAATCTAGATCAGTGTATGTATATCGATCATAAATATAATATCCACGAGGCTATAAAAAAGGAGCCCATGAATGTATATCTGTGGCAAAGAATGGGAAAAAAAGTGTCAGTACACTAGAAGCTAGCCCTGATGGCCACTCCCCTCTCCAGCCTGCCTCTCTAGTTGCTCCTCAGCTGTAGGTCATGCATCACTGTGCTGTGAAAAATCAGGTTGTCTAAGTGCCTATAGTACATCTCAATGGTAATGCATCTTGTAATATACAACCTCTATCATGATCTCTCTATATAATCTGGCAGATACAATCGTGCCCTATGATGTTGCCATCATGGCCTCTATCTGGTGACACCGACCAATCTCATGGTCTCTCTCTACAGTCACAAGTTGTAACTGTTGTTTGGCATGGTACCTCTACACTCTGATCGCGACCACCTGTTGTCTTGCCTCATCCTGCTCAACAGTAATAGCCAAAATCTGTTGGCGGGCTTGATCTTGCTCTCCTGTCAAAATCTACACTTACTGCTTTATTTGTGCATCTCTAGCATTTGGAGGTGGTGGTGGTGGCACACCTTGCTGTCCTACCTATGGTTGAACCCAAGGAGGCTGTCGATAAATTGGTGGGGCCCCCATAACCTATCCATCATGGCTATCCTAACCACCTTGTCCCTGTCCATGTCCCTATCCTTGGCCCTTGGTTCCTCTCCCTCTAGGCCTCTCTCACGGAGTAGCACTTGTTGGATTTTTCAAACGACACATAGGTCTGAACCACACATCATAAGTAGGCATAGTTTGCACTACCACCTAACCCTGGTCATAGGACCATGGTTGATCAACCAACTGTCTGAAGCTCTCAATATCCTCTGGAGCTAGAATAGTAGGTCCCCATGTGAGAACCTCTCTAGCAGATCTCGCAAAAATAACACTGTACGCATCATCCAACCTATCTTGCTACTCTTTGAACTGTCATGCCATCATATTTGGTATATGTCTCTCAATAATAATATGCTTGTGACCCTACATATATCAATTTTTCCTCGGAAAGAGTAGCTAGTGAGCATCATCATACCAGACTAGCATCTACATCCACAGGCGCTATCAAAACAATGTCATATCATCCAAAACTCATCGCCAGTATGAGAGCCCAATCTGTCCAATGTGTCACAAGGTAATCACACCTCTATATCACCAAATAAAAGGATCATCTTGCTTGAAATCTTCCATATACACTATCGATCGGAGCACAACTATATGCTCCCATGCCCAAATGTGAAGTTAAGTCACCCTTGCACCAATGGCTCTCCCATCACAATAAATGAAGTTGTGCATGTCATGATAGAGCAAGGCCAGCATCACTGGCCCCCATGCAAAAAGTTTCCTCTTGTGAAGCATTTGATGCCATGCCAATCCCCATCTTGGGCTGAACCATCTACTCCGTCGATCTTGAGCGACCAAACTTGAAATGATGGCTATAATGATCAATCTGAAAGTGGGTAGTGACCTTTATACATCTCGAGGTCAATTTGTGATGTAACAAGAGAAATATTATCCAACTCCATCACCTCGTGGCAGGCATCGAACCCGACATCAACGTTGAAAATCACATGATCGCCATGTATCAGCAAATGCATAATATGCCATACATCCTCTAAGGTCATCGTCACCTTGCCAATGGGAAGGTGAAATGATGAAGTCTCACTGTTCCATCTCTCGCACAGAGAAGTCATCATGGCTAGATGAGTCTAGATGATAGGTGCATATGCTACATACCAAAGGTCGATCTCCCACACCTGTGCTCCTAGAGTAACTCTGAAAAATTGCCTAGTCTCTCTAAAACTATGGGCCTATGCTTGCATGACATCACTAGTGCAATGACCTCCTGCACCCACAAAGCACACATCATAAAAAAATTGAAGAAATTTGACTCAATTGGAATTTTTTAGTTCAAAAATCAAAATAGTGCCACTATTTACAATAGCATCACTATATTTAAATTTCAAATCATGACGCTTGAAAGCATTTCAAATTGAAAATCGCAAAGTGTGTCACCAAACACATGGGCATCACAATTTAAACTTTGACAACACTAACCCTAATTTCTAAATCAGCAAGTGTGTCAATATATATGTGTGTGTCGCAATTTAAAATTAGAAATCCTAATTTTAAATCGTGAATAGCGTCGACATATACATATGTGTCGCTATAATTCATTTTAGCATCGCCGATTGTAAAATGGGCGTTGCTATAAAGCGATGCCGCCAAAGTTTAAATTTCAAAGCACAATAAATGCATCAAAAAGTCAAATTTCAAAACAAGTTCTGAGTTACATACTGGTCGTCTTGAGCCTGGAATCCACTGATACTCTCAAACTCAGTCGAAAATGTGTCGTGAGAGCTCTCATTGCACCATTTTGTCAGAGGGTCAGAGCTCAAATCACAAGAATTCCTTAAGGTTTGAATGCATAAATGAATTGAAAGTGACCCTTCTTGGCTTATTTATGCTAGGAAATTAGGGTTTTTTCCCTAATTTCACATTTAAGCTAAGGTTTATCATCAATTTCACCAATTTTGTCAATCAAAACCTTTTTTTGCATCATTTTTTTCCTTTTTGGCATAATTCTTGCATCCCATAGCCTTATTGGACCCTTGAGACAACTTTTAACCTTTACTGAGAAATCAACCCAAAATTCAAAAAATTTGCTTGATTTCTCGAGGGTGTAGGGAATCAACTTTATCCTTCCATTGGGGCATCATAAACTTTTAAAACTTTTCCTTTTTGATTTGGGTAGTAGTTTTAATCCAAAAAGCATTATTCTTTGAACCGAAGCAGAAGGTACCTCGCTTCAAAGAGGGGCAAAATGTAGACAGTAAAAAATGTCCTGAATGATATCACACACTCGAAACAGGTTTACTAACATCATTTCCTCTTTAAACCCATCTTATTTTCATATAATTAATTGAATTATATTAGATAATTAATTAATTACATCATTTTTGTGAATTAACCTAACACATTTAATCAAGGTAATTCATTCCCCCTTCACACTAACATTTCATCTTATTAAATTAAATAAATCAAAATATTTAATTTAATTTCCTAAGTCTTCTAATTTAATTAAATAGCCCTAAGTTATTTAATTAAATATCATTTCATCCTTTCCCCATTCATTAAATTATTTAAATGAATGAATATCACCTTTATTTTGTTGGCCCCATGATTTCCATTGCACCAAAAGATCAACCTAATAATGCCTAATACAACTGCCAGAGTTTATGGATCCACGGGAGGCGGTTAGTCCATGTCATGAATCCTGGGGGGAGCACTGACCATTTGCCAACAATCTCCCCCTCAGCGTTACCCGAGGGGATTCAAACCTAGCACCTTTGGCTCTGATACCAATTGTTGGCCCCATGATTATCGTTGCACCAAAATATTGACCTATTAATGCCCGATACAATTGCCAGAGTTAATGGATCCACAAGAGGTAGTAGTCCATGTCAGGACTCCTGAGGGGAATGCTGACCATTTTCCAACATATTCTTCTAATCCCCTAATCTAATGATTAGTCTTTGTTTAATTAGAAATTAAACTAATCTTCCTCCAAAAGGGGAATATTCCTTATGCCCTTTTTTGCACAATTTCATTTTTCTTTTAATTTGCAAAATATCTTTATCCTCACCGATGAGAATATTCAAAAAGAATATTCTATCTCCTCCAATAATCTCACTTGGCTTCTTGAGCAAGCTAAACCTTGAATTCTTGAGCAAGTTAAACCTTTAACCCCTTTAGCAAGTCACCTTGTGACCTATGTATGTATGTCAAAAGTGTGGTTTTTTGGAGGTTATGTGAGCCCTTGATTAATTCTTATCATTGATTCTCATCCATTGATGAGAATCCATGATCCATGCCTCCCCTTTTCCTCCATCTTTGATTGTTGATTGATCTTTTTGATCTCAACCCTCCAATTCTGATTCGCTCTCCTATAAATAGGTCACTATTTGGAGACAAATGAATCCATATTTCAATTGAAAACTTATGCTATTGAATTTACTTACATGCATACTGTCAATTTACTCACTTTTAGCTAATTTTAGTTCATTCTTAGTTGCATATTAACTTTAAGCTAGCATTAATGGCTTCCATGCAACCATCTTAGTTTGCTTATAAATTAGGGTTTCCATCTTTTAGCTTATAATTAGCTTAGATTAGCGTACAATAGCATAATTGGATCAATTTTAACATAGAATCATGTTTAATTAGCTTGCATCATGTTTTAATTTAGCATAAACTAGGTTCTCATCCATTTATCACAATAGTTTCATCAATTATCTTCCATATCTAATTGATTGAAATAGGATCACTTATCATGGGATTGGGAAATGGTCATTGTTCCACATCAAAATGACACCAAATCCAAAACATGATAAGTTTCAAATGGGTTAGCATAGGAATTTAACTATTTTTGTGTAGTTTTCAACTTTCAGTTTCAATAAATTCTTAGTTTAACTTTTTAGTTTGAATGATCTTGTTAGGTAGATTGAGGTTTAGTAGATAAATTATGCTTCAGTTCATCATGGATCAAGCGTAATTGACCCACCCTATACACTTGATCCATGATGAATTGAAGCATAATTTATCCACTAAACCTCAATCTACCAAACAAGATCATTCAAATTAAAAAGTTAAACTAAGCATTTAGTGAAACTAAAAATTGCAAACTACACAAAAATAGTTAAGTTCCTAAGAGGGGATTTTGTACTTATGCAATCCATTCTTAACCATATCAAAGCCACATCTCTTAAAAGGAAACATGCTAACATGAAAAAGTAAGTTATCTAACTTATGTAATGCTTCAAAAATTGCAACAATGGTCCTAAAGATTTGATGATTTTCAATTCTGAAAATGTTTTTTGAAATGATTCAAAATGGCTACACTAAATGGATGATTAGACCTAGATGCACAAAACATAAATTTTTGAAGCTTTCCAGACTAATACTATAGGTTACCAGTAGGCCTAGGAAGTGTAGAAAACCATAAAAAATCTTTGAAAAGTTGGTTTTTCTAGGCCTCCAATGAATCATTCACCCAAGGGCGAATGGGTCCTAGTAAAAGATTTTTTAAATTTGAAAAATGCAATTTCTGAGTGATTATATGTGTTTTTTGTTTTAGGTCTCAAAATCTTATTTCTGTAACAAAATTTTCTAGAATTTGATGTGTAAATACAAGTAAACCTAATGAAAAATGATGAACTATGTGACACTTTTTGAAATGAAATTTTGTTGCAATTTTTGAATATGAATGATGAAAAGTAAACTAGCATGCAAACACTATGCAAAATTAATGTAATATGCATGTAATTTTTTGAAATTTTCATATTTAAACAATGCAAAAATATAAATTTAAACCCCTATATGAAATGAAAACTAATGCAAGATTTAAAGAACCCTAAATGTAATTCAACTAATGAAAACCTAATGAAATGTATTGCAACACTTAGGTCTAGGGTTAAAAGGGCCCCAATTTTTAAAATTTTATTGTACAAGGTCGAGTTCACCAAAATGAAACATCAAAAAATAGGATAGGGGAATTTCTCAAAATGGAAAAGTGGATCCAAAGAGGGAAAAGGGGTCCTATTCTTCTACTTTCATTAGGAAATGATATCCACACATAGAATTGACCAAAAACCCTTAGGTGAGTCAACCCAAGGTGTGAATCTACTAATTTCCCTTTTATGCTAGGATGGGGGTCTAGTTTAAACAACACTTTGGGGAGAAAGATTAAAAATAGAAAATAAACTCCAAATTGTGATCTAGAAAGTGCATTTAGAAGCTTAAACATTAAACTAATGGAACCTATAGACCTTAGGGAGAATCTGGAAGGGGTAAATGGTGTGTACCTTTCTCAAAAAGTGTGTTTCCATTGCTCACTAAAGACTCATTCACCCTATGGTGAATGGGTCCTAGCTAGGGCTCTCTAAAATCTATTTCTAGGTTCTCTTCTTCTATGTCTACACTCCCAAATTCTTGAATCTCGTAGTCGAAAAATTGAAAATAAATTTTGTAGATCAATCTCCATGATTCTACAAGAACGGTGACAACTTTGAAATTGTTGTTCTTCAATACATCTTCCACCTAAAATCTGCAATCACACATCTAAGAGAGAAAAATGTTGCTTATTAGGTGAATGGGGTTTTTTTGGTAATTAAACCTTGAAATGAATAAAAGAATGAATGAAGGAACGATGAATGAACAACAATATGTAGTAACTCAACAAACCTTATTTGAACCTTTGATAATGGAGGTCTACAACCTGCATGAAATAGCCTTAATGAATGTGGATCTTGACTTTGAATCTTTTCTTGAAATGATACTTTGAATTCTTGATTGAATCATGAAACCTACATCAAAATATTAGCTCAAATAACATGCATGACTCCATATAACTTTGATATAATGCTTGTATCTTGATTTCTACAACAAATGATGATGAAAATTTCCCTTGAATTCTCTTGAAATCACTCTTGATCATAAACTTTGGTTGTTGTAATTGAATACTTGAAAATGTAGGATGAACTTAGTGAAATAACCTCATATTTATATATATCTTATCATTAATTCTCGAAATTTAAATATCACAAGTTGACCTTGAATCATGGATTTGAAAATGTTAAAATACCACCAAAAACATATTTTAAAGGGGCATCCTAGGTCTAAGTGAGGACCCATTCACCCTATGATGAATGGGTCCTAGGCCACTTACCTAGGACACACATTGTTTAGTGTTAAACATTATGTTAAATTAGGGTCATAGGTCTAAGTGAGGATCCATTTTCCCTATGGTGAATGGGTCCTAGGTCACTTACCTAGGACACACATCTTCCAAAGTTAAGTGTTTTGTTATATCATTAATGAATGTCGGGTTTTATCCTTCGTAATTTTCAATTAATTAGGCTTGGATTTGAATTAAAGGGGCCAATTAAGGGCTAATTAAGCCCACTTAACTAGGGTAACCCTAAATAAGTGTGAAAGTGTAAATAAATACATTTTACAACACTAAATTAAGGCATTATATAATTAATTTTAATTAATAGGGACCTAAACTTAATGTGAACATGTAAAATACATACTACAACACTAAATTAAGGCATAATTAAGTCCATTTTAATATTATTTCCAAATAAAGCATGAAAATGTAAAGGGATACATTTTTCTACACTACAATATTAAAGGAACCTAGCCATTGAGGTTGGTTATTCTTGGGGTCATAGATTCTACCATTTGCACATTTTCTAATGCCTATATATCTCCCTTTCTTTCTTGAATGTTTCAACTTCATGGGACTAATGGTCAAATCTAGAATTGCGATATTATTTTCCCCATATTCTTGACACTTTGATTGCTTGAGTAATTTTTCCATCATCCTATAATCAAATTTCTTTGTCGTTGTCAGTTTCAACCATTCTATGAAAGTACTATTGCACAATCATCACATTCATTGCTTTGATCTCTTGCAAAATTATGCATAAAAAAATTAGCCATCTTAGCACTTTTTCCAAGAACAACTAGCTTATGATAAAATATTGATCATTAAAAATGAGTACTCTAATGATCAAGGCAATGCACTACTTATCATACCTTGTTCAAATAAAAACTTCTTTGCTTGCAATATTTTGAATATATTTGATTATGTGAAATTAAAAATCTCTTTTATGTTCTTGTATGATGTTTACAATGATCTCTTTTCAATCTTAATTGTGAGGAAAGAATCAAGGGAGGAGAGATGATATGTAATGCCTAGTCAATGAATTATGGAGCAATACAACAGGATGAGTAAGATGTTGATGGTAAATATAACATGAGTAGTTCAATTATTAGAATGGTAAAGCTCCATAGCATAACATGATCATAAAGAGGGTCAACCATCATATTAGTTATTGCAAGTGTGATGTACAAATGAATAAGTATGTTGAAGAAGAGAAAGACCAAGCATAAAATGACCCTGTCGATACTGCCATGAACATGAAGAAATTTAGATTTGTAAATCACATAGAAATAAATATAGCTACTGAAACTACTCTATCCAATTATTAAATCACTAAATACAACATCTATGCAATCCAATTGCAATTACCCTATTCAGGTATTAGAAAGCAAAGAGAAGTAACGACCTCTTTAATCAATAAAGTTGAAAAATTGTTGGATATAAATTCAAAGTACAGCAATTACAATGTGACTACAATACTACCAAGGTCCAAATTAAAATTTGGTGTTTAGTCATTTGTTCTTTCAATACCACTTTAGACTGTCCAAGTGATTGATACCTTAGAAAAGGAATATACAACCCCCCTTGTAATAATCACCCCATTTTTTTGATTTTTACAATTGTTAGTGAAAGGAAGCTGGGTGAGTGGAAACAACTTCCTACACTAATCTAAGCAGATGAGAGTTACAAAAAATTTCTAAAATCTTTAACAGTTGCAACTAGAGAAGAACATAGAGAATAATGGAAATAGAATAGCAACAATGCATAAAATAGTGACACCATATATACGTGGGGAAAACCCTTTCAATAAAAAACCTCACACTCGAAAAGCACAATACTTTATCTATTACTTCAAATAATGGTTACAAGATATCACTAAGTACAAGCTTCTTCAACAAGTGTTGCAACACGAACACCTATTCTGGAGTAATACTGGCAACACTTCATTACTTGCAAACAAACTATGCATTCTACAACTCAAGGAACTCAATAAATAGAGTGATAGAAGCTTGAGGAATAATCTAGAAGGTGAGGGGTGTCCAAATACAAAAGGAACACCATTCAATGCCTTAGACATACATTTGGACACATGTACAACATTACCTTACACCCCTAAGAAGTGTCAAACATGAAAAATCCTTCTTCCAAGCTTGGATGCCTAGAATACACTAAAAATATGCTATGACAGATGTCTTACACATCTTACAGTTGTTAGAGAATCTGTCATAGCTAAAAACACTTACAACTACAATAGAATTTGTCATAACTGGATAAAAATAGTTGATTCTCTTACATCTTGTCATAACCCAAATTGGGCATCAACTTTCACCCATTCATTCAAAGATGCCTTATGACGCATCATAAAATCTATCATATGGCATAGACTCCAAAGTGGGACACCTATGTCCACTTGGGATGATGATGTGTCATCCAGTCACCTCCAACAAGGATGCCACCCAGTTGGTGGGTCCCAATTAGTGACATGAAACCATAGGAAATTAAATAATACAAATAAATACATAAACTACAACAATTAAATCAATATTAGGACTCTAAGGTTGAGACACCTTAATCCCAAAATTCTCCCACTTGTTGAAGACTTGCCAAGAGTCATACAAAATCATTTTCTCAGGGCCCCAAGGCCCATGGAGTCAAAACATCATCTAAAATTTTCTATGCTCACTGGTTTTGTCAGTACATCTATAAAATTCATCAAAGTGTCAACCTTCTCCAGGTTCACCTTTTCATATTCTACCATATCACAAAAAAAATGGTACTAAACATCAATGTTATTTGTTCTAGCATGGAAGGTAGGATTCTTTGGTAGACAAATTGCATTGATTGTCACAATAAACAATAATTTTTTCTACATCTAAAACAATATTAGAACACAATCTCTTAAGACAAATTGCTTCCTTACATGCATGTGTGGCTTCCATATACTCTACCTCTATTGTGGACAATGGGACTATAGCCTACTACTTACTCATCCAATTGATAGCACCACCAAACATCATAAACACATAACCACTAGCGAATCTTGTATTGTCAATGTCACCTGCCCAATTTGAATCCACATATCCTCGAATGCTCACAAAATGTTGAGTTCTAGTAGGATAACCATGAAAAAGAAAGGCATACTTAGAAGTGCCCCATAAATATTTGAACACCCTCTTAACTACATCCCAATGCACCCATACAAGATTAGCCATAAAGCGACTAAGGACTCCCACTGCTTGGGTAATGTCTGGTCTCATACACACCATTGCATACATTAGACTACCAACTGCACTTGTATATGGTACTTTTTTCATGTCCTCCATCTCATTAGGAGATTTTGGACAATCATTCACAGATATCTTCGTCCCTTACATCATAGGAACAACTAACTGTTTGCAATCTACCATGTTGAATCTCTCCAACATGGAGTTCACATACTTTCTCTAGCTTAACAAAATCTTTCTATTAGATTTATATCTAGTGATTTCCATTCCTAGAATGTACCTAGCTCTTTCATCTCAAATTGTGGTGACAATTGAAAATCCGAATCTAAAATCATACTTTTACCATTCCCAATAAACAACATATCATCTATGGATAGGACAATAATCAAAATGTGACCATTATTAGTTTTAAAGTAAACACAATGGTCATATTTAGATCTTCAAAATCCTAATGACAACACATAGGTATTGAACTTTTGATACCACATTCTAGGAGACTGTTTCAAACCATAAAGAGATTTCTTTAGTTTGTAGACCAAATTTTCTTTACCTTTTTCAATGAAATTCTCTAGTTGTGACATACAAATTTCTTCCTCCAAATCACCATGAAGGAATGCTGTCTTCACATCCATCTGTTCCACTTCTAAGTCATATTCTACTACAAGCGATAAAAAAATCCAGATAGATGTCAGCTTCACTACATGAGATAATATCTCTCCATAATCAATTCCCTCCACTTGAGAATACCCCTTAGCAACCAATCATGCCTTATAATTCTCATTATTTCCATCAAGACAACACTTTTTCTTGAAAACCCATGTACAACCAATATGTTTACATTCAGTAGGAAAAGGTACCAAACCCCAAGTCTTGTTTTTCTTTAATGAAGCCACCTCTTCATCCATGGCTTGCATCTAAGAATCTGAATCATTCATATCTAATGCCTCTCTAACCATCCAAGGCTCATCAAGATTAGTAATCAAGGAAAATATGCAAATGGAATCTAATAATGAATATCCAAACCTTTCTGGTTACCAACTAACTCGTGTAGACCTCCTCAAAGGATGAGGTTGAGTTTCTCCTTATTCTTTATAACTTTTAGAGCTACTTGAGCTCTCCTCATCATCAAGTCCAATAGGAGTACTTGGTTTTTCTTTCTTCAGAGTAGGTGGAATCTAAACTTCCTCCTTTTTCTATTTCCCTTCTTTCTTTGGTTGCAACTCAATAGTGGAAGGTTTCATCTCTTTGAAGATAACACTTCTACTATAGAGAACCTTTTGAGCTACTAGATCCCAAAGCTTGTACCCTTTCACACTGACACTGTAGCTAAAAAAAATAAACTTAACAACATTTTTCTCTAACGTTGACCTCTTCTCAATAGGAACATGAGCGTAAGCTTCACAAACAAATACTTTAAGATGTCTCATCGAAATATTTTTACCAGATCATGCCTCCATAGTTTTTTTTCCAACAAGTTCAGATGTAGGAGATCTATTGATCAAATAACATGCAGTGGCTACCAATTTAGCCCAAAATTTTTGTTCAAGGCTAGCACCACTCAATACTCCTAGCCCTCTCCATCAATTTTTTGTTCATCCTCTAGGAAACTCCATTTTTTTATGGAGTGTAGGGAGTAGTTTTATGTCTCTCAATCCCATGCTCTTTACAGAACTTGTCAAACTCTATGAAACAAAACTCATCGCTATTATCAATCCTCAAACACATAATATTTCTACTAGTATGATTTCGTACTAAGGAATTAAACTCCCTATACTAACCAAATATTTCAACTTTACTTTTGAGGAAATAAACAAATGTCCTTCTACTATAATCATCTATGAAAGAAACAAAATATACAGATTTTGATAACGAAGGAACATTTACAGGACCAAAAAAATATAAATGTACATAATCCAAGAGCCCAAAAGACTTATGAGAACTAGAGTAGAAAGAAACACGGTGTTGTTTTCCATATACACAATATTCACAAAAGTAAAACTCGAGATTACAATCATCAAGGCCTTCAATAAGGCTCTTATTTTTTAAGGGTTCTAAGACCCTTCTCACCAATGTGACCAATTCTTGGTACCATAACATTGTCTTCTCTACACAAAGCTTCATTTACATGGAATGAACACCCTTAGGTACCCAAAATGTATGATCATAGGATGTAGTTGCAACACACTTCTTCTTTGCACAATCTTATGGTGAGGATGAATAATCTAAAGGTATCTTCTTTGGTACACTAAAAGAACTATTGCACTATACAATGCATGTATCAAGCTGAAACAAAGTGCCAATACGAACTAACTTAGCTAACACCATAGATCATCTAGTCATCTTGCATCCTCTACTAGAGAAAACAACTTGCACTCCTGAATCATTCAATTTACTTATAGAAATTAGGTTTCATGCCAAACCTGGGATATGCAAGACACCATCAATACCCTTCACTCTTCAATTAGGAAATCTAATATTGACTATTCGATGACCAAAAATATTTTGGTGAGAGTCATCACCCAAGTACACCTCTCCACCATAGAACTCCTCATACTTTGAGAACTAATCTCTATGAGAATTCATGTGAAAGGATTCACCTAAATCTATCAACCACACATCATCTTATGCATGGGCTTCCAAGGATGCAATAAATGCTTCTCCATCATCTTGGCATGATTTCTTAGATTCAGAATCAGAGAAAGACTTGTTTTTCTTCTTCTTCTCCTTCTTGCAATATTTTCCAATGTGACTAGTTTCAGCACAATTCCAACATCTTTCCTTGGACTTCTTACTAGGAGACTTAGATATCTCCAAATACTTTGACTTTGATTTCTTGTCTTTCTTTTTGTTTCTCTCTTTTGGTCTGTCACAGATTGCAAGGACCTCCTTGGCCATCTCAGAAGACTTCCTTCACACCACCTTAGATAGTAATGAGTAAAAAACTTCATCCATCTTGAAGGTGGAAGTAGTAATTTCAATAGCCATTACCAGGTAATCCCAAGAGTTTGTCAATGAATACAAAAGGAGCATGCAATAGTCTTGTTCATCTATTTTGTCTCCAACATAACCCAATTGTGCAACCAACATGTTAAAAGAGTTCAGGTGATCTACAATGGACCCTCCATCTTCCATTTTTAGAGAATACATCTTATTTCTTAGGAAAAGCTTGTTTACCAGGGATTTAGTTTGATAGACATCACCAACCTTCTTCCATAAAGAAGCAACAGTTTTATCTTCATGGACATTTAGGAGAACAAAATCAGCCAAATAGAGTCTAATAAGACCCTTGGATTTCCTATCCATGAGATCTCAATCCTCTTGTTTCATGATTGAAGGTTTGGTTCCAAAAATTGCAAGACATAAGTCTCGGTTACTAACATATCTTCCATTTTGAGCTTCCACGAATCAAAATTACCACCATTAAATTTTTCCATCTCAATCCTCCCAGAAGTGCCTGCCATCTCTTTCTTGCAACAAGGTAACAAAATATACTCTTTTGCAAAAATCCCAATGAAACATATATTAGCTCAAAAAAACCTTCTACCCAACAAAGGAACCAAGGATGCCTGGGCTCTAATACCAACTAAAAGGAATCCGAGTGAGTGTAAAAAAATTCCTACACTAATCAAAGCAAAGGAGAGTTACAAAAAATTTCTTTTAACACCTTTAACAATTTCAACTAGAGAAGCACATAGAGAATAATGGAAATAGAATAGCAACAATAAATAAAATAGTGACACCAAATCTATGTGGGGAAAACCATTTCAGGTAAAAAACCCCACCCTCCAAAAGAATAGTACTTTCTCTATTACTTCAAATAATGGTTACATGATATCACCAAGTACAAGCTTCTCCAACAAGTGCTTCAACATGAACACCTATTTTGGAGTAATACTGGCAACACTTTGTTAGCTACAAACAAACTATGCATTGTACAACTCAAGGCACTCAATAAATAGAGTGATACAAGCTTCAAGAAGTATCTAGAAGGTGAGGGGCATCCACGTCCAAAAGGCACAATATTCAATGCCTTAGACGTGTATTTGGACACATGTACAACATTCCCTTACACCCCTAACAAGTTTCAAACATGCAAATAGTCTTCTTCTAAGCTTGAACGCCTACAATATGCTAAAAATAGGCTATGAAAAATGTCTTACACATCTTACAACTGTCATAGAATATGTCATAGCTGACAACACTTACAATTGTAAGAGAATCTGTCATAATTGGCTAAAAATAGTCGATTCTCTTACATCTTGTCAAAACCAATTTGGGTGCCAAATTTCACCCATGCATTCAAAGATGCCTTATGATACATAATAAAATCTATCATATGTCATAGATTCCAAAGTGGGATGCCTATGTCCACTTGGGACGTTGATGTGTCATCGACTCACCTCCAACAGGGATGCCACCTAGCTGGTGGGTCCCAATTAGTGACATGACACTGTAGGCAATTAAATAATACAAATAAATACATAATTACAATAATTAAATCAATTTTATGACTTTAAGGTTGAGACACCTTAATCCCAATAGTTATAGTTAGCAAAATAATAATGATAAGCAACTGAAATAAGCTACCTTCCACTTTTTGATCACCCAAATCCTGATGTGGGAAATGTAAGAGCATACAGTGGCAAGGTGTACATTGTAATAATTGAAAAGCTACCACTTGTTTAGTGGAGTGAGTGATAAGCTATAATCAAATGAAATCAATTAGCTTCCCCTTTTTGATCACCCAAATCTTGAAGTGAGCAAGGTGAGAGAAAATGGTGGCAAGGATTACAATGAAATGATACTAAAGTAAACCACTTGTTCAGTGGGGTGAGTATGAAACCTCCAAAACATGAAAGGAAACATCTACTTATTCAATGAGAAATCAAGAAAGAGTTCATCTGCTTATTCAACAATAATTAGAGGTGCCACTTATTTAGTGGGGTAAGTAGAAAATCCAAATGAGAGCTAAATCACTAAATGGTACTACCAAGTCAGTGTTATAATAGGAGCTCAAACAAATGATAATAAAAATTATAGCTCTATTTCTAATTAGAGGTAAAGTAAGTTTTGATGGGACCCTAAAACCTATTACAACCGGTTTTGAAGGGCTCAATAACCCTATCCAAGGTAGGCTAGTTGCAGAAAAGATAAATCATATATATTTCATAGCAAAACAATAGCAAAATATATTAAGAAGACATGACTACACAAGCTGCATCAAATAACAAGAGAGGGACAAGATCCCTAAACAACTAGATTAACTAGAACCCAAAGACCATAAGTGAAAATTGAACCCACCTACACTAGATGGGAAATAACAAACCACCTACTCAGGAAAGAAATCACTGATGCAGCTCCAACTCACATCTGAACCATTAAAGAAAGGGAAACCAAATTTCCCAATCAAAGCAAACAGCCTATCCAAATTCTCAACCTCAATATGAGAAGAACAAAGCTAAACCAAGGAAGAAAACATCCCCATACAATCAACTTTTTTGCAACAACACCCCATGGAATTGCTAACAGTAGCCTCCCAATAACACTTTCCCACCAAGGACACCAACCCAAACTCCACCTCAATAGGAGGGGGCTCACTTCCAAAAGAGAGGATGAAATGAGACCCAAAACATCTACAAATTCCACTCTCCTCCTTACATAAGCAACACCTCAATAAGATCCAGCATAAAGAAGAATATCTATCGAGAAACACTACAACTACCACCTCCACCTCAATAGAAGAAGGGTCCACCTCGAAATGAAACATCTCCCCTTCAATAGAAGACTCAAGCTATAGATCCCATCAGAAAGTGAAATCATAAGGGAGGGAAGACACCACATCCCAAGGAATCCCTAACATTAGGTACAAGTAGGAGGAAGTAGGGAAATCAACAAAAAAATCACATAGCTAGGCCCAAAGATAACACCATAAGAATAACCCAACTAGCCATAGATAAACCATAACCTACACACCAAAGAACCAAAATGAGCAGAGATCTAAGCCTAAGGATAACAAAAGAAAACTGGGCCCATGAGGGACAAGGTAGCCCCAATAAGGACACTGAGAGACAACCAAACCACAAAGCCCCCAAGCTGCCCCAACACATCGATCAAAACAAAAGATAGGCCAAATATCCATAGAGCCAACCCAAGGGAAGCACCACTAGTCCACAATAGGGAAACTAGGAGCACCCAAAACACACCCAAGGCAATAAATACCACCACAACACCACTAAAAGAACATCGAAAATGTGCCAAGGGAAACCCAAAAGGAACTAGTTAGAAAATAGGCCAGCATAGAAAGCCCCCAAGCCATCCCATTATGCTGAATAGGACCAAGAATAGGCCAGTCCTCCAAATAATCCACCAATGAACCCCCACAACCACACACCATTGAAGTCCTCCAAGCACTACCAAGGAAGAAACATGCACTGCACTAGACCCCCACAACAGGAGAGTAAAGAGAAAAGGAAAACAAAGAATAGAAAGCCTTGAAAAAACAAGCAGACCCAGAGGATTGCAACCATGACATTCTTCATCGCTCGAGCTCTCTAAATAAAAAAAGGGGTACCAATCCCCTGAAATTATTCCATAGGTCCCATAGAAGAATCGAGGCCAAAGAAAGCACCTCGCACCAAGAAGCAATGGGACTATAGAAAATAACAACATGCCATCCTGACACCACACACACAAGAGGAAATTCCAGCCAAGTGCCAACAATATCAGTAATGCCATCCTCATCCAAGGTAGAAATCACACCTCCACCCCCTCGACTACACCCGCTCAACACTCTAGGATGGAAGAAGAGCACACAACAAGTATGGAGAGCCCAAAACAATAAACCCGATACCGCCAAATCCACCAAATCATAGCCAAAGAAAAAAAGGACACCATAGCAACCGACAATAAGGAAGATCCCAAGAGGCACCAAATCTAGAGAAGAGACCTCCACAAGCGCCTCGCGAGCAACACCCATAGTCACCAAGAGAGCCAAATAAAACCTTACCTCAAAAAAAACATCCTATAGAGGAGCGCACCAAATGAGACACTAGGAAAAAGTGGACCCATCTCCATCACCATCATCCTCTCCCTGGTCCTCCTCACGAGATTTCAAAATGCACCCTACATGATTTCTCCTGCCCACACCACTCTCGCTCACCATTTATGAAGGGATCCTCCTTGTTACCTCTGATTAGAGAGGTGGATTGCAAGGTCTAGAAAATTACAACTCTATTTAAAGACTACCAAATATGATAAGTTATAAAATAAGAAACCCCCACATGATCCAAACATGAAACAAGATATCCAAAACAATGTATTACCAACTATACCTCATGAAATTACCCCAAAGGACTATATAGGGTGTGGAATATTGTAGTAGTAGGTCTTACATGCATCAATAGGTCTGAAAACACTCGAAAAGCAAGCTTACGAAATGCAACACTACCTTAGAAAGTCATCCAAACAACATGACACACCCCCAAGCTAATTGCAAGGTTATGGAATGATTAAGGAACCAGAAAATTAGTTTGAACAACAAGAAGAAAAGGGAAAAAAACTTCACAACACCCAAACATATAGAACTCCAAATGGTATGACTAGCTAAGAGGGGCAACCAACCCTCAAAAATCCATTTCTCCTTCAAAAAATATAGGGAAACTCAGGGATGCATCCCCTATTTGAAATTACCTGTCCTTGTCCCCAAGATATCGTAGGAACAAGGGGGCGGTTCCCTACCATTTCTTTTTTTTCAAAATCAACAAGAAATATGTTGAAAACGGGGGGATGAGTGGGAGGAAAAGGGGGATGGTTGAACATCCTTAGGATGGCCAAGGGACACCCAAACGTCCCTTGACCATCTTGGGGACAACTGACCATCCCTTGCATTTCAACTTGTTTTAAAATTGAAAAAAACACATTTTAATTTAAAATAAATCCCTTAATTCATGGCTTATGTGGGCCCCCACCTTTTATGTTGTCCTTATTACTAAAAAGACTCCTCATTTTACTCATTTTTACAGTTTTTTGTGAAGGAAAAAAATGAGCATCTATAGGGTTCGTGAATGTAGCCATTTCAAAATGAAGAATAGTAGGGTAGAGAAGGAGAAGAGGTTGAATCTAGAGCATGTGGGGCTGCAAATCCATCAAATAGGTATGTATTTTCCTTTTTAAATTTTTTTCTTACAAAGTTTCAAGCATAAAATGTCTAATTTTTTTTTTTTTTTCCAGTTTAAACTTGTATTCAAAATTAAAAAAACATGAGCAGTAGTGGGAGTGGGAGTGAAAGTGAGAATGAAGTGCAAAATAGATGAGAAAGTGGCAAGGGTGGTATTGGAGAGCAACCAAACCCATGTAAGCCCTTCAAAAATCATGGAAACATATGCAAAAGGCCCTTTAAAAAGAACTTTCCTCCAATATGTTACACCTATGAGCCAAAGGCAAACAAATTCAGGGGGGAGTAGGGTGTGGAATTGTCATGTTTTTCATAAATATTTTAGGGGTAGCTACACAAGGTTAAGGTGTCATTTTTTGAGTGAGGTGGGCCATGGCGTTAGAATGTTCCCTTATTTAAAATATGATGAAGCAATAGAGTGCCAAAGCTTGCAAATGGAGGTGGATGGGGTTCAAGGTGGGTCATCTTCTTTTCCAAGTGCACAATCAACTATTCCTATGCCTTTCAAATTGGTAGTAGTTAAGTTTCCACAAAAGAAAAGTGGAAGATGAATGGTAGTGGGAAGGGAGCTTCAGTTGAGTCTATGTTTAATAACCAAGCACGAGAAGCCACATAATCTTCCATTGCCAATTTTTTTTTCCCATGTCACCCTATTTCATGTGGCCCATTCCTCTTATTTAAAACAAATGGTAAAAAATATAGCCAATATTAATCCTTCATTCATACCACCTAAATATCATAAGCTACACACCACCCTCCTAGACAAAGAGTAATCCAAGGTTAATGTGCTAATGGAGGATATGAGGCAAACATGGATGCAGATAGGTTGCTCTATAGTGATAGATGGGTGGACTTATATTAGACATCGACCACTCATCAATATCATAGTCATATGCCCTACTAGTTCTTATTTTCTTAAAGCCATAGATTGTTCGAGGAAGTGTAAGGATATAGACTTCTAGTATTCCATTTTGAGAGATGTTATAGAGGAGGTTGGGGCTGCTAATGTGGTACAGGTGATCACCGATTCAACACATGTGTGCAAATCAGTTGGTTTGATGGTGAAGAGTGCTTATAGGAACATCTTTTGGACCCCATGTGTTCATGCATTGAAAGATATAGGGAAGTTGAATTAGGTGAACCAAGTGGTAGCAGAAGCTAGAGAGATTCAAATGTTCATATCAATCACCACACCTCGCTTGCTCTCTTCAGGTCATTTTCAAAAAGGAGTTTCTCAAAATTGTTGAGAAAAGGTATGCCACTTCATTTTGTTTCAATTTAAAATTTTGAAACTTCAAACATTTCAATTTGTATTTTAAATTTGAATTTTCAAGGACATTGAGCCTTATGGTTATATTACTTTTTCCTTTTAATGAATATAGATATGCCTTATAGTTCATCTTGTTGGAGAGGATGCTTGAGGTGCACGAGCCTCTACAATTGATGATGGTGAATTCAGAGTGGAATAGATGGCCTCATTCAAGTTCTACTCAAGGAAAATCCATTAAACAAAAGATACTTGATAATGATTGGTAGTCCAATGTGAGGTAAGACATTGCTAATTTTATTCTTAAATTTATTATTTTATTAAAAATAAAATATTAGATTTCTGATTTTCATATTTAATTTTTAATTTTAATATTTTTCCAAATTTTGAAGTTTCTAACATGTCAACTAACATGCCAATTAATTCTTTTGAAATTTTTGTTTTAGTTTTGTAGATATATTTGCTTCTTCATCTCACCTATTGTGGATGTCATCCAATATGTTGATACAAACTCTCCTAATCTTGGAGAGATATATGAGACATTTGACAATATGCTTGGGATGATCAAGAAAATAGTTTTGGCAAAGGATCCCACTTTGGATTTATATGTTGCAGTAGAGGTGGAACACAATGAGCACCTCACTTCATATGGCTTCCTTTTCTCTAAATCCCAAATGTTATGCACCAAGGGATGGTAGGGTGTCTCCATGTGATGACCCAAAGGTTTTAGATGGATTCACACAAGCCATTGATAAGATGTATTCAATGGAGTAGGATTCAATGCTTCACACACAAATCCTTGACTTTACAAATCTTTGTGGCCCAAATTTGAGTAAACCACAGGCAAGGTTGGATAGAGCTATATTATCTCAAACAAACCCTATTGGATGGTGGACATAGCATCAAAGGGATACACCACAATTGAAGATGCTTGCTACTCATCTTCTTGTAAATGTTGCCAATTCCTCTACTGTAGAGAGGAATTGGTCCACATATAGCTTTATCCACTCCCTCAAGAGGAATAGATTTATCTCTAGATGAGTGGAGAAGCTAGTAGCCATACATAGTGCTCTTCAACTTCTGGATAGTCAGACTCTAGAGTATTGCCAAACTCCAGCTCTACAGTGTGACATTGATCTTGAAGACGTGGCCCAAGTTGATGAGGAGAAGACACTAGAGGGATTGGTTGGGATTCTATTGGTTGAGGCTACAGTGGACCATCATAGTGGCAGTGACTCAGAGGATGAATCTGATTTTGATGCAGTTATGGGAGATGTAGATTAGAGGTAGTGGTGCACTTTATTTTTTGTATTTTGATTTTCATATCATTATTCGTAATGTATCCTTTGGACATTTTGATATAAGTTTATAAATTATAACTTGGAGGTTGTATCATGATTCATGTATGTTAATTATGAATTTTGATTATGTATTGAGTATTGAAAATAAATATTGAACAAAAATGTTATATGTTAAGGTTCTATAATGTATATTATGAATGATTTATCCATTTTTTCATATGAATATTTAAAATTTCCCTATATATTTTAAATATTCCCAATATTTTATATAGTCATTCCCCAATTGTCCCCAAATTGGCCTCAAAATCTAGAAACTTGGGGACTCATCTCATCATCCCCATCCTGAAAACTTGGGGTAACATTGAAAAAATCTACAAATTAGCAAATCAAGTCACCCAAGGAAGAGGAAAAATACCAACCAACACCTACAAAATGTTATGCACTCCAATCAACACAAGAAAATTTGTTGGTACAGTATAGGTGTGAATGGTACAATCAACAAGTAGAGAACTCAAGAAACCACTCCAAACACTCCAAAAGCTCTGCAAAATCAGATATCACACCAAGATACATAGCTAGAAAACATAAAAAGAGGCTATGGCTGAAAGAAAACTAGAAACCTTCACCATTAACTCCAATGGTGACTCCTACAATGAAGCCACAGTCATGTCTAGCAAGGGATTATCTCTCAACTCATAAAATAGAGCCACCTTGATGGTTTTCATCATCAAATCCCAAAGGATTCGATCCTCATTTCGACAACACTTCATTATCTCAAATCAACATGAATAGATTGAGAGCCCAAGGTGAGCTTAAGTAGAGGTTAGGGCTCACAAATTTGAATTCATTTTCCCTCCAAAAGGGATGCCCACTCACAGAAGAATATTTAATTTCTTTTTTCCCCTCATCTAGGTGTCCACTTTGGGTATGTGCAAGATTATGATCGGCCAAAAAGTGGCGATATGTAAGTGATATGATGGCCCATGTGGTTGATGACTTTTTTTTACCCAAAATTGATGAAATGAAAAGGGTTTTTAAGGAGATTCTCAGCTTTCCACCAATATAAATTATGCTTTACTTTGAATTTAATAAATAATTATTATTCATTTTCTATTTGAATTACGACTAAAGTCTTGATTGATAGGTTGATTGAAAAACATCTATAGCTTTCAAACAGTATCACATTTTTTCAATCCGAAACAAGCATCACATTCTATGCTTCATATAATATAGGATTAAAAAAAAATGAATTTCATGCAGTTTTGACCAAGTTAAGGTGGTCAGATATAGAAGTTTTTATATTTTTTAAAATTTGTAATAAATTTTTTATAATTAATTATTTACTTGGACAAAAATTACAAAAAAATATGCATCACATTAGAAAATGAGTCCTCTACTTATATCTAAAATCTTATAAAAAATATTATCATTTTATTGTGGTTAGGGTGGTCAGACAGACACCTAATTCTTATTTTTTCCCTGAAATTTAAGTACTACTGCATTGAAATTTCAAATTTTAACCAAATAGATATTTTTTTAAAAATAAACCTAGTAGAAACTAAATTCAATTTTCTATAGATTGTATTCTTACATATTTTTGAAATAATGTAGATAACTTATTCAAATTTTTATGTCAAGTTACCTAACTCTAATTTTCTAAATTTTCATCACCACTTAAGGGCCTATTTTTTCCATGATGATCCTACACATACCCCTTTATGAAATGAAAGTCCCCCTTTTAAAAACAACTTTAAGTCATCAAACCTAAGCATTGGGCATAGGGGGGGTCAAATTGAACTTTTTTAACATAAGTCACAAAGTCATATTTTTGAAGACTTAAGTAATGGTGAATAAATATTATGCCAAAAATATTAGAGCTCACCCAAGTTGAACTACGAACCACTACCAAAGTTGGAAACTCTGCACTGCACTGCTTCCAAGACCAGGTGCCTAAAATATCACTTACTAAAAATAGAAAACTACTAAAAATAGTGTGTCCAAACTCCAATCTAGCCCAGATTGGATCACATTGAAACTTACAAAAAATAGTAAGTTGCTAAAAATAGATATTGCTAAAAATAGCAATATTTCCCTCCAAGACCCAAAAAAACCTAGAAAAACCCAAAAAATCTCTAGAAACAACATAATACTCTTTTGGAAATGCTAACATGAATCCTCCAAGGAATTTGGGATCCCTTCAACTCCTCTGTTTAGCCTATGGGACTCCAGACATAGGCTAATGACTATTGAAAAACTTAGGATTGAGAAGGGGACATTACACCCCCCAAAAATTATGCTCAATCATTAATGCTTAAATGAAAAGAAACCCCATCCAAATAAGGGATAGACCCCAACATATATACTCTACAATAAATAGATATATATATATACACACACACACACACAATTATAATAGAAACCATGTTCAAACAAGCATAGATTTAAATTTCAAGTTCCTTGCAAGAATGCAAGGCTTGTAGAAAGTTACAATTTGTGTAGACTTAGCAGAAATAGAACTTATAACTACAATATGTTCAATCAAAAAGTGCAATCCAATTTTGTGGAAAATTAAATAACTAAGAAAATTAAGCCAAAATATAAATCACATTGAAAAAAAATCCCAACTATGTCCTTTATGAAATGTTTTCTTGAATAACATTATTTTCCTAGGCCATGAAAATAGAATATTCATCTAGTTGGATCCTTAAAGATCACACAACTAACTTTTATATTTTCTTAGATCTTAAGCAGCCATGAGCAATATGGATTGTTTGTTTTGTTGCCTTTACCCTTTGGTCACATAATACTGACTATAATCAATTATGTGTACTGAATATTTAAATTTATATATCATTAAAGCAATCAAATGCAATGGAGTTACAATAAATGACTGATAGAAAAATGTCATAGAATTAGTCACACTATTCAAAATATAATCATGAATTTGCAACTAAGGAAACATAAAAACCACTAGTAGCTTGTCAAACAACATAACTTTCCAAAACCCTAGATTTTTACCCCAAATCCTATTAAATTTAAACCCCAAAATCAATTCCTTTCTAAATTAATCCCTTAATCAACACTGTTCTAAAGTTCAATATCAAAATGATAGAAAATCATGACAGATTATGGTAAAAGAGAAAACATGTTTTATTCCTAGTCTACTTTATTAGATAATTCTATTGTTTCGACTTATTTTGAAGAGAAATAAAGATTTATCCAAGTCTAAAACTCAATAAGTCCATAAAATTTTATAAATTGTCTAGGAATTATAGAATCTGAAAAAAAAACACTCCTCGAGTACTCAAAGATCAAATAACCAAACAATACATACGTTGAGATTTCTAAAAGTCTAGGCATCATTGAAAAAATTATTATAAATCTATATTTTGAGAAATTCCATCTCATAAAGAAAGAATAGTAGTAGCGTAGACAATGCGCATGACTTGTTCAACAAAATGATTTAGAGATATGTTGTTGTCAACTTCTATGATTTGAGGATATGTGTAAAAATGGATTTTTTGTAAAGACTTTAGAAATTTTCAAGAAAATACAATTAGGATGTGTAAATATACTTTCCAAAATTCTAAATTCTATTTCTATTGAGATAATAATCAACATGCGGTATCAAAGCTTTGGTTGAAAAAGTTTGAAGAAATGAGGAGATCAGCTGGTTAGGACCCACCCAAACACATGATTTAATTTTGACCACACATCTCAACAAGGAAGACCACAAAATAAGTTCATGAAGATTGCAATCATGTACTCCCCAAATATTTTTATGGCCTCAAACCATCAAATATTTAGCATGCATGCCACAAGTTTATGAGGAAGGACTCCCAATAAAGAAAATTTGAAATATTTTGTGGAAAATATTTTCTTGGAAGGCAACAAGGAAAATCCTTATTTAAAATAGTGAGTTCCTAAGGTTCCATGTTTCAAGTCTTATTTTCTAATTATCATTGACTTGAATTTTTTTGTAAAAATTAAGAGGTTAGACGAAATGCATAATACCTTTCTCTTTAATATGTTTTTATTGTGAGAATAGTTATTTTATTTTCTTTGTTTGGATATCAAAACTACATGTACTCAAACCATTTCTCTTAAACACTAATACTTTCTTTTTTATGCTATCTTTATTTTGTGGATATAATATGCATAATCAAAAAAATCTATTTATCAATGTTAAAAAAAAACCCTCTCAAAAGCATATTGTGAAATATTTGCCTCCTAATACATGATAATTGTTCAAATTCTTATTAATCATGACACCTCTCCATGCTTCACCCTCTAACATTTATAATACATGAACATTGGAGTCTATAGCTTCTTGTATGATGTAAGAACCTATCCATCAAAGGGAAAGGTTTTACTAACCATCATTAATGTCATTGACATTAAAATCTATATCACCACAATTGAACATTTTTGGAGAATACTTCTTTCAATACTCTCCCACATTTCTATAAGTAATTCACTAGACTTAGGCAACAAGGTTTCATCTTTCTTTTAGCACTTCAAGTTATCATTTGTGAGAACTAAAAACTTCCATGTTCTCCTAAAGATCCTCTACTATCATTCCATTTGGGAAAAAATTAAAATCTCAACGTATACTCAATTTCAATTTCATGTTGGCATCTAGATTGATGTCTGATCTGCTCAATGCATGCAATCTCTATTGGGATTTTCCATTGTTTTCTTTAAGATGGAGGCCAAGGTCCTATTAAATTCCTTGAACTAAGCATCAACATTAGGATAGTATGAGGTTGAGGTTATGAAGGAGATGCCAAATTTTTGGCATACCTCCTTTATTTCTTTACTGAGAAAAAAATATTCTTGTCCCTAATGATGGTCTTATGGGACCCCAAAATGAAAAATAATTTGGTTTTAAAGAGACATGGAGATATTTGGTACCTTAACTAACTTGTGCCAAACTATGAGAAGGGTCAAGAGATATTAGTCAAGTGTAATAATTCCAGCAGTTGATGGATAGTTGATGTGTGAACTTGGAACTAACAATATTTATAAGTAAAGTAGCTAGCATCCTTGAAGAGGGTAGGGAAATAATAGCCTAGGTAGATGATATTTTGGTTGTATCTTGTGGACACAAAATGTACACAACATTAGATAACATTGTTGTTTCCTTTTACAAATTATTGGGACATGAAAGTCTGAGACAAAGGAGTAAAATAATAAAACATAGATTTTCAATTATCAAGCAAATAATAGTGCTTTTATGTTGATGGATATTCATATAAAATTTATGAAACTATCATGGATGATAGTATGATAGACAAAGAACATAATTTCCAAAAGGGAAAAAAAGACAAAAGCCAGTTTCAACATTTTTTTATAAATGTCCTCTTGAAATTTCTTCAATGAAAACTCTGCTGGTGTAACATACACCCCGGATTATTTTTTGAAACCACTGTCTACTATTTACTTGTTTGATGATATGTTTTTGTATTTTTTTCAAGTGCATTTTCAGATGTATAACAACATAAAGAAATTTTTACAAATGAAACAAGAAACCAATGGAGAAAAATGCCTTTTAATAGAATTTGCAACATACATCAAGAGCATACATTTTTAGATTTAATTCAGAATAGTAAAATGTATAATCAGACCTGATACATGAATTTTTAGACCTGAGATTGGCCTCACAACAGCAAAAATAAAGCTCCAATCACCTCCAAAATCCTCTAAGAGGATGCCCTGAGAGTCTCTTAAGTTTCTATTCCTTCAAACAACCACCAAAAACTAAAAATTGGACTGATATAACTGAGGTTATACAACAACAACCCCAACCAATGATGCCCTGGAAATGGTATGGGCCTTCTTGAGGGCGATTTGGTCTAGAAAATTAAACCCTCACAAAAAAATATGAATGAGGACTTGAAATGAGGTGCTAGGGAATGAGGAATCAAATTCTTTAATACCTAGAATGGCTCACCAAGTATCCAAGGAGTTATGAAGAGATTTGACCTTCAACCATGGAGAAAAAAATGAGTTTCCAGAATTCTAAAAAAATAAATTAAACCTCAAAATCACATCAAAAATGTCTGCTAATCATCACCAAAATGAAGCAAACTCCAAAACCAACCTCAAACAACAAACCAAAATCAAAACACTACAAAAATATTCATCTTCTACTACTCAAAACCCTAAAAATCTAAACTCCGTTGAAGCACTATGTGATCCTTGGATGGAACCACTCAAAATTTGACTAGGGTGGATCTCTCACCACCAAAATCAGCCCAATATGACGAGGCTTTTAATACTCAACATGCAGCCCGAGGACTCCAGAGACATTCTAGCAACATTTTGTTAAGTTTCCAAAAAGAAGATAGCCAAATGTGAACTAAAATGAAGCTTTATAGAAAGCAAAAATGAATTAGGGAGACTTTAGGGTTTGAGTTTATTTTTCCCTCCTAAAATCCATGCCCCCCTTATGAGCCTTAGAAAATTCAATAAATTAAAATAACTTATTCCTCCTTGGGCATCCTTGCTCACAAGGAAACTATTTCACACTATTCAGACTTCTAAAATGACTTTAAGTTATCACCTTAGGTGCCAAGGTAATTTTTGATGACCACCTATCCCCTCACTTAATTTATAAAGTTATTTTATAAAAAAAAATTAAATGATTGATAAAAAAAAAATTCAACCTTAGGCTTTCCAACATCACCTTATAAATAACACTGCTAAGAACACAATGGGCCTAACACCAGTTTCTTGAAATAGACTTACTATAAATAGAAACTACTAAAAATAGTAAGTACTCACCAAACACCAACTAGCACAAAATTGAAGATTATTGAGATGCCCTGTGGCTTACTAAGGATAGTAAGCACTATAAACTAGCCACTGCTATAAATAGAAAGTCCTATCAAAAAGCAACACTAAGTCCCCTAACCACTCCAACTAGCCTATAGGAACTTTGGAATAGGAAAATTGAAAATCCCACTACTCAAGAGCGAGAAGGGGACATATAAATAGTCATATTTCATATTTGAAATGGAGATTTAATAGCCATGTCACATTGCAAAAGAAAAAAATATAGATAAAAATGTTTTGATGTTATCCTCACGAAATTTCTTCAATGATCGTTATGATGACCATATGTTAGATTTGAAATGGAGGATATAGCCATGTCATGCTACACAAGAAAAAAATATATAGAGAAAAGTGTTCTCTTGTGTAGACATTGATCTTCTCAAAAGCAACCCATATTTTTCATGTTAACCAATGGGTTATATTATTTTTTGGGTAACATGCATTCCTATAGTGTTGCTAAGCATTTTTTTTGCATTTTTGAAGACCATCTTCACCAAATGAAAATGTTCTCTAACCAACAAAGTTTTCAACTACCATACAAAATTTTAATTTAATTGTGGCTAAATGTTTCAATTCCCATCCAAAAAGAAAATTCTTCTCATTTAAGCTAGAAATGAACCCATATGGCAATTAGCAATTGCGTAAGAAAGGATTCAAGTTTAAGAAACATATTGATTAACTTGTTTAACAACCTCCTTTCTAATGATAACTTATATGTAGTGATGTTCAATACAATTCTATCAAACTTCCTCTCTCGTATGTTCTCAATCCTATCCATTGGAATTACATCTTTATAAATATTAATTATGATAGCCACATGCCATGAATAACTACCTCAAACTAGGATTAATTTTTTAAAACTCAAATGATCACCATTTAATAAAAGAACTTGAACTTAACCTCATCTTGCATTGAGTTTTTGTCCAAAGAACTTTCCCTTGTGGTTCTTATAGTTAATTCTTCACTACAACTAGTAGACTCATTTTCCTTGTTCGTAATTGAATAAAAATGCACTATAGTATTAGCAAGTTGCCTTCATCAACAAGTTTTGTGATTTTGGTGCTTCTTGGCTAAACTATTGAAGTGTTCAATTATTGTTACACATACACCATCAATATTGTCCAATCAAATTGATCTAAAGGTTCATAGGACCTTCTAATAATGCAAGGAAAGAACTAGTCATAAAGTTCCATTGTTGATCCATATATCTTGCTGAGTTCCTATTTCATCAGCTTAGTATTGTATTATATGGCAAGACCCACCTTTTGTAAAGTGCATTATTTCTATTAGTTATTAGAAACCAATACCACATGGTGCCTCCTAGGGCTTCATATGGGGAAAACACTTGTTATTCTCTAAACTCAAGCACAATGTTCAATTTGCCATCACAGGCTGATCCAACGACCAATGGGACATGTAGCCTTTTTTGCAAAAATCTTCCTTGTGGAAATCCAAAACTACACAATCTTCAATCTATGGCTTCCCCATAGCATCTATACACTATTCCTAAAATTTTCAACATTTTGGTAGGATGCATACCTCCATCAAAGTTCAAATATTTTATGAAGGGAAATTTAGTATTCAAGAGTAGTGACTTATGTCCTGCATGACACATGGCAATGGAAAATCACCCCCCAATGTTCTAATGTGTTGTATTGCACAATAAAATTCAATGGAGTTTGTACTAGTGACCTATACAATAGACTTCGACCACTTGCAAAAGAATTTTATGGCACTAAAATTACAAACACGTCACCCCCTTCTTGATTACCCTACATAATTTAACTTCATATTTTAGGGGGAAATGTATTACAATGGGTGGGATTTTTCTATACATATTGACCTACATGTTTATTTATAGTTTAGATGCAATTTTCTATAGCTAAGCTATTAAGTTTGATGTTAAAGCCAAGTCTTAGGTTGAGTTACTAGTAATTGAGCTTTGAGCCTAATGTTTGATCTTAATGTTGACCTCTTTATAGATATACAAGGGAACCTCTATACATGTTTCCAAAGGTGATTGTGTTCATGTAATAGATAAGTGGCCAATGAGCTAAATATAAGAAGTTATAATGTTGCATTGAATATTGTAAGTGTGAATAAGTAGAATAAGGAAATACACTTCTTAATGAAACATTATATCAAAGATTAAGAAAATAATCTACTGAAAGTGTCTCATTGTCTCCTACCTTCAAAGATTTATTAAGTTATTGTGCTCTCAAATTTAAATAACACTATAACTATTAAAATGACAATCTAAAGAAAAAAATGATGTTAGATGCAATGATGTGAAGCTATATGATAATACTAAGTGATAAAAGAAAACTACTCTAACATGAATTGGCATGAAAAACTATGGATGAAGCTACATGAGGTAGCCAAGATATGAAAACTAGAATTCTGGATGCTTGAATTGATTGAGGCTTGATGCTTGATGCTTGAATTCTTGTAGAGTAAGAGTGCATAAACTAGATAATCTGGATCCCTTTCTTGGTTGAATGAAGATTTATTTATAGATTTCTCAGCAACAGAAATGCATAGGGATAGCAAAAAGAGGCTTGGATTCAATCTGGAGGATTGAATGGTGAGAGATGATGGAGATGGAGAAGATTTTGGAGATTGTCTCTACCCATGAAAACACTAGGAAAGAGAAGAGGAAGGATTGATGGAAGAGGATTGAGAGATCAAATTTGCAATTTGTCTCCAAATCTTCCCATGAAGTTTGAAGGCATTAATTTTGATATACTTTTACATAAATTAGACATAGGATATCTAATTTGGTTTTGAGGAAATATAGAGGAATATTATTTATGCCTTAATTTAAATGTTTTTGATTTATTTAAATTAGCCAAAGAGGGATAAATAATTTAATAAAACAAACTATAGAATTTGTTTATTAAATTAAAATAGAAGAATATGGTAATTAATCAATAAAGTGTTTAATCTTTATTTAATTAATTTAAGATTTGATGTGATAGAATAAAATAGGGAAATGATAATTAAATCAAACAAAGTATTTAATTTTGTTTATTTAATTAAGATGAGATAATAGAAGAATTGGAAGAATTTAAATGTGAATGTGAACATGAACTATATAAATAAATATTTCGATTTATTCAATAGTAGAGGAATTTAGGATAATTAATCAAATAATTCGTATTTAATTAATTAGATTCTCAAGACCAATTTCAGGTGTATACATTTTGCCCCTCTTTGAAGTGATGTGTTTATGCATTGCTTCAAAGAAATTTTTGCTGCTACTGCCAGTATTGATGAAAAAAAATTCAGTATGCCCTAGACATGCCCCTAATATTGATTTTCAGATGATTGTATGATAATATGCCCCCTCGGGAGATAAATTAATGATTTTATGATTTTGTTGGATTTTCATGATGATTTTTCAATGATTTGATGAAGATTTGATTTATCTCCTGACATTGATTAAGAACATATAGCCCACGACTGAATTTCAATTAATTTCATAACTAAAATTAATTAAAATAAAATAAATCCCTCAAAAATGCCTTTTGAAAAACCTATATAAGGTCAAAAAGGTCATTTTCATCCTCATTTGTACTTTTTGACTTTCAATTATCTAGTGATAGAGATATTTGAGCTAGCTGGAGCAAGATGCCTATCCCCTACGACACTCACCGGTTCAAGCGCGTTCGACATCACCAACGGTAGATTGCCTGTGGACCTCCCATACATACTCGTAATCCACCTTGTATTTTGTGTTTTCTTGATTTTTGTGCCCTTTTTTTTGTGTTTTTCGTAGTTTAGCGCATCAATGTCGTGTTGTAGTGCTTTGCACTCCAGTGTAGCGCTTATGTTCACTGTTGTGTTGCTTTCATTAATTTCTCTAGTGCTTTTATAGAAAAGTTTAGCGGTTTCAAGATTGAGCACTTATATAGTCTGATTTAGCACTTTGATGTCGGACTTTAGCGCCTAGAAATATCTAGTGCTTTGATGCAATAAGTTGGCACATTTATGGTCTGTTTTAGCACTTTGATTAAAGTAGCACTTTGATGGACTATTTTAGCGCATTGATGCGGTTAAATAGTGCTTTGATTAAAGTAGCACTTTGGATGCTTGTTTTAGCGCATTAAAGTGTCAAAATAGCGCTTTGGATGCCTGTTTTAGTGCATCTAAATGATGAAATAGCGCTTTTGATTTTTAGCACTTCAGATCCCTGTTTTAGCGCATCCATGTCAGATTTACAGATTTTGACACAGCTAACCTTGATTTCGTCAATTTCGATCATGTCCATTCTTTGGTTTGGTATGATTTGATTATCCAAATTCCCTAATGACTGATTCTGATGATCAATAAGACTTACTCTCATGATAGGAGAGAAATAATCCTATTGGTGATGATCCTCATGATAGGTGAGGAATGATTTCATATATGATAAACCTCATGATAGGTGAGATTAGATGATGTTTGTGATGAACCTCATGATAGGTGAGGTTAGTTGATGTTTGTTCATGAATTTTTGATCGAAAATTCATACCAAAGTTTGATTGGATCTGATAGTAGAATGACTTGTGATTCTTGACATAGTGTACTGATTTTAAACTTTTTATGATGATAGGAGGGTCTGGGTAATATCTAGATGCGAGAGTGGTTTCCATGGACTACTGATTTGATTCCTCATCTGACTCCTGATGAGATTCAAATCATATCTTGATGTGGTCTATCTATTCTTCTTGATATGCCCCAGATTAGGATTAATCGGGGTCTCCTTACTACTTTGGCTGAGCGGTGGCACAACAATCATAACACATTTCATCTACCCACGAGTGAGATGACATTCACACCAGAGGATGTGTGGCGGATATTTCAGATACCTTTTATCGGTGAGGTTGTAGTCTATGATTCACATGAGGCTGGTGGGAGAGATGCACTCCACAAAGTATTTCAGGATCAACATATTGTAGGACCGATTGTTCAATGGAGGATGATGGCTGACGCTTATGCTTCTTTACTAGCAGTGCTAGCCAGATTCATTGGAGGCTTCCTCAATCCTAATTGCAGGTCAAAGGGATTCTCTGTGGGTTGGGGCCGTATTCTTGACAACATGGTCATGCATAGGACCAGATATGCGTGGGCGATGTGTATACTAGCCCACCTCTATCACAATTTACATTTAGTGGTGTACTTGGGAGAACGCAGCCTATCAGTAGGGGTGACTCTATTACTAGTTTGGGCATGGGAGAATTTTTCCATTGTGAGACCATTTTTGGTACTTGACAGACCTGCAAGAAGACCCTATATTTTTCGTTATAGAGGTCGACTTACCCAGTCTCGGATGGGTAAGTTAGAGCATTAGAGACGGATTTCAGATGACATGGAGAGTTTTATCGAGTAGCCTTATCTAGATTGCGAGTAGTGGGAGGATGATGATGCAGTGCTTGGGTACTTATGTGACTCAATGTATTTGATTGACAGGGCCCCTTTTGTCCTAATGAGATTTTTATTGTGGCAGGTTTATAGGCAATACAATATTGTGTAGTGTATGCTTCAGGGGGTTGCTCATTATGCCCGGCGGCAGAGTGATATAGCAGATTGGGGCCATGCTTGTCTTATGAGACATTTGTAGAGGGATACCAAACTCTGCAGCCATCAGCTTGGGATATGCGCAAGGATATTGCAAAGGCAACGGTGACAAGGGAGTATGCAACATTTTTGGCTTTTCATCCACATCCTTGGATTACCATTACGGTAGCTATTGAGGGTGAGGAGGATAGTGGGGATGAAACTGAGTTGAGCAACAGTGATGATATCAGTAATGATGATGAGGATGGTGGTGGTGGAGGTGGTAGAGGGGTTGGTCCTAGTAGTGTCGGTCCATCTTCGACTAGGCCTCACAAGAGGTGAGCAGTCGAGGTGCCTTTTGTTGACCATCAGAGATAGATTGATAGTTTACAGGTCCAGGTATAGACTCTATAGGGATAGTTAGTGTAGGCACAGGGTTTACTCATGCAGACGCAGACACAGATGCAGAGTCAGGAATAGGCTCATGTGCAGGCATTGACATAGGTCTAGGGACAATTGGCAGTTGTTCAGACATAGGTTGGCACTTTGACAACTGAGAGGGATAGTGCCAGACAAATTTTTGAGAGGGCACAGGAGACTATAGAGACCTTACAAAGAGTGGCTGATGGTACTTCTGTTGTAGATTATATGAGAAAGGTTTTGCAGGTTGGCCGAGAGGTAGAGTTCTACAGGGGCTGATATCATGATGCAATTCTTGATGATCGTAGAGTTAGTTATTCCCCCTCGAGATCTTGTCGGACACATACCCGAACAGTTAGCAAGGGTGTGACGCAGCCTCCATGGAGAGATCCAAGATATCCTAGTCCATCTAGGGGTGGTAGTGCTACTAGTCCTGTTATGCCTACTCATTCTGGTAGTAGCAGATCATAGATGCCATTTGTGATTTTTAGATATTCTTTTTGAAACATGATGTACACTTCGAGTTGGCTTATTTTTTTGACGATGTATGTTTTCTTATTTCAAACCTCATTGTACACTTGACATTGATGACATATATGATATGCAGTTGATTAATTTTGATCTATGATGTTTTATGATTCTATGATGGATGCATTTATGTAATGTGTTATATATCATGTGATGATTCTATTTTTGAATGCTTATGTATGAATATATGATGTATGGATGTATGATGTTCTATATGATGATTTTTGTGATGAATGATATATTTGCATTTATTTTAATGTGATGAATGATATGGTGTAATGAACATGATTATCGATAAAAAATGATAGTTTGTTTGATGATAATGTAATAAATGATATGGTGCAATGAACATGATGTATTTATTTATGATATGATGTGGAAAATATGGTACAATAAATGCACAACTATTTGGTGTTAAATGCACAAATGATGAGATGATAAAATCTTTGCAATGATGAGATGATGTTCTATGTTTTTGATGATTTTTGGTTTATGTCAAGTATACTCAATCATATTTGTAGAATAGATAATCATTAATTGGAATCCTGTATGCAACAAACACTCTGCAGATGTAGAATTTATTATGAATATAGTCTAATTTTATCATGCAGCTATATGCAAACCATTTTCATTTTAAGAGTACTTTTGTGCTTGGTATCATCATAGAGATTTTTAGGATGTTGAAAGTGAGTACAAGCGTTAATGGTATATGTTAGACCAATGATGACCTGAGTACTACTTTCATGATTTTTGATATTGCAAGCGAACACAAACATCTAGGTATAATTGAACCGAGATGACTTGAGCATTTATTGTGTAAATAGGCAGAGATTAATCATTTTAACGTGTGAATTTCGAATGTCATTGGTGATACATTTGCATAACACATCCCCCGACAATTCACACATTATATGATTAACGTACAAACAAAAGACAAATAAAAATATCATTCTTTTTCGTTGTCTCTCTAGTTCATTTACATCATCAAGTTACTCCAAAGAAATGATAGTAATTAATCAAAAATACAACTTATCCACCTTTTACTTAGAGTGTTTCAATCATTATTCAGATTAGATCATCCATCCTAATTTTGTGATGTTTTTGTGATTTTTCAAGATTTTCCACCAAAAGACCTAACTTACTAACCTATCCTAGGGGTCTTGGGGGCTGATCAAAGATTAGCCTTGCCTATGTTACACACGCAAAGACTATGTAGTTCGACTGACACAAACTCATATTTTTGGTTTTTTTGCTTTTCTAGACTGACTTTTTGACTTTGTTTTGGTTTTTCTGATATGATACAGATGTTTGATACCTTTTCGATGGTGATTGATGTTGCGGTTTGATAATTGTTTTTGTTGTACTCGGCATACTGTTGTTTTCACCTTTGGTGAAGCCGATGTTTTTGTTTCCCTCAAGCTTGGAGTGAGACATGACCATGTGAAATGGTTTGATAATGGATGCAATGATGGCAAGACTAATGATATGATATGAAATGGTAATGAATGTCAAACTAATGATCCTAATATGTATTAAAATAAATGAGAAAAATGGTTTAGAATCACATACGATGCCTGCTTCCACGTTTTCACCATATGTTTTTATTACACCTTTTTTTTTTTGTAATTTTTGTTGCCAAGATGCTAGGTTTTCATCAAGGAAACCATTTTCCAAAATTTTGACCTGTGCACTAGGAAATTCAGGTATAGAACTTTCTGAGATGGATAATGTTGATAGGTTCATCAAACAAACCCCCCTCTGATGTTGATAGTTGATAGGCTCCTAATCCATACACTGATATGATGAAAAAAGGACCTAGCCAGTTAGGCTCAAAATTCCCTTTCTTTTCCCTGTCCTACTGATTTCTAGGGTTCTCTTTTAGTACCAAATCTCCAACCTGAAAGAATCTAAGTTTTACCCTATGATTGTAGCTCCTTGATATTCTCTATTGATATTCTGTGAGATGATTCACATCTTATTGACGATGCTCATCCAACAATTCTAGTTCTTGAAGTCTAGATACCCTATAGTCCTAGTCTAAAATGATTCCTCTTAGTGACACACGGAGTGATGAAATCTCTACTTCAATGGGTAGTATGGCCTCTGATCCATATACCAAGGCATATGGTGTAGCTCTTGTCGATGTTCTGATACTAGTTATGTAGGCCCAGAGTACAGGATTAAGCTGAACATGCCAATTGCGTCCAACATTGTTAACCATTTTCTTGAGTATTTTCATAATTATTTTGTTAGAGGCCTTTGCTTGGCCATTTCCCTGAGGATAGTACAGTGTTGAGAAATGATGTTGGATATGAAAATTTTCACATAATTCTTGGACATCTTGGTTCTTGAATGGCCATCCATTATTAGTGATAATAGACTGAGGTATGCCATACTGACAAATTATGTAATTCAATATGAATGATGAGATCTATTTTCCAGTGATAGTTGTAAGATGAACTGCTTCTATCCATTTTGTAAAGTATTATGTCGCTGTGATTATGAAATTGTGTCCATTGGATGAAGACGGATTGATATTTCCTACCAAATATAATCCCCATTGACAAAAGGGCCATGTTTATGTGAATGGATACAATTGTTGAGCTGGTGCATGAATCAAATTACTGTGAATCTGAAATTTTTGACATTTCTTTACAAACTGATAAGACTCTTTCTCCATACATGGCCAATAATATCCTAAATGGAGGAGTTTCTTCGCTAGAGTTATACTACTCAAATGAGTTCCACAAATACCCTCATGAACCTCATGTAAGGTCATCTCGGATTCATTGTGTTCTAAACATTAGAGTAAGGTACCATCAAGACCTCAATGATAAAGGATGTCGACAATTAAAATATGTCAGGTGGATTGGCGGATAAAACTCCATTTTTGGTTCCTAGAAAGATCGGGAGGGAGGATATTGTCCTTTAGGTAAGCATAGGTTTTCTCATAGATGAAGGTTTCAATGGTATCTAAATGGCATATGGTATTGGATTCTGAACTCTTGTAAGAAGGACATGATTCTTATTTTACCATAAACTCATAACAACCATGTTTCTCTGGAAATTGTAAGAGTGAAGCAATTGTTGCCATAAGATTCACCGCTTTGTTCTCTGCCCTTGGAATTTGATCAAATTTGACATTGACAAAAAACTGTTTTAGATCATCTATTTGTTGTTTATAAGGCATCAAATTTTCATCTTTCGTCTGATACACATCATTTACTTGATAAATGACTAGTTGAGAGTCCCCATATACTTGTAATTTTGTGATCTTCCATTCAATTTCTATTTTGAACCTAATGATTAATGCTTCATACTCTGCCACATTATTTGTACATTGAAACATCAGTCTATAAGATTTCAGGATGGTGTGTCCCTGAGGAGTGATGAACAAAATCCCTACTTCAGATCCTCACTATGTGTATAATCCATCAAAATACAATATCCATTGTTGTGGTCTCACTGTTAGAATGTCTGCATCTAGAAACTCCATTGTCATAGGTTGATCATCTGGTAAAGGAGCCTCAACCAATTGTTCAGCAATTGCTTGACCCTTGATGGATTTTCTTTCCACATATTGAATATCAAACTCACTTAAGAGTATGACCCACTTCGCCAGTCTACCTGTTAAGGCAACCTTACTGAGTAGATATTTTAAGGGGTCAATTTTCGCTATAAGTCTGATTGTATGAGTCAACTATAATGTTGTAGCTATTGAGTAGAAAACACCACCACTAAGAAATATTTCTCAATGAATGTGTAGTTTATTTCATATCCATTTAATGTTCTGTTGATATAGTATATGGCGTGTTCCTTTCCTTCATAATATTCTTGTGCTAATAATGCTCCTAAAGAGATATCTGTTGTTGAAATGTACAATATCAGAGGTCTTCCTTCTGTAGGAAAAATGAGAATAGGCAGTGACATTAGATATTGCTTTATTTGATCAAATGTTGTTTCACACCCATTATCCCATTTGAAAGCAACATTTTTATGCAACAAATGATTGAATGGATGACTTTTGTCTGCTAGATGGGAGATAAATCTCCTGATTGATTGTAGCCTTCCCTGTAGTGCCTGAGTTGACTGATATTTCTGGGAGGCAACATTTCCATTATTGCCTTGACTTTCGCTGGATCTACTCCAATGCCCTTTTTTGAGACAATCTATCCCTAGAGTTTTGTTGATGTGACCCCAAAGTCACACTTCTTGGGGTTTAGCCTGACATTGAACTTCTCTAGCCTTGCGAATATTTTTCTCAGAATATGAAGATGTCCATCCCTAGTACAATATTTAGCTAGGATATCATCCACGTAATCCTCCATGAAGGTGTGCACCATATCATGAAATATTGTTGTCATTGCTCTTTGATAGGTTGCTCCTTCATTTTTCAGACCAAATGGTATGACATTCCAGCAGAAGGTTCCCCATGGACATGTAAATGTAGTCTTCTCCTAATCTTCTGGAGCTATTTTAATTTGGTTGTATCTGGAGAAACTGCCCATTATTGACAACATGGCATGCCCTGCTATCAAGTCCACAATGATGTCTATATTAGGTAATGAGAAAGCATCCTTTGGGCATGCGTTATTCAGGTCCCTAAAATCCGTACATATCCTGATGCTACTGTTCGGATTTGAGATAGGTACAATGTTTGATATCCATTAGACATAATCAATAGACCTTATGAATCCAACATCTAACAATTTCTTTAGCTCAGCCTTTACCATTAATGCGATATGGGGATGCATTTTTCTCAATTTTTGCTTTACAGGCTTGATTCCTCCAAGTAAAAACAAATGATGCATGAAAAGGTTTGGATCTAAGCTTGGCATATTAGAATATGGCCAAGCAAAGTTAGTGCTTCTTTCCTTAAATAATTTGACAAATTCTAGTCTCTCTTGATCTGTCATGGATTCTATTAGATGTAAGATTCTTGCTCTTTCTTCAGTACTAATGTTTATATATTGTGTTGGCTCCACCAAAACTGATGACTACTCATGATAATGCTTTGGAAGAGTGTCAAATCTCCCATCTTTCAGTGCCTCAAAGAGGTTTTCACTATCAGATGCATTCTTTATTTTTTATTTTTCAAGATCTAATGCTGCCATAAAATGGTTTTCACCATTAGATCTATTATCCCTATTTTTACTTTAGCAATTGGAAGATTTGACACCCTCCTACCGAGTCATGTTGTTATGAGAATTATGGATAGAACTTGTACGAGGTTCATCATAACATAGAAAATTTATGATGGCATCATCGTTTGCAAATATGGGTACATTTATAGGTTCGACAGGTTCTCAGTCAATAAGTTCAAGATGGATTAAAGGCATGAAATCATCAGTTTGATTTAGGTTAATGGGGGTAAGGGTTAGGGCAGAAATGTCATCATAGTTGTTATTAGGGATATCGAGATCAATGATGGTACCCTCTTCAAGATTGTCTAGTTCACTTGATGTCTGTTCGTCCCCACTTGAGTCATCGATATTTAGTGATCCTGATATGAATGGTATAGACCTAGAGCTTTGTCCCTCCTCACATGTAGGTAAATATTTTTGTATGACATCAATTTGGATATCGGTGCAAGATATATCAGAACAAAAATCCCATTCATATTCATTTGAATCCGTTTCAGAACTATGTCTAACCTGAAGGATTCTTTCAACAACCTTCTTTGTCAATTCTTGTTTTTGTTCTTCAGAGTATCCTAGTCCTGTCTTCTCTTTTGAATGAAGAGTGAGGGGTTGAATAGGTTCTACAATGCCTTCCTTCCTTTTTCTGATAGGTCCTTGTCCCTCATAACCCATATTTTCTAGGATAGCCTTCCCTTTTCCATATTTGTTTGTAGTGATATTGATATTTTATGTCGATGGTTCCTCATCTTTGTATAACCAATTAAGGATTTATTTTTTGTCTGATTCATCCTCTATGGTAGCAAATTTTACAAACCTTTCTTCTAGAACTATGATAGGTAGTGATGTTTGATGTTTGATCATGGATGGTTGACCATATTTCTTTGGAGATGACATTAACTGTGAAAGATTAAGCGATTGCTCCATAGAATATTACCCCATTCCCTTGTCTGTTAGCTAGACCTACTCTTGAAATTTCTATGATAAAGAAGTTTGGGGATCTGGATTGTTCGTTAATTGAGTGTCAACAAGACTTGTATCTTTTTCTTTATCCTTCTTCTCTACCCACTTGGTGGTGATATTTGGACGTTTTTCCTCATTTGATGACTTTGAACTGGATGCTTCCCTATTGTGAGGCACAAATGCATCTTGAGAGATTCTAAGTGTGTCATAATGTTGAGGGTGATTATAATCGATAGATATAGTCACCTCTTGTCCATTTACTATGAACTTTAATCATTGGTGATATGTGGAAGGCAGTGCCTGCATTTTGTGGATCCATGGGAATCCTAAGAGTATGTTGTAAGTTAACTCTTTTTCCAATACTTGGCATGCTATGTGTTTCATCATTGGTCCCACTTGAATGGGTAACACAATCAATCCCTTTGATGATCTCTCTTCCTCATCATATGCCTGTATAGTCATTTTCCTTTGGGCATCAATAGCATCATCGGAATATGCTAGTGCACGGATTAAATTTAGAGTGAAAATGTTCAAACCAACTCCCCCATCTATTAAGACTCTTTTGACACGATGATTATGGATCAAGACTTCAATATGGAGTGTGGTGTTATGGGGATGATTTAGTGACATGTCATCATGTTCAGAGAATGATAAAAAGTGTGTTGTAGTCAAATGCCCCACCATAGCTTGGAATTGGCAAAAATCTAGATTTTTCGGTACCATAGTGGCAACTAGTGCTTTTTCTAGAACCTCCTTATGTGATGGTGATAGTTTGAGGAGTTCTAGTATTGATCTATGTTATATTGTCGATCAAATCTTGAACTACATGTTTTAACTCCATGTAATCATTAGTTTTGTGGCCTTTATTATTGTGGCAGTTGCAATAATCTACATCATTCCACCATGGTGGTTTGACCTTTGGATCCCAAAATCTTGCTTCCCGCATAGTGATAAGACTGTTAGAGTAATAAGTTATTATGCTTAATTAATTATATCATACTGGTTAATTAATTAAGTCACTTATTCCTCTAGTTGCTTAAGCTAAACTTAGGCACATTAATAATTGATTAATTATTAATTGTGCACACTAGGGTTTCCTTTTAGGTCAACATTAGGGTTGCATACTTTGCTTTTATAAAGCAAATCATCTCATTGTAATATTGAATTCCTGAATAATAATATTTTGCACATCTTGCAAACCTCTTGCTTTTTCTGTTTTTCTCTTACGTGGAAGGTGTTTAGGTTTGCATGTCTGATCTAGGGTTTCTAATATGGTATCAGAGCACTTTCATTTGGTGCAGTTTATTTTATAGTATTTTCCTATTTTACTGCATTTATTGCTGGTTGAAGCCAAATTTTTATTTTATGCTTTCGAGCTCATAACTCTTTGCCACAATCTTCGATTTTCGCTATCTTTGCGGCGTTGGAAAGGTATTGAGGAGCTTTATGTTGTTGTCCATGCACTTTTTTCTGTATCTGTCCTAGGTTTTTCGTTAATCCAGATTTGGCCCGATGGGTGTTTTGGAGATTACCTAGATATTTTGGCAATTGGGAGAGTGCCTCTTGCATCTTTGCACTTCATTTTCAGTGATACATCATTTAATAATCGACTGCTGCTTCATAGATTCCAAGGTTGTTCCCATTTAGATTTTTCGAGTGTTCTGTGGCATCGGGTCTGCTGTTGCATCATTATGATTCCAATATGGTTTCTTGTAGACAAAAGTATCTTTCCTTGCTTATCAGATTGTGGTTCCAGTGTTACTTTACAGCGTTCTTCCAGTGCTTCTTTGTAGCATGCCATATCATTGTAGGGGGTTTTTGTCCCACTGGGTTTTCCTCCTCTACCTCTTTCTTGCATTTGTAAATGGGTACCCAATCAGGCCTAGTTGCCAGGACCCATCTTTGCTTGCGTGCATCTTATTCTAGTGTTTTAGTTTCTTCCTAAGTTCATCTTAAGGGGGGGTGTTAGAGTAATAAGTTATTATGCTTAATTAATTATATCATACTGGTTAATTAATTAAGTCACTTATTCCTCTAGTTGCTTAAGCTAAACTTAGGCACATTAATAATTGATTAATTATTAATTGTGCACACTAGGGTTTCCTTTTAGGTCAACATTAGGGTTGCATACTTTGCTTTTATAAAGAAAATCATCTCATTGTAATATTGAATTCCTGAATAATAATATTTTGCACATCTTGCAAACCTCTTGCTTTTTCTCTTTTTCTCTTCTATGGAAGGTGTTTAGGTTTGCATGTCTAATCTAGGGTTTCTAAAAAAGACCACTTGTGACTAGTTCTTTGATCGTTGCTTCCAATGTTTGACCTAAAGGTGTGAACCTACGTCAGTTTGATTATTTTTGGTATGGTTGCGGTTTTGTGATTTCGTTGTTTTGAATGATGCTTGAATTGACGATTTGATCATTGTTTTGATTTATTTTTGAAGTAGATGTTGTCAACTTGAAAACTAGTTTGGCATTTTGTAAATCACTTTCCGTTTCATTGGTCCCCGTATTCCTGTTCTTTTGCCAAAATTTTGGTTCATCACTATTGGGGTATTGATTTGAGGAGTTTGATTTGTCGTTGTAATGTTTAACAACCCCTCTTTTGACCAATGCTTCTTCAATATTAAGGCCATTTTCTAGCACCTTTTCTAACATAGGAGGACATTGCAATTCAAGTATGTAACTCATCTCCTTTGTCAAATTTTCAATGAACAACTCCATTTTCTCTTCCTCGGGAATAGAACGAGGATATCTAGCAAATAGTCATCACCATCTTTGTAGAAAGGAAAATAATGTCTCCCCTTTGTTTTGTAAAGATCCTTTATCATGACATTGTGTTGGATGTTAAAAGAATATTAGGATATGAGCTTGTTGACAAGTTCTTCAAAATTCCTTATTACTGGTTGTAATTTTTAAAACCATTCCATACATGAACCTCCCAAGCTTCTTTGGAATAATCTAATCAGGTAAGTTTCCTCTTGAGAAAACTCTAGGCTCATGGTTTTGAATTCGCGGATATGATTGATTGGATCCGTCTTTCCATTGTATTTGTCATACTTGGGGAATTCATAGTGTTGAGGAAAAGGTATCATGTCGACTATTGAGTCAAAAGGATAAGGACAAATGTCTTGCATTGCATACCTTTTGGTGTTTCCTTTTGTCATGTCCTATATTTTTTGTTGTAATATTTTCATTTGGGATGTTAAGGCAACAACCGGATCTACACCTTGTGTGGGTTGTGGTATTTTGGTTTTGCATGTTCCAGGTGCTTCTTTTACGTGATTTACGTCAAAATCTTTGGCAAGCTTAGCACATGATTCAACCAACATTAAGAGGTATTTCTCCATGTCCTATTCTAAGATATTTTCCATGAATTTATGGAATTTTGGATCCTGTTGGGCTGTTTGTATGTCTTCTGGAGTTATTTCATTTTTGTCACTTTGATGTAGACTATTCCAGGGATTTTCTTTTGCCGTTGTATTTGATGTTTCGAGTTCCTTTTCTAAGAGCCTCTATTTTTGTAACCTGGTGAAGATTGGCATACAAGTGTTTTTTTATTTCTTCCAAACTTTAATCTTCTATGTTGGAAAATGTCAAGTGAACTTTTAGCAAATTCGAATAAGATGATATATCTTATTGATAAGACTAGGTTAAAAATTTGATTACTATGCCTTGTTTCATGATAATAGGATGATAATATCTTGATGATGAAACTTTAGTGTAATAATCGAGATAGTGTTTTGATTTGACACTTTATGATTTGGAAGATCGGTGTTTCAGTTGAAAAGACTAGAAACTTGTATGAACCTATCTGATTTTGGTTTCTAGATAGTGATTCTGATAAAAAGATACTTCTGTTTTGATAAAAATCCATGTTTAGATGACAGACAAACTAATTGATATATTTTGGAACTCTCTATTTTAAAAGCGCTAAAACAAGTGATGAAAGTGTTATTTCTCAGAAGCACTAGAATAGAGTTCAAAATCGCTGAAATAGATGATGGAAGCGCTCTTTATTGATGCGCTAAAATAGTGCTTGAAAGTGCTGAAATAATGCTCATAAGCACTATTTTTTGGAAGTGCTATAACAATGCTCAAAAGCACTGAAATAGTACTTGGAAGCGCTATTTGATGGAAGTGCTATAATAGTGATCGTAAGCGCTAAAACAGTGCTTGGAAGTGCTATTTTACAAAAGTGCTAAAACAAAGTCCCGCAGCATTGAAACAAATTTCCAAAGCGCTAAAATAGAGGGTTGATGTTTAAGACTCCTTATTGCAAAATTTGACTTGGCCTTGTGGCATATTCTATCATGGGTTGTGGGATGTAGGACTAATGTATGCGTTGACTATGATTGTGATATTGTGTGAGGGCTCTCCTTTGGAAGAAAGCTTGTGAATAAAGTGGTTCCACAACGTAATCAAGAGTATGACCTCTAGAAAAATCATGATACCTATGAATGAAGGTTCTGTGTTGTAACAAGATCTTTCAACTTTGATATAAGAAATGCCTTCTTCTTAAATTATCCTAGTAACTGAGTGGTCTCTTGGGTTTGTTGACTTTGATGGTTTTCTTGACAAACTTGGTTGATTTCCACTCTCGAATCATGAATTTTTTTGAATTGATTTGATTTGTTGTTTCCTAGATGATCTTTTATCTAATTTCTAATGATTTTTGAAAACATAGCAAGCAAATTGTATAATAATTTTTATAGAATTTGAACAAATAGTGTATATTCAAGAACCACGAATGGTCCTTATTGATTTCCACTAGTTTGTTTTGACAAAAGTACACTTTTAGATAAACTCACTCTTAAGATCAAAAAGGTCATTGTTATACTCAACAACCCACATCCTAAAATTGCGTTGATTCACACAGGCATGTCACCCCCTAGAGGGTGCCCGTGTTTTTGTCATTTCTAGGTGCGTACTCAGAGTTGGATTTCTCGTCCTCTAAGAAAACAATCCTTGGCAATTATATGGTGAGTGTCTTAGGGGAAAATTCTTTCCTCCCCTTGCACCATGAGTATTACAATTTCTAGTTACTGACTCGACTGGATACTACACTATGGTTTGTAGATAGGGGTTCTATGTAGTGCGACAATTGATAAAATACCTCAGGAGACCTCCCAATGTTTAGAACAAAGATTTTGGGGATGGTTATCTTGCACACTACCATCAATTTGGACTTTCATCAACAACCTGGATTTTGATTAGAGTGGGTTGGAATCCTTGGCTTTAGGCATTCCCACTTAGGTCGTTCCCATAGGGTGAGTACTTTTTCCCACTATGACAGGCCTTCTAAAGGTTTTATCAAAAGCGTAAATTTGCATCAAAATAAAGGATGAGTCTAGGACTTTGAGCACCCAGTTAAGGGGAGAGCATAAGCCTATTCACCACACAAGCACAACAGATAAATGATTCGTTTAAGCCCAAAAGATTTTTTTTGCTAATCTATGTGAAGATTTTGCTTCACAAAAATCATGGTGTCCATTTTAACTGATATAGAAAAAGTGTGATGGCTACCCTAGGATTGATTAATTTTAAACCAAAAATGGCTACCCTAGGATTGATAAATTTTAAACCAAAATGATTATCCTAGGATTGGTTCATTTTAGTCCAACTATATCAAAATGAAATTTTGGCCGCGGTCGCGTTAGATCCAGAAAAAAATTACAGAAGCGCTAAAACGGTCAATGAAGCGCTATAGTTTTTACTCGATGTGCTATAACTAAAAGTGCTGAAATAGAGTACTGAAGCACCAAAGTATTTCACAGAAGCACTAAATCAGCTATTCTAGAGATGGATGACTGATGCACTGAAATAGTTCATGGAAGTGCTATAGTAGAGGAACTAAAAATTTTAATGGATGCTCTATAGTATCACAAAAGCACCGAAACAGAGCAAGGAAGTGCCATATATTTTCATGGATGCGCTATAGTTTTTGATGGAAGCACTGAAATAGAACATGTCGGGAACTCGCATGACACTTTTCAGAAAAAAATGATAAAAATATGGGGTTAATGCCCCACGATGGGCACCAAATTGTAAGTGTGAATACGTAGAATAAGGAAATACACTTCTTAATGAAACATTATATCAATTATTAAGCAAATAATCTACTGAAAGTGTCTCATTGTCTCCTATCTTCAAAGATTTATTAAGTTATTGTGCTCTCATATTTAAATAACACTATAACTGTTAAAATGACAATCTAAAGATCGAAATGATGCTAGATGCAATGATGTGAAGCTATATGATAATACTAAGTGATAAAAGAAAACTACTATAACATGAATTGACATGAAAAACTATGGATGAAGCTACAGGAGGCATCCATGATATGAAAACTAGAATTTTGGATGCTTGAATTTCTTGAGGCTTGATGCTTGATGCTTGAATTCCCGCAGAGTAAGAGTGCATAAACTAGATAATCTAGATCCGTTCCTTGGTTCAATGAAGTTTTATTTATAGATTTCCCAGCAGCAAAAATGCACAGGGATAGCAAAGAGAGGCTTGGATTCAATCTGGAGGATTGAATGGTGAGAGATGGAGGAGATGGAGAAGATTTTGGAGATTGTCTCTACCCATGAAAACACCAGGCAAGAGAAGAGGAATGATTGATGGAAGAGGATTGAGAGATCAAATTTGCAATTTGTCTCCAATTTGTCTCCAAATCTTCCCGTGAAGTTTGAAGGCATTAATTTTGACATATTTTGACATAAATTAGAAATAGGATATCTAATTTGATTTTGAGGAAATATAGAGGAATATTCTTTATGCCTTAATTTAAATGTTTTTGATTTATTTAAATTAACCAAAGAGGGATAAATAATTTAATAAAACAAACTATAGAATTTGTTTATTAAATTAAAATAGAAGAATATGGTAATTAATCAATAAAATGTTTAATCTTTATTTCATTAATTTAAGACTTGATGTGAGAATAAAATAGGGAAATGATAATTAAATCAAACAAAGTATTTAATTTTGTTTATTTAATTAAGATGAGATAATAGAAGAATTGGAAGAATTTAAATGTGAATGTGTATGTGAACTATAGAAATAAATATTTCTATTTATTCAATAGTAGAGGAATTTAGGATAATTAATCAAATAATTCGTATGTAATTAATCAGATTCTCCAAACCAATTTTAGGTGTATACAAATACAACAATCCATAGTCCTTTGATCATCTTTTTCAATACGATACATTGGAATTTGATTGGAAAGATATCTTAACAAATACATAGGTTGATACACAATAATAGAGATGTCAGGATGAGTTATTGTATATAAAACAATCATCAAGTCAAATTCTAGTCTAATATATTTCCTTTGACATCAATGGCAATAATTTCCACCTTTGACATCAATGACAACATTTCCAATATCCCTCACCCCCACCACAAATCAAATTATTATATATTTTTGGAGGATTTCCTCATTCCCACCCTCTCCTTGCTAAACAATTATCACACCCCAAGGATCACCAAGACCTGTATCACCATATTAAGGTCCATGTACAAAGGAGACTAGTTCTCTAGCCAAGATGATTCAACAATAAAGGTGTATGGTTACTCCAACAAGGTTGACAAACCCCCAGGCACATTACTAGCAAGGTATTTTCTTTATAATCCATGCACTAAATTGATAGCAATAGATCAACAATATGACAATGAAAGAGGTGTAGAAAATTTCCATCACATCCTACACCTTTGGAATGAACTTTTAGTTGTTAAAAGTAAGGCAACAAAGGTCCTAGAAACCGAAATCAAAGAGCTACAACTGGATATGCTCAAAGACCATTGAATTTATGATCTAGTAGGATCCTTCTTGACATGGTTGAAGGAGATCAATAACAATGAACAAAAGAAATTTTCTCACAAACCCCACCCAAAGATAGAGATGAATAGGACCTCAAGGAAGAGGAAACAAATAAGTCATGTTCCACCAAGTTTTCGGATGTGGATGATAGGGTACAAGGGGACATGTTTTAAGGACAATATTTTTAGAGGCCATTTTAATGGACAACAAAGGGGACGACTATTTTTTTAAATATATGGTAATTTTAAATATTCATATAATAAGCATTGATAAGGTGTTCATCATATACATTATAGATACTTCATACATAAAATTTACAACAAAATTCCCAAAGGCTACATGTTCCGATTACAAAATGACAAAAGCATAAAAAAATGCTAATACCCTAAACTTGCAAAGAACTTGTGCAAACAATGAGCCTATCTCCCTTGTCTTAGGATTGTAGTGGTTGAAACAAGAAACAAGTCCTTGAATTTCTATTGAGATAAAAAAAGAGGTTTCCTCAATAATATTTCAATCTTTGTCATTATATATTGCAAACTTGCAATTTTGTGACTACAAACACAACTAAAATAGTTATTTTCAATGATAGAAAACCATTTTATTGGGACTAAAAAACCACCTTAAGAGATACAAATGGAGCTTGAAATCCTAGGTATTATTTTGCCTAATTTTACCTTGAAAACCCTACTATATTGCCAATTGAAATGGTTGAAAGCTACTTTCAAACCTAATATGTGATTTGCATACACCATAATGGCGCTTGAAAATATATTGTTTTGCATACATTAAAAAAAATGACAAAAATATTTTTTTACTATCATGTGTGCATTTTATCTTGTTTTGAAAAGATTTTTTTTTATTCCTATGTGTTTAGCCATTAGATTAAATTCACATGTGGTAGAACATAGGAAAATTATTTTTTTGAACAAGGGGCATGTTACAGTGGGTAATATTGAAGTGATCTAGGGTTTGTATGGTTATCGTTTAAATATTTTCAATTCAACTAAAATTATTTACCCTACATTTGGCATGGGGAATTATAGTGGGTATTGAGGTATGTGGCTAGTTGGGCAATGGAATTATGTGTAGTAGTAGTGGGGTAGGTATTAGAATGGTGAACACAATTTTATGGATTGTTGTTGTGTGGTTCTAGTAGTGGAGAATTATGGTGGTGAAAATGGAGGGAATGGGGCATGGGGATGGAAGGAATGTTGCAAGGATTGGTGAAGGAGAAGAGAGAATGGGGATTGGAGAGGACAAAGGGGGAAGTTTCAAATGAGAAGGGGAAGGGGGAGGCTGGGTTGAAAATTGAGAAGAGGGGGTGGGATACTTACCTACATTGTAGAAGTGTTAGATTGTTCTTCTCCTTGAGCTTGTGACTATTCCTTCTCCTCAAACCCATTCTTTGGTGGTTCGTCCACCTTTTCTTTCTTTTTATTCTAAATTTTCATCACCACTAAAAACAACTTGACATACCTTTTGTTTCTCCATTGGGACCTTTTGTGATGAGGAGGTGTGAGTGGTATAATATCAAATTTTCCTAGGAGATAGTTTGGCCATTTGGTTACTTGTAACCTCCCTTGTGGTCATAGATATGGTGGATATTGCTATTTCATGTTTTTGTTGTTTCTATTGAATCCTAGTTACTGATTGAAAAGGTCTTGTAGATTTTGTAGGTGCAATGCAATGTTGGGTTGGTGCTCTTGATGGTGTTGCTATAAATTCAGGAGGTCTTGATTCAAATTCTTCCTCTTTTTCCAAAGAGACAACCTCATTTCTCCTCTTGGACTTGGTAGGTGTATAAGTTGAGGTGAGGCTCGAATGGGGTTCAATATTATAGATCTCCCCATTTCTTATTGAATGTCGTAAGATCCCTTGGCCTCTTGCTTGTGTGGCCAATATCTTCCTTGTACTTCCACTAGGAAACCATTTTTAACTCACTCCATTTGAGCTTCTTCAATGAGGTCTTCAATTCATTTTTTAAGTTTGCATTGTAGGTCAAAAAAATCCCATAGAAATTCTCTTACAATTGGGAAATTGGGGTTGGAATTGCCATGGCTAGCCGTCTATCAACTTATTTTCTATATTCCCTAGGGACACATCCTCAACGTTTTTTTGCACATTCTTGTGTTGAAGATGTTTTGGGTATTTGGGGATGCCTCGAAAATGTCCCCTTGCCATCCCTAATCAATTTTTTTGGGCCCTAATGTCTCAAAAGAATCTCCAAAATATCGGTACAACTATAGTCCTTAAGACAACTAGGCACATCAATGATATCCCTTGATTTTCATGAGGACAACCAATTGTCTCGTTACAGTTACACTCAATTTAAAAAATAGGCCCAAAATTAATAAAAAAATATTTTATTATTCTTTTGTGGGCCCCCACATTTCTCTCAACCCTAAATGAGAGATTTTGGTTTGCACAATATTTCCAAAGCAATGATTTCATAATCCAAATAAAAAATACATTTTCCATCTTTCAAAGAAATAGATACAAGTTACATACATATCTCATCTAAGCTCCATTCGCACTAGAAATAAAACTTATCCAAGAAATCCCCTTTCAAATCTTGGCTTCTCGACTGAGAGGAGAAGCATCGCTCAAGCACTTTTCCACCATCCACTAACTAACTACAGTCCCCTACACATCTACCACATATGGTAAGATGACCCTACCCTTTGAAATAGAGCTTTGGTCTAGAAACCATAAAATACTAGCCTATTCTGAGCTGGTGTTGTTTCCCACATAACTAGAACTTTATGAAACAACTCATCTATGTTCTATGTGTATGAAAATCTAAGATACAAATGGAAAATTTGACATAATGAACTAACAGTGTAACCAATCACGAATTACACTATTTTGGCCAGAGTATTCATCACCTAGTACTTCAAGTGGACATCACACACTCACCCACCATTCTAGCTCGATTTGTTAAGATCAATTATATTCGATGCATAAGCAATACTCTCCATTGGATAATCTACAACCCCAGGAACAATCTATATACACTATGTAATCTATGAATCTTCTACTAGGTTAAACATGTGTTTCCAAAACCTACTAATTTGAACTAACTTAAGTTATAAAGACCCCTCTCTATTGAGTATTTTCTACTATATATACATAAGAATATGAGATCTAGGGAATTTTTTGAGGATTAAAAGGATTAGAGACACTATTGAGTTCTCCATATGTTTCATTTGCAATGAAAGGAAGTTTATGAGGATTCATATAGTGTTATTTATGCTTTATAACCACTTAATGAAGGATAAATATTTATATTTTTTGGAACACTTATGCAAGCTAAGAACCACACTTGAAGACAAAATTTTGAGTAATGGTCAAATGGTGATAGTAAAATTGGATTGTTTGATGGTTGAACAAGGTAAGGGAAAAATGAATCATATTGAGGTTCATTATTTGATGGCTAACCATGTTTTAATGTTATGGAAATAAATCCTCATGACAATTGCAGGATTCATAAGGGATGAACTTCTACAAACCATTAGTATTATAAAAGAAAGGAAATTAGTCTTACTATTTGGTGAACAAAAGAAATGTAAATATTTCCATATCATATGTCACAAAACTGAAATGGTTATGTGGTTGAAATAACAATGGGTTAAAAATATTTCATACTTGACTTATGTCATCCAAAATCTAGTCATACAAGAGTTTGCAACACTAAAGACTTTTGGGAGGCCCATGGAGGTAATCAACCCATGCTTTGCAATTATTATTACTAGTTTCTCACATACATGTTTAGAATAATATGGTGTTGTAGGAGAAGCTATGTGGGCAACAAGATATTTTAAAGATAAGAGAATAAAATCTGTAGACACTGAAAAAGGTCCTAAGTCTGCGAGCGCCATTTTTCTTGGTCATCGTCCTCTAGTAATTGAATAATTTTAGCTATTTGATTGCTCTTGATAATATTCCTCTATTAAGTAAATAATTTCTAATTATTTAATTAATTCACTTTCTAATCTCTATTCTATCTTGATCAATTAAAATAAATTAATTTTGTCACTAACACTCCCTTTATTTAATAATTAAATAAATTATTATTTATTTAATTATTTAGCCTTTATCATTTGCCTATAGTCAGATAATAATAATAATAATTATTATTTGTCTATGCACCAACCTTTTCATTCTTCTATAATTAAATAATCTTCAAGATTATTTAATTATGTGCCATTCTTCTCCCCATTAAATAATTAATTCAAATTAATTATTTAGTGTCTAATTTTCATTTCTCCCCATTTAATTAAATTGATTTTCCAAATTGATTTAATTAAATGCCCCATTTTATTTTTCCTCAAATAAATAATTTGAATGAATTATTTATCCTCCACTTGTCCATTTCCTCCATTTTCCTTTTTTTTTGAAAGATTTTTTTTGAATAAATCATTTATGCCTCCCTTTTCATCAAAGATGCCTTGCTCATTAATCTTTGTCATGGCCTTTATTTCTGTCATATCTGTCGGTGTCATAGCCTTCATTTCCCACCTCTTTTCGGTGCATCAATTCTTGCCATTGATCTTGATCGTTTGTTTCATAACCTCCCTCTAATTGATCCTCATCTGTTGATCTTGGAATCTTTCTAGATGATTGATCTCTTTCATCCATTCAAATGGTTGTCTAGTAAAAGAAACTTTCCTCTCCCATTTTTTCCTTAACAATCATTTTATCTCCAAATTTCTACTTATTATTTGTAGGTATTTGCACAAGTGAAACAAAAAAATTGAGGGAAAATTTTGCAAAAGGAGAAATAGGAGAGACATGGGAAGTGATTTAAGTTCAAGCATGGGCAGTGTTTTGATTTGATGCTTTATTTTCCTTATGATTTCATTATTTTCTCTTGTTTGGATGTGGTTTGTAGCTTAGAAGTGTTGGCTGTAACTTTATCTAGGCTAGGAATGCTTTAACCCCATCTTACATTGGTGAACATGATGTGAAGGACAAGATTTTTCAAATTTTGTAAGGTTTCTGGATTGTGTTTTTTTGCAAATTTTAGGTATGGAACGACACAACTGAGCTACGCAACAATGCATTTTCCAGGAAACTACACATTTGATAGAAGTAGTGATGCATTTTATGAGAAATGACACATCTATCGAAGACCTCCATGGGCGAGAAAATTTAAATTTAAAATCACGATGCAATCGCTATGGTGCGACATGACACAATGACACATTTGTCTACTCGGTATAAAGTTCCAGTTTTAGTGTCTTATCAATTTTTATTTTGAATTTTTCAAGTAGAGTAGTGTTTTATGGTTACTAATCTTCTATTTGTAGCATGTGGCTTTGGAGTGGAGCTCCCAAGAAATTCTTCTTTTGAAGCAACAAAAAAATTGAGATATTTTCGTTTCAGTTTAAGCAGTTTACTTTTTTTAGATTGAATATTAAATCTAGATTTAATTTAACTTAGTTTGGTTTCTAGACTAAATGTTGTTTCCCTTCTTAGTTTAGTTTTCTTTTATTGCAAGGTTAATTTTTCTAATTTGGCTTTGGTGTAGGAAAGGTGAAAACATAAACACACATTTGTCGAAGACTAAAAATCAAGGAAACTACTAATTACATTTGGTGCAAGATGTTTCTTGAAGATTTGATTTTTAAATTGATTGTCTTTTATTATAGAAAAAACTTCAATTGGTGATTAAAAATAAAAAAATTATTCTTTCACGTAGATTTAACTAGGGAGTTAATAAACCACTATTTTTCATGCTTGAAAGATGGTAGGTATTATGCTCTCACCTTGTGCAAACTCGGTGATTAGAAAGCCAAACCCATCTATTTTTTGTGTTTACCTCTTAGAGGGCCTGCCACCCCACTTCAAAAGGTGGGAATGACCCAAGCGGTATGGGATAAAACCAAGCTCTTCCGAATCACTATATAAATTTTTGGTTGCAATGAAAGTTGCAATCAATGAGAAGTGGTACGTGATATCTCTCTCCCAATATCTTTATTATGTGAAAATCCCTTGTTCTAAGGGTTGGGAAGCCTCTTGAGGGATTTTATCATAGTATCCCTTGAACCAAATGCCCTTAATAGAAACCTTTGTGTAGAAATATCAAATCCTTCTATTTGTTGGTATAGGACATTAGAACTCTGAAGCCATCCCACACTTTCACAGTTCAAAGTAGAGATAGAAAATTCCTCTTTGAGGAATGTAGAGTTTGGTGTACTCGAGAAGCGAGTGTCGTGGAGGGGATCCAGTTTCACCAAAATCCTAGGCTATCCACTCTAAATAGGCATGTCTGGAGAAATTCAAGTGGGAACACAACAAATATTGTCCTTTCCAACCATAGGATTCATGCTTTTTATCTTGAAATAAAAAATTTCACATCCAAAACCAGACCAAAAACAAGTGCTTGATACTGTATTCCATGTTTTCCAATCACATTTCATCAAAAACAGTCGAAATTTAATCAAAAACCAGCTCAAAAACATTAAAATTTCCAAGAAAACATTCGAGAAAATTGCAACTATCAGGCATAGAGCCACATATGATACTATGCACTACAACTTAGAACTAGAAAACCACAAATATTTTCTTGCACCACATTTGACATCCTGAACCACATCTATGTGACACACTTGCTGAAAATAGAGCCATAGTTGTCTGCTAAATAGGAACTTTCAAAATTTTTGTCCAAAATCTCATCAAATTATTTTCAAAGTGACTTTTGAATGATGAACCAATGAGTTGCAAGATTCACTAGTCATTGTAGCATTTCCATTTAGAGAAACATTATATTATAGGGTACCTTCCTCCATCCTTTGCATTGCATAAATTAAACCTTGATCCTTAGGTTGCATTTAAGCCTTCAAATTTTGAACATAGGAAGACCTTTGAGCTTTTGGAAAATCCTTGGTTTCATATTATATTTGTCATTGACCATTATCCTTCACTTTAGCAATCCTTGTCATTGTCACCTTATCAAATTTGAGTCTTAAACTTGTGTCCTAGCCTTGAATCTACCTTGTCAAAATTATCCTCAAATGGTCAATGAAATTTGGAATTGTTGCCTTGGGCACACATTAGCTTGATTTCCATTTGTTTAAAATTTTAGGATTCCTTTGCATTGGGTTAACCTCATTACACCATAGATTTTATCATCCCTTTCATCTTCAACCTAGATTGCACTTTGCACCTTTACCCCAAAGATACCAAAAAAATAGCTTATCTTCATCTTAACCTTAGTTGCACTATTATCTTGGTCATTAATCATCATCAACCTTGACCATTAATCAATAGTTAGCATAATTTATCATTCATTAGCCTCATCCTTTGGCCATTCCAATTCTAGCATAATCACCTTGCATTCCCATATCCTAAAATCCCAAAAAATCAAAAAACATAGTTTAGTTCACTACCATCTTGCATTGCCCTTCAAATTTCAATAGTCTCACATGGTTGAAACAAGGCCACAAGCCAAAAGGAAGAAAATGGATTTCTTAAGTGACCATTTTTATGACACTTACCCTTGGAATAGACTCAAATCAATCTACACCTCAAAGGGACACATCACGAAGAGAACAAACCAACCCTTGGGAAGGACTAAGCCTAGAAGAATTCAAAAAGCAATTAACTCCTCAAGAAATTGAATAAGCTTATGAAGACCCAAGAGTTTTAAGCATGGTTGATCAACTTGTTAGTGCTAACCCTAACAAATTTTTCTACGCACTAGCTAAAAATGGGGCCAAATTACCTCAAGGCATTGATGTATCAACCATTATAGAAGAGGAAACTAAAAATCCATTTGCACTTGGCATGCCCTCATCACAAAAAATTCCAAACATACCCCTTGGGACAACTACACACATGACTGCCACTACCACACACATCCCAATCATCCTAGCAATTGGAAACAATGTAATCCATACTACTACACAAGGACAAAGTTTCACATTTGGAAGTTCCTCAAATGCCATGGGTAAAACCTTTACAAACCCCCTTTTCCAAAATAAAAATCAAGGTTCCACATCACAAGTCCCTACACCTTTGATTCAAAATTCAAACCAAGTTCCCACACCTTTGATTAAAAATAAAAATAAAGGTCCTATACCTACACCTCAAAACAATAATCAAGGACCCTTATTCCAATTCCAAGGCATACCTTCATCAAATCAACCTCAACCAAATAAACATAGAAAGGTGCACATCATCTCATGAAGGATCCCAAATCAAAACAATCACAAAGGGTCTATTCCATCACTCTAAAACACTAATCAAGGGTCCCTTCCATCACTCCAAAACTCCACCCAAGGAACCATTCCTTCATATCAAAATGTCAATCAAGGACCCACACCTTCATTTCAAAATTCCAATCAAGGAAACATTCCTTCATCTCAAAATACCAATCAAGGGACCATTCCTTCATATCAAAACACCAATCAAGGGCCCACACCTTCATGTCAAAACATCAACCAAGGATCCATACCTTCATTTTCAAACCAAGGACTAAATTTTCAAATCCAAGCCACAAATCAAGGGTCTACACCTCAAAACACCACACCAAATTCAAACATGACCTTTGGAACAAACCTAAATGCCAATTTCATCTTAAATCAAAACAACACACATCAATATGGAAACCAAGGTCCTACACCACAAAGCATCAACCCTAATTTAAATCCAACGTATGATCTCAATACCAACATCATGACACCAAACCAAAACAATACAACACCATCTCTTGTAGACTTCTTGATACAACAAGTGCAGAATCTCCAACAAAAAAATGACAAACATGCAATTGAGAACCAACAAGAAGATATATTCCATGGAGGAACTATGCCCCTTTCCATTTGATCAAAATCTATACATGCTACCCTTTCCCCCTCATTTCACAACACCACCTTTGTCTAAGTATAAAGGGACATGGAATCCAATAAAACACATTCGAGAATTCAACACATCATGTATGCAAGTCTCATATGACCCTTTATATTTAATGAGACTATTTATATGAAGCCTCACATGGCCAGCCTTAGATTGGTTTGCTTACCTTCCTCTAGGGATTAGAGCATGGGTGAACTAGCTAAAAAATTCATCAATCACTTTTCCTTCAACATTAAAAATGATGTCACCCTTGCAATATTGAGCACAACCAAAAAAGAAGAAGGGGAATCACTTACCTCATTTTACCTGAGATGGTGAGGTTTGGTTAGTAAATTCCCTTGTCACATTCCTGAAAAATAACTTGTCACCATGTTTTTGGAAAACCTTAATGGAGAATTGACAAGCCAAATTCAAATCCAATGTTGCACAACCTTTGATGAGATTTTGGAGAAGGGTGTCCTTATTGAGAAAGCTCTTATTACAAATGGACTAGTCAAAGTAAACAAAGAAAAACTAAAGCCCAACAATGACAAGAGAAAATATTGGTCCTGAAACAAAAATGTCACAAATGATGGAGTTGTTGATGCCAAAATAGTAACCAAAGGTCCAATCATTCAACTTAAAGGTCCTTCCTCATCAAATGCATCTAATACACAAAACACACAGACACAAGGTCAAAACCAAATGCTAAACACAATCCAAAACAATCAACAACACAAAGGTCCTCCCTGTGATAAGAGAACAAATACCAACCCATCAAATCAATTCTCAAATGAATTTTCCAATAAAATTCATCACACTACCAGACACCAAAAACTATGAACCTACATTGATCAAACCTAATTTGTGGAAAGATGACAAATACTATGAATACCACTATATAAAAGGAGACAAAACAACTAGCTGTTGGACACTCAAGAATATCATTGAAGACCTTATTGAAGATATAACCATTCCAATTGATAATTCACAAGATAAGATGAATGTTGATCACACCATATTTAAAACCCCCTTGCAAGACCATGATAAAGGAAAAGACTCTAGTTCAAGGAACAACAACAATGCCAATTATGTAGCTGTCAAACATGATTACAACACTATCTTCCTTAATGTGAGACCCTTTGATGATTGCATTGCCATTATTACCATAAAAAAGCCAAAATCATATTGTGTTGTTTCCACCAACAAAACCAAGATAACTATTCCAAGTCCTTCCATAAATCCCTAATCGAAGGGTCAATATAACCTCCTAGAATAGCTAAGGAAAAATCCCACACAAATTTCTATCTTGGAACTCCTCCGCATATCACCAAAGCATAGATCTATCCTTGAAAAATCCTTGCAAGAAGCATTCATACCCACAAACCTAGATGCCAATGAATTTCAGCCCATTGGCTGGATACCTAGCTATGCCACATCATGTCACCTTCTCTGAACATAAATTTTCTGCTCCAAAATCTGATCATAACGACCCCCTACACCTTGAAGTATGTGTCAATAAACATAAGATTAGACGAGTCCTAGTAGAAGGTGGAGAAGGTTTGAATATTTTCTCACTAAAATTGGTGAAAGCATTGGGATACTTTAAGAATTTTATTGATCAAACCAATAAAATTGAGATAAAAGCTTATGATGATGATGAATGTTCATTCGAAGGCATAGTTTCAGTTTGTGTAAGGGTTGGTCTGAAAATACAAGATATAGTGTTTCATGTCTTGGACCTGGATTTTCATTACAATATTCTCATTGGCTGCCCATAGATTAATGCCATGAGGGCTATTCCCTCCACCTACCATCAATGCCTCAAGTTTCCACACAATGGCACTAAAATTACTATTCCTATGACCTTGATCCCTTTCAATATTGCACAAATCTAAAAGGAATTGTTGAGCATCAAGTGACCATAAATCAAGAGGCCTCAACTTCCACTTCATACTGCTACATTGATCCATCTAACCTCATTAAATCATCCACTCCATTCACCACACCATCAAACCCTAAGGTCCAAGTTTGTGATTTGGGATGTGGAGAATACCGTATGAATAATTTATTGATGAAAGAAAATGCTAATGTCACTGACAAGGTTCAGACTTCCAACACTGATGTCAAGAAAACTGTAGAAAAAATTCAAAAATATGGTTGTGCTTGGATTAAAACCTTTTGGGATACTGATGATATATCTCCCTTTTGCCCTATTTGCTTCCATTCAATCTTTCCATGTCCATGATAACCCCATGTTTGAAAAGGATATCTATGATAGCTCATTTTTTCATCCTAACCCTGTTGAAGATATCCTATCACTACCCTTCCATCCCATCTACCTTGGGCTAGGATATACATCTTCTACTGTCACCACTACTAAGCCATTTTTCCAAATCGTTAAGGATGTGTAAGCCTCCTTTGATGTTAACAGTACCAAAAAGGATAGTCCCAAAGACTCCATTGATGGCATTGCCACTCCTTGCCATAAACCAAACATTCTCATCACTCCATCCATTTCACCTACCTCACTCACATCCATTTGCATCATAGACATGGATCAATAAGTCATATCTCAAGAAACGAACAAGGATAAAGCTCAAGAATTAAAGGTGAAAGTGCCATTTACAAATGGAGATCCATAATAAAAAGAGATAATACAAAGAAAGAACAATTAATAAAATCCCTTTAGCCAAATTCAAAAGCTATTGGACGTGTCAAAGATACAAATAAAATTCATGAATGGAAGAAAAAAATTATGCCTCTTCATCAAAAATATTTAGGGGTATCTATTAAAAGAATGAAAGTAAGAAAAAATTGATCTCCAACTATGCATCTCCCTCAAAAATAATAGTGGGCATGTATCAAAGTAGAATGAAAAAAGAAGAGCTTGTTGAACCAATGCCTCCACCATCACTTCCACTCATTTTGTACATCCCATTCCACCCATGATTACTCAAACATTTGTCATATCTTTCCACTTCCATTGGTAATGTTTTCCAAAGTACCTTTGATGAGAAACCCTTCACGTACTCTATATCATTGGTCACCCGAACTACTTTTCATCTAAAGCCTAGTGGAACACATAGTGTGCACATTAGGGATCATATCATAGCCTCTTTCATCTACTACACCTATCGCCCTTCATATTTTCCACTTGCACTCCTCATCCAGATCATATCCTTTCATCTAGCACGGTTATCCAAACAGAATTAGGGTATCGTCACAACATCATGTGGATCATGCACTTATCAACTCTCTACTCCTAAAGGAGAACCATTTTTTTGAACCTTTCAACAACATGCACCTTCACAAGTACTAAACTTGATTCTCAGAGTATCCCCCTTTAAAAAGTAAAAAATTAAAAAAATAAGTCACCTTGATGAAAACCTAGCAAACAGGCGTCTTTGTGACAACAAAAAAATTAAAAAATTAAAATAGTAAAGAGAAATAATTCATCCAAAAGTGAAAAGCACTTTGGTGGCACTTTGGATAAGTACCAAGGTGAAAACTTGGCAAACATGTTCCATGCATAGTCAGTTTATGATCCTTCATCTATTGTCACTCTATCTGGTCTCTCATCCTTCGTTCATCCATTCACACGCATCTTTCATCCATAATAAAGATTCATCATCATTTCTATGGCCCGAGAACCATTGATATTTAGTATCCTTTACCTCCTTGATCATCCTTTGGATTCGCCCATTGTATCCCATCATGCATAATAAATTGGTCCTATACCTAACTAGGGGAAAATTCCTTGACTTATGTCTTCATGGGATCTGACACATAGTATCAACTTTCTTAAAAAGCCAAATTAAAATAAAATAAAAAAACATCAAAATCCAAAAAAATTAGAAAACATCAAAATCCAAAAAAATCATAAAACATCAAAATCCAATAAAAATCATAAAACATCAAAATCCAAATATAATAAAATCATAAAACATCAAAACCCAAAAAACATCAAAAAATTTCAAAACTTCCAAAAATAGATCTAGGTTTGAGTCTGAGTCAGTTTGTGTTAGAGTGGTCTAACTACGTTGTCTCTACGCATTTCTACACAAGCAAGGCTCATCTTAAATGGGCCCCCAAGACATAAGGTCAGTCCTCTTAGGTTTGTCCAAATAAAATCATGACTCAATCTTTTGCCAAATAAGGCAAATCCAAGTTGTGTTGAACTACAAGGTCTTTGCGTGTATAACGTAGGCAAGGCCATCAATCGATGAGCCCCCAAGGCCACCTAGGTCAATCCTTTAGGGTTTATCGATTTTGGCCATATTCTTTATCTGCAAGAAATCATAATATCGAATCAATAGACAAGCATAACCAATAAATCTTTAGTCTTCAATCAATCAATCACCTTATCATCGTCAATCAATTTATCAAGTCATTTGTCTTATAATCAAAATGGGGCATTATGTCATTTTTTTCATTTGATCCTATCTCTTGTATTTTATCAGGATGCTTCCTTCCTAAGATTGGACTTTGTCAATTTGATCATTCACCTTAAGCAGGATATGTCTTTCTTGCAATTAGGTGCCCTATAAACGCTTGTCAACTTTATCAAATGTGTTCTTTGCCTTAAATAGAATATGTATTTCCTAAAATTCAGAATCATCACATCACTTTGTCATATCAATCAATAATTTTCAAATAGTCAATCAATCTTGTCAGCCTTGTCAATCAATCTTACCTTAATCAGAATGTGTCTTTTTTGATGTCAGACACAATCATCAATCTTCAATCTTATCAATCAATCAATCAATCTTGTCATCTTGGTTAATCAATCTTTCCCTAATTAGGATGTTTCCTTCCTAAAGCTAGGCACGATCAATCAAATAAAATTTTCAACCTTTGTCAACCTACCAATCAATCCTAGTCAACTTATTGATCAAACTTTGTCATCTTGGTCAACTTAATCAATCACTATCAAGCAATGTTATCCATCTCATTGGAAAACACTGTCTCTCTGGAAAAGACTTTATTGGTCTGGATTTGTTTTTTGATTCTAGGTCATGTTACTAGATACCTTGAGGATGTCTTATTAATAGATTTAAAGGGACGATGATGCATCATGGCCTCTTTTCTTTGTTTGTTTCCTGTGGTTTGTCTTGGCAAAAAGATTGGGATAATTGAATCATTAGTATGAGTCGGGGAATTCCTTGTCTTTTGAATTTTTCTTTTTGACTTCTTGTCTCTCACAAATGGTCACCTTGCACACCTTGGTTTATGTCATACCATGGTGTTTGTGTTCCATTTGTGACACTTTTGATGCTTGATTATGATAAATGTAAAGTTGGTCCCTTATCATTTCCCATCTAACTTTCCATCTCCATCTTCCTTTCCTTTTTCACGCTAACATCCATCTCTTCCATCTCCCCACACTAACATTTCTTTTGTCTACATCTTGACAAGTCTTGTGACACACACAAAAATATCTCGTATACAAAATCAAGCTAGACAACATCATCATTATAAAAATCATTATCATATAAAGTCACATATATTTGCATAAGAAAATACAAAAATATAGAAAGCATCCATACAACATGAATATTTCATCATCATGATTAATAGGAAAAAGGGGAAGAGCTCTACATAGAACATCACTCTTTCTCTAATTATCATTCAGTCATGTCCTAAGAACTCTAATAGGATTGACTATCAACCTCTCAAGGTGAGCCAATACACAATTAGGAGGACTTAGGATGGGGTGTTCTTTTGGATTTAAGAGGTTCACCACCAAGCAAATGCTTGGAAAAGACAATGTTGTAAAACACACTATGATATGAAAACAACCTAAAATGAGCTAAATGAGAGATGAAAATACTAAAAATGAACAAATCCAAGTTAGGGTATGTGTACCTGGGAAGCCTAGAGATGCAATTAGGATTCTGGAAATGTAAACAAACTACCAAAATATGACTTGGAGGACTAAGACACCAAAGATGGTGTTTTAGTCTCGTTGCTATTTTTTGGGGCAAACATAGAATATTTAGATGCCAGAACAAAATCCTAAAGAATCTATGAAAATATTCTATGGAGGACTAAGACACCCAAGATGGAATTTTATTCCCAATCTAAATTTCTGGAATTTTTGAGTATGATCCCAAAATATAAGATCTGAACTTCCTTCACTAAGCTTTTGGATCTAAACCTACAAAAAGAACTGCAAAACAAAGGAATTTGTATTGATTGTTTATGGGGGTTTGCCTTGGTCAAACCCCTTGTTTGGTAATTAAACCTTGATGAAAAAGCATAAATCTGAAAAATGGAAATGTGTGTGTGCCCTAATCTTAAATGTGTGTAAGATTATGCAAGCTATGATATGAAGAAACCCTATTCAAATGTGTTAGAATAAGATCCTTAAGATGCAAATGTAAATGACATATAAAGGAGATCTTTAATCACCCTAACAAGTCATAAACATGAAGTATACCTTCCTTAGGTAGAAAATAGAGCAATAATGGAAGATGGAATTTGTAGACATGGAAAATTGACCAACGCACTTGATCTTGATTACTAACATCGCTTCGTCCTAAATCATACTCTCAACTTATCATCACTTTTCATCTCTTGATTAAATAAATCATTATTTATTTAATTAGGTCTTTCTCCCTTGATGGTTAAATTAATCAATTTAATTTAATTAATCTTCAATCCCTCTTTAATTAAATAATTCATCTTATTTGATTAAATCCCTAAAGTCCTTTTATTAAACTGAATAAATTAAACCTGATTTGATTTAATCTAACATTATCTCCTTTAGTTAAATAAATCAAAACATTTATTTAATTAAACCCTTCCTCTCAATTTGATTTAAATCAATACATAAATTTAAGTCAAAGTTGTCACATCTCCTAATTGCTCATTAAATTAATTAACCCATGATTAATTTAATCTTAATCTATGCCAAATTCTCTAGGGAATGCAACTTGCCCAATAAATCAATTACTTTGATTTATTAAATCTCCTATTTTCCCTCATATGGAAAAAAAGGGGAATATTCCCTCAAATTTGAATACAAATTCAAGTGGGCTTGGTCCTTCCAACAAGGCATTTAATGCCTCTTACATGTCCTTGGCATTGAGCCAAGTGGCATTAACTCCATTTCCCTTCCCTCTAAACTTGTCAACTTTCAAATTTCAAATTTGAATCTCATAGCATTTATCATGCACATTGACCAAAATGTGCTCATTCCTCCTCTAATCACATGTGTACAAGTGGCCTTCTCTCATTTGCTGGTCTTTTATCCCACATTCACCCAAATCCTTCAATCTTCCATTCTTCAAATCTATAAATAGAGGCCTCCTCTATTGAATTGATCATCCACAAATTGAGTAAACTTACTATAATCAACTTCATCCTCAAGCATATATATTTTCATCCATTTTATCAAGTTCTTAGTTAGGTTATGCAGGTTTTTCATCATGGAGCTTGATTGAATTTACATCAAAGTGGATCATTCATCAACATTGCATCATAGGTGTTGGGAAAGGGCCAATTTCTACACATAATTGGAACCAATTCCCCCATGGGATTGAGGATTCACATGCTTAATTATGATTTCATTTATCTTCCATGTTTTGTTCTTCATTTTCCTATTTTTGAGTATTGCTAATGAATTTCATAAGGAATCTTGATTCTCACTTGCATATGAACCTACTAATATGTTTTGTTTCTTGTGTTTTTGCAGGTATAGGATTGCGGTTCACAGAATCAATCAAGAAACAAGTCCTTAGGCTTGGATAAATGGCTAGTTGCATCTCCAACCTAGAATCTCTCATGATCCACAATAGGCATCCATTACTAATCTTTGGAAATGCTAGATCTTGACGTGAAAAACCTACAAAAACACAATAGAAGGCTTCTCCAAAACTCTGAAACTTCCTTCAACTCACTTGCTACTTGCTTACTTGGCTACCTTAGGTGAAAATGAGGTTGGAATCTTACTTTTATAGGAATTCCTACCTAATACCCCAAAAATAAGATCTTGAAGGCCGACAAGAGGTCAAATAAATTCAAATATTTTCATTTATTGTTTTAATTCCCGAAAAACAAAGCCCCTAGGACTAAGATGCCCTAGGTGGCATCTTGGTACCACTAGGTGGGACTAAGATTCC